>CM067506.1:8783695-9156195 GCA_034509495.1 Acestrorhynchus altus | reverse complement strand
GACTCATCAAAACTAAAGGCATCGCTGGACATTGAGCTTGACTGTTGCTGTTCAGCTGCTTTATTCTGGAATAATTTCAGCTGCTTTTTTCAGGCATTACTGGCCTGCTAGATGAATTTCATACAGCTTTCTGGAATGCTGTTGGTGTGGACATACTTGTTTTAGTGGACCAAGCTTGCTGGATGTTTGCCTCTTAGTTGTAAAAGGGCAGTGCTGTCTCTCCTCCCGAAGAAGGGTGACTTGGGCCTTTAAAAAAATTGTGGCATTATTATGTACTGACTATAAACTTTTATCAAAATGACTCTCCAATAGACTAAAGACTCAAATGCACAGCATTATCAATGCTGACCAGACATATTGTTGTTCTCTTGGTCAGAGATATGATTGACCTGTGTTCTTTGTCATCGTGTGATTTGGGTTTGTTGTCAATGGACCAGGAAAAAGCATTTGATAGAGGCGATCACTCTCATCTTTTTAGTAACCTTAGGGCAGTTTAGGGCAGATTAGGGCAGTTTTGTTTTTTTTTATATTGGATTTAGCTCTTGTGCTCAACAGCCTCAGTCATGTTAAAACACTGGTGGAGCACTTAATTGCCCAATCACTTTGCAAATGGGAATAAGGCAAGGGTGTTCTTTGTCTGGACAGTTGGATAGACATGCAATCAAGCCTTTGCTGTGTAGGTTACAACTTGGGTTGCGGGGCTTGGTGGTCCCTAGCTTAAGCTGTAAGGTGTTGCTATATGCATATGCATGACATGACAGTTTTTATTAGAGAGCAAGAGGATGTTCAGGGTCAACTCTGTCCATTTATGAGAAAGCATATTCTGCTCGTATGAATTGAGGAAAATCTGGGTAGAGCACTTCCTGTGTTGTTGGGGAATGCAGGGACTGAGGCCTGTGCTAAATTGTCTCAGTGGACCTGGGTCTTGCCTCAGCTGTCTTTTCAGAGTTGGTGGCCAACAAAAAAACAACCAAAATACACTGCCTTGAATAGAGCCATTGTGTTTACTAAACTTCCTGCTGGTTCAGGGTAAACTTGCCATCTGGATTTCCAGGTGTAATACATGCAGTAGGGAGAAAAATTTAGATAGTGGCTCAGCGGTGGATCAGGATTTGAATTGAACATGTCTTTTTAAAATGTCCCACAACCTTCAGGTTTTTTGTCACGTGTGGGGTCATGGTGGGGTGTTGTGTGACCTTGGTGAGAAATTGGCTCTGTCTTTGATGTTAGTGGCCATCTTAAGTTAGCAAATAGATCATATTTGTGGAGAGTAATCCATGTAGGGGCCAATGATATCCGTCTGCGGCAGAGTGAAGTGACTAAAGATAATATTAAAGAGGTGATTAAACTGGCCCAGACAACGTCCTATGCTGTAATTTGCTCTGGCCCCATCCTGATGCGGTGTGGCACTGAAGCCAACAGCAGGCTTACAGCATTGAACTGCTGGATGTCCAAGTGGCATTCAGGAAACAGTGTGGGCTTTATAAACATGGTCTTATAGGTAGGGATGGTGTCCACCCCACGTGGGAGGGTGCTGCCTTACTTTCATGCAGCATAGCCCATAGTCTGTTAGTTAGTTGGCAGAGTAGCATTAACAGACTGCTGACATACCAGAGCCGAGACATGGCCGCAGACAGACTGGCTAAACCGACTGTCTGCGAGTTGCTTTGAGGCGTCACCTAGGTTCAACAGTATTGAGACTGTGTTTGTGCCCTGAATTAAAGCTAAACTAAATATTCAGACTTCAAATTATAAAGGTAACACCTCAAATCTAAAGTTTGGTCTACTCAATATTAGATCACTCAATTGAAAGGCAGTCATTGTGAACAAAATTATAAATGATCAGAAGCTCAATGTTTTGTGCCTCATTGAAACTTGGATGTGATGAATACCTAAATAAATGAACTAATATGAAATAACTAAATGAACCCACACTTGAAGGTTATAATTATGTGCACAACTCGACTACCAGGTAGAGGAGGTGGAGTCTGTATATTTTGCCAAAATATCTTAGAAATTAATCAGATGCACTATAACACCTTCACTTCCTTTGAAATGTTGGCTATTAACATAATTAATCCAGCCACAAACAAGAATGAGCTGACATTAATTAATGTTTATAGACCTCCAGGACCCTACTCAGAATTAGAATTTAGTGAATTTGCTGCAGACATAGCAGTCTGCAGTGATAAAGTAATAATTGTAGGAGATTTTAATATTCACTTTGAGAAGGTAGACAATCCATTATAAAAGGCGTTTACCTCAATCGTAGACTCTGTAGGTATTATCCAGAATGTAAGCAGGCCGACACATTACTGTAATCACACTCTGGATTTGGTTCTGACCCTGGGTTTTGGCATAGATAACTTAAATATTCTTCCCCAAACCTCATTAATCTCAGATCATTATCTAATTTCTTATGAGCTACAGTTTACCTAAAAAAATGTATGTACATCCCCTCATTACTGCATGAAGCATCTAATAAGATCAACTACAGCCCAACAAATTACTGAAAACCTACCTGATTTTTTAACACCAGATTACTATTGAACAGGTCCAGTGGTGATTAACCAACTGTTTACATAATACCTCAGATCAACATTGGACAATGTAGCACCACTTAATTATAAAGAATCAAGACAGAAAATTGTCCCTTGATACAACGATCAGACTCATACCTTAAAACAGTCAGCACGAAGATTGGAACGGAAATGGTGATCAACTAAACTGGAAGTATTCCACACTGCTTGAAAGGAAAGCCTTATTGATTATAGAAGGACTCTCACTAGAACTCATTCAGATTATTTATTCACAATGATTAAAAAAAACCAAAAACAACCCCACAGTACTTTTCGGTGCAATCTCACAATCTTGCAATCTCACTTACAAAAATTCAGCCAGGTATCCCCCTTCAGATTCCATCAAAGTTCCCCAGTAACATCTTTCATAAAGATCATAAAATAGAAAATATTAGACAGAAAATTAAATCCAAACAGTTTGGCATCTGGTGTGGCTGATATAGAACAAAATATACATATAGAAGAAAAGTTGGAAACCTTTCATGCACGTCCACAGTCATAATTACAGAAAATTATTTACTCCACAAATTCTGCCACCTGCTGTCTAGATGCAATCCCATCAAACCTACTGAAAGAAGTGCTGCCAGCTATAATCAAACCTCTCTTAGCACCAACATCCCAGTTTACCATAAATACCTATGTCCATGAACCCCTGGATCTGCAGCATGTAACTAAGCTAATACATTAATGACCAAATGCTACACTGAACAAGTAAGTTTTCAGGCCATACTTGAATATTGAGACTGTGTCTGAGTCCCAAACATAACCTGGAAGGCTATTCTAGAGCTGGGGGGCTTTGTGAGAAAAGGCTCTTCCCCCTGCTGAAAGCCTTCTGAATTCTCAGAACTAATAGGAAGCCAGAACCCTGTGATCTGAGTGATTGTGATGGCTCATAAAGGTAGATTAAATCTTGTAAGTATTCAGGAGCAAACCCATGTAGGTCTTTATATGTAAGTAAAAGAATTTTATAATTAATATGGCTTTTCACCGATGCCAGTGCTGATAGTATTGGACTGATGTGGTCAAATATTCTAGTTTTAGTTATTTAGGGGACACTGGACCCTACACCTCTGTTCTTATACTCAGGTATACTGAACTAATGTAAGTTTGCTGGTGGACATAATAGTAACAATTGATTTCTACATATTTGGTGATGGTGGTGAGCAGCTTGTCCATGGCAGGGTGGGAAACTAATCCAGGTTCAGTAGCTGGAAGGTGGAAAGCCGATGTAAATGTGTAGCAGGGGAGCTTGGGGTTCTTCTCAGATGGGGCAGAGGAGCTTGATGTTTGGGTAATCATTAACTCGGAAAAGGTACATAGATGAATTAGTTTGATGCTTAAATTTAAAGAGAATAGAGAATGTAAACATTACCAGAGTGTGGTGAGTGACTCTGGCGGATCTGACTATAACAGCCTAACTGTGTATAATAGTTTGACCAGAGGAGGATGGCTCCTCACATCCCCAGTGGCAAAGAAAAACTCCCTCAGAGTTGGAGGAAAATACCTTGGGAGTGTTGGGATCATATATGAACTATGCAATGTGTGAAAGCAATATATTCAGTATTGTTTTGTATAAATCAGTATTGTATATATATTAATCATGCAGTATGATTTTAGTGTAATTTTTTTTTAGTGAAATTAGTGTAAATGTTTAGAACTATGATCTTAGGCATGTGTCGGTTATAACAGTTGTATAAAATGTGTACATGCATACAAGATGGGGTGAAGGACAGAACAGTCTGCTCGTTTGTGTGTGTAACAAACCAACCAGGGTTAGCAAAGTAGCCGAGGCTTTGCAGATGCAGAAGGATGAGAAGCAAGAAGGATGTGGGGTGTGCCTTGGGAGTGCAAAAGCTCGAAACTAGTAGTGAGAAAAACAACTCCTGGGAAAAATGAGACGGGGTCAGATACAGGGATTTGGGTGAAGTGCCAAAAGAGCACTTCCAGGGCGTGACCTGACACTTGGGCAGTATTAGAACTGAAGTTGGCTTTTGTCTTCTTCAGAACTCTTTGGGGCTTTGTCCAAAAGGTTCTCCCAATATATTGGTATAAATAAACATGTTGTGCACAACTTATGTCTGGTGGTACTGCGTCATCTCTACATCAAAGAATACACAGAAGTGGGTTAGACGGGGAAAGAATATCTCCACTTAAACAGGAGGAACAAGGCTCATGAGAGAGACCTTCTCAGATGGTTCTCTCAGAGTTCAAGGTTAGAATTTCCTCAGCTCAGGCCAGTGGGTCATCATTGACTTGGAAAAGGTACAGAGATGTAATTAGTTATCTTGCAGCAGGGTGAAAACCTCTCTGGGGCAGGATGGTTGAGATGGAGACCTTTGTGGTGGGGAAGGTAGGTGGGTAGGTGATGATCAGAGGGAGGAGCTCTGCTGTGGTTACTATGCTCTGTAGGTAGATTAGCACAGGTATTGGTTTGTTTCAGAGATAAAATTTTCTTTGGTTGTATTGTAAAAAAAAAATATTTAAGTTGAAAGATCTGCAGTGAAACAAGTGATTCTCTCTCTCTGAGAGTGGTGTGGGTTAAGTGTGTGTCAGAGTGAGAGTTCACTGTTTCCTTTTCTCTGTTCTTGTGAGCTGAATTGTGTGGAGAAGACGGGTTCATTAATGTGCAGTGAGGTGCAGTAGGGATGGACTTTTCTGAGGATACATCATCTTTGTCCCTCCGTCATGGTTTCAAGCGTGTACCCGAGGACAGTGTCATGGTGGAGGATGTTCTTCTCACTGTAGGTGAGTGCAGATCAGCCATGGTAACATTACATCTTGTATAAATAAAGTAGTGGTGGTGTTTCTTACAGAGCCCCAGCTTGTGAGCAGGCTGATTGAAAGTGGTCTGGTTATGAAGGTGGTGTTTGTTTAGGTCACTCCTGGTCCATCTGTGAGGATCACTGTCTCTAATGTCCCACCAATCATACACAACAACGCATTGGAACGGGAGCTCCTCCACTTCGGGAAGATCGCCAGCCCATTCAGGACGGCTGTAAGGACCCCCCACTGAAGCATGTTGTGTCCTTCAGGAGGCAGGTCTTCATGTTTTTAGACTCTCACAATCAGACCTAAGATGTCTCCTTCTGGATGAAGAATGATGGGTGGAGTTACATGGTTCATGTGAGTACAGGCAGCCTGCGCTGCTTTGAGTGTGGCAATATTGAGCATAAGCGCTTGGCATGTCCTCACAGGAGACAAGGGGAGGACACTGGTCCTCCAGACGCTGAGGACAATGCTATTCTGAGTGCTGGCACTGGTCAGGGGGAGGTTCCCGGACCTTCCCGGAAGCGAACTGCTGAGGTGGGACTGCCCACTGTACCAAGGTTTGCAAGCATGCCCAGCCTAGTGCAGGTGGTTGTGGACAGCTGATGGACAGGCCAGGTCAGGCCTGGTCAGGTCCCGCTGTACTCATCCATACTCTTGCAGATATGGATGCTGTGAGTTCTTTTTCAATTTGTAGCACTCAGTGACACTCATCTTCCTGATGGATTGATTTCTACAGATGTCATGGACATGTGTAAGCATGCAGTGGACTTCTACTCTGCTCTTTACAGTGTGGATTCCTGTTACTCTAACTGTGCCACACTGCTGCTTCAGGAGCTTCTGCAGCTGGACTCTTCATCTAAGGATGTGCTGGACTCTCCCTTAATGTTGAGGGAGCTCACTGCTGCAGTTGAGCAACTATGTACAGAAAAGCAGTTTTGGCTTTACTGCCCAAAAAGGGAGACCTCTCTCTTTTACAGTATTGGAGGCCAGTCACTCTTTTAACAATGGACTATAATATTTTATACAAATGTTTGTTCTGATACAGGGATCAGTCTTGCTGTGTTCCTGGTTGGTCTATCATGGACAACCTGTTTCTTGTGTGGGATGTACTAGACAGCTGTGAGGGCTCTCTGCTAAAGTCAACTTGGATAAAAGTGGGGCTTTATGGGTGGGGAGTGGACAGGTTGTTGATTTGCCTTGTTTGCCTGGCAGCTTGGATTGGGGCAGGGACAGGTTAAAGTTTTTTCTTCCTCGGAACTAATGATTTCCAGAAAAACAACTGGGTGGGTGTAGTGGAGAGAGTATGCTCCAAATTGTCACAATGGAAATGGCTGCTACCTCAGCTGTCCTACAGGGGAAGAGTGTTGGTTGTTAATAACTTGGTTGCATCCACCTTGTGGCACAGTGGGTGTAAAATCTGGGATCAGGTCAGAGCTTCTATTGGATCAGTTGAGGATGAAGGTCCGGAGATCGCTGCCGGCTGAATACTTGACCTTTTTGAGTGACCCTTCTGTCCTTTCCCAGTGGCTGTCGAGTGGATGGACGGTGAGGGGTGTCTGTTTTCTTTTACCTCTCCAGTTGGGAAGAAAGCACTGTAAATGGTGTGTGTGAAGATGTCACAGGCTCTGCCTTTTGGATGGAGTCCTTTCTACCAGGTGGTCTGAGATGTTTGGTGCTGGGTCTTCCCCTGAGGGCTGCTGGCAGGCCCTGTATAAGCATCCAATTGACAAACAGATGGCTGACCTCAAGTGAAGAATTGTACATGGAGCAATGGTTATAAATAGACATTGGGTGCACCTCAATCTGAGTGTTGGGGAAGGTTGCATCTTTTGCTCTGAGCCTGAGTCTCTTTTCCACCTGTTTGTGTGCAGTGCCTGGCTTGGTGGCATTTTCACCCTGTTAACAGACTGGTTTCAGCTCTTAGGTGAAGTCTACTCCTTTGAGTTGTTTATATTTGGGCTGAAATACACTGTCCAGAAGAAATATGTTTGTTTTATTATTTTTTTTATCAGGTACTGCAAAGCTAGCCATTTGGAAGTCAAGAATAAAATAGGAGTTTGAGTCAGATGTCCCCATGTTCACGTGGGTTTCCTCCAGGTACTCCAGTTCCCCCACAGTCCAAAGACATGTGCGGTAGCTGAATTGGTGACTCTATGTGTGGCCCTTAGTGTGTGAATGTGAGTGAGTGTGTGAGCCCTACGATGGAGTATCAACATGTCTAGGGTTGCTTCCTGCCCTTGCGCTCATAGTTGCCGGCTGGGGCACAGGCTCCCCTGTGACACTATTCAGGAATAAGTGGTTTAGAAAATGGATGGATGGATGGATGGATGGAGTGAGATCTCAGTGGATGTGGTGGCCATGTTCCAGGGTTTAGTTGCCTCACAGTTGAAGATGGAACTTTCAAATTTCTGGTGGGGAATCTGCTGGATTTTATAAATACCTGGGAAATAAAGGTGTCTTATGAACGGTTGATGAAATAGGGAGTTTAGTTATGTTGAACTCGAATCTCTCTCTCTTTCTCTCTCTCTCTCTCTCTCTCTCATGTTGAACTCGAATCTCTCTCTCACTTTCATGTTGAACTCGAATCTCTCTGTCTTTCTATCTCTCATGTTGAACTGGAATATCTCCCTCTCTCTTATGTTGATCGATCTCTCTCTCTCTCTCTCTCTGTGCGCATACATGGAGGAGAGTGGCGTTGAACGGAGAAGCACGTGAGTGTGAGAGCAGCCTTCTGGTGTCCTGCTAAAGGTTTTACTCACTATTTCTTGTTTGTTAATTAATCCCGATTTAACATCTTCAGTGTGTTTGACACTGAGAGTGTCAGAGTCAGAGTGTGAGCGTGGCTCTGTGCGGTGGGTCTCTCACCCCGGCAGAGCGGAGAGGAGCATATTCCCTCAGGAGGAGCTTTATGTGGGTCTGTCCCACAGACACAGGGTGAAAATCAAGTCCCGCTGTGGTCTGGAGGAGTGCTGCCTGGCGGTGGGGGAGGTGGTTGGCCACAAAAACCTGGTCGCCGAGTCTTGAATGAATAAGGCCTTGGTCCTGTTTGTGAACACGATGGACCAGGCCAACCAACTGGTCCAGGCCAGGGTGGTGATTCAGGGCCAGTTCACCCCTGTACACCCCTCAATACCCCTACCAGAAAGATCATACTGTCCAACATCCCCCTGCTACGGAAGACAGAGCTGCTGGCCACAGAGCTGTCCCACTTTGGCAAACTGGTGTCCTCCTCAGCTTCCAGACCCCACTGATCACACACATGACCCCGTTCAGGAGCCTGGTGTACATGGTGCTAAAGGACGGAGCGGCGGACCTGAACCTGGTGCACAAATTCAAGGTGGACGGGTTCGACTACATGGTCTTCACCTCATCCGACATGGTGCAGAAGTGCTTCGAGTCAGACCAGTCAAATCTTCCGAGCCTGTCCCAAGAAACAACACAGAGCTGCCATGAGTGACAGAGCAGAGGATCTGCTACCCTGACTGGCAACTGACCCCACGGATGCGATGGACGCGACAGACACACCAGCGGTGGAGACACCAGGACGGGATGCGCTGCTGGAGCTGGAGGCTGGTGCTGGAGGATGGGACGTGGTGGGCTCGGACGGGGAGGAACCAGGCGCTGCAGTGGAGCCCTGGTTAAACGGAAAAAGAAAAAACAGTCCTCGAGCAGCAGACAGGGGAAGATACCGGTACTGGGGTCTGAAACTGATGTGTCTGACAGTGAGGGGGGTCTCTCTGATTCAGATAAAATCTCAGGAAGACATCACCCCACCTGTGCACTCTAGCAGTGACATAAAAGTTTTTTACAGTGCACTAGAAGCATGAGGAATGTCCAGTTCTCCACATTCTTCTCAGTCAAAGAGCAATATATTCATGATGCCCAGCAATACAGTAGACAAGGGGTTTTTAACAAGTTAGAACTGTTTCATCTTAAGAAGATACTGACCAAGCTGAAGAGGGAGGGAAATGGTGCTGAACCTATGGTGGTTTAACTTGTTTTTTTATCTGATCTTATCTGATGACTGTCTCTCTCATAACAATTTTATTATGCCTGGTTTTACAATAGCCACGTTGAATATTAATGGGGCAAGGGACCATTTTAAGAGAGCTAAACTGTTTGATTTTATTGCAAAAAATGAGTTGATGACTCACATGACTGAGCTGATGATAGTCACATAACTAACAATGTGGACTGGACCAGAGAATGGACATGACTAACTATTTTTAGCCACCAGAACTCCCTAAGTGCTGGGGCCGGTCTCCTTTTTAAACAGGGTTTTATCCCTTACTCTTATGAGGTGGAAGAAGTAGTGCACGGAAGGCTTTTAAAAGTGAAGGCGTGTTTTGAAAATGATGTGTTCATTTTAATCTGTGTGTATGCTCCAACTGGTGGGGTGGAGAGACTGGCATTTATAGAAATTCTATGTGAGACCCTTGCAAGATGTTCACTTAATGATTTTTTAATAATAAGGTCGATTTTAATTGCACTGCTGGGGACATAGATAGAAACCGTGTGGAGCCACACTTTGTGTCGCACAGGTGCCTAAGTGAACTAATTAAAACTCTTGAACTGTGTGATGTATGGAGGTCCTTTCATGGAACACAGAGACAATACACCTGGACCCATACTCGTGACAACATGCTCTCCCTGCCAAGACTGGACCGCTTTTATACTTTTAAACACCAGTTAAATGTTTTTACTCTGTGTGATATTGTCCCTGTTGGTTTTACTGATCATTTTATGGTTCTGGGTAAGATCAACAAGGAGTGTGTGAAACCCAAGAGTGCGTATTGGCATTTTAATACAGCGCTTTTAGATTGTCAATTTCAGAGGCTCCTTTATTTATTATTGGAAAGTTTTAAGACTGCAAAAACCTGATTTTACCTCCCTGTAATAGTGGTGGGATGTGGCTAAAACACAGATCAAGGTTTTTTGCCAGCAGTACACTCTTAATGTCACCAAGGACATAACTAGATCTCTTGTGGCTTTGGAGATTGAAATAGTGGATATCCAAAGATTAGGGGTTACCACTGCAAATGGGGAGCATATTGACACTCAGACACAAAAAGGCCATTCTGGACAACCTGCTGGTTGCTACAGTACAAGGGGCGCTGGTTCACTCGTGCTTAAATGTGTGACTGAAATGGATGCCCCCACTAAGTCCTTCTTCAGTCTTGAGTGGAAGAATGGACAGAAAAGATTTATGAAGGCTGTGCGAACAGAATCAGGGGTCTTCGTCTCAGAACCCGCTGATATTCGTGAGCAGACAGTTGGCTTCTTCTCGAAGCTGTTTCAGAGCGAACAGTCAGGGACAGAGAAGGTGCAGAGAAGGTTTCTCCATCGGTTGCCTCAGGTGTCACAGCAGTCTGCTGGGCAGCTGGATGGGCAGCTGACATTGGAGGAGCTGCACTCTGCCCTTCAGGGCATGGAGAATGGTAGGGCTCCTGGCATTGATGGTCAACCAGTGGAGATTTACCAGTGAAGTCCTTCTGGTCTGTCTTGGGACGAGATGTGCTGGATGTCCTAAAATGCAGCTTAGTGGAGGGGAACTCCCCCTGAGCTGCAGGAGGGCTATCCTCACTCTCTTGCCCAAGACAGGAGACCTCACAGTATGGAGAACTGGTGTCCTGTGTCCCTGCTCTGCACTGATTACAAGTTGCTCTTAAAAACATTAGCTGCAAGACTGACGGAGGTGATGGGGCAAGTTGTAGACAGGAACCAGATGCACTGTGTGCCTGGCAGGTCGATCTTTGACAATGTGCACTTGATTCTTGGAATTTTGGACCTTTGGACTATTGGGCATGAAGACTGGTCTGCTATTCCTGGACCAGGAAAAAGCTTTTGACAGAGTTGAGCATGACTACTTGTGGAAGGTTTTGGGTGGCATGGGGTTCAACTCTGTCTTTATAGCTATGATCAAGGTTTTGTTCTGTGACATTGAGAGTGTACTGAAGGTCAACGGTGGTTTGTGTGCCACTTTTAAGGTAACCAGGGGCATCAGGCAGGGCTGCTCTTTGTCAGGATTCCTGTACTCGCTTGCTATTGAGCCCCTGTTGTGCAAACTGCGAGAATTACTGGTTTTAGAATCCCCAACTCCAACAATGCAATTTGCATGTCGGCATATGCTGATGATTTGGTGGTTTTTATTAACACACAGGATGATGTGCGCAATTTAATTGCACTTTTAAATGATTTTAGAAACTTGTCATCTGCTGTGGTAAATTGGCATAAGAGTGAGGCCATTTTGGTGGGGGAATGGACGGGAACGCAACCCACACTTCCAGATGGACTAAACTGGACACTGGGTGGTTTTAAATACTTGGGGATTTATCTTGGCGATGATGATTTTATGCTTAAGAACTAGGAGGTTCACTGCAGAAAGTGAGAGGAAAGCTGGCAAAATCGAAGTGGCTGCTTCCAAAAATGTCCTATTGGGGCGGGTACTCATTTTGAACAACTTGTCTGCATCCTCCCTTTGACACAAACTGGCCTGTGTCGACCCACCCCCTAATCTGCTGGCTGGCATTCAGGCAGCACTCGTGGACTTCTCCTGGGATCGGCTACACTGGCTCCCACAAGCAGTGCTGTTTTTGCCGAGGGACTATGGGAGTCAAGGTCTAGTCCATCTTCCCAGCAGGGCTGTCGCCTTCTGGCTTCAATTTGTCCAGCGCCTTCTCACATGCCCTAACTCTGTGGTGTGGAGGACAGTGGTGCACAAGATTTTACAGACTGTGGGGGGCTTAGGCCTGGATAGAGCATTGTTTTTAACTAACACACGAATACTGGATCTTACCGGCCTCCCAATCTTTTATAAAGGACTGGGTGACGGGATAAGGCCGGAATGAAGGGCTCTATGCAATCCGCCGTTGAACAAGAAAGTAGCGTATCTGCAGTGGCGGATGCTCCACGGTATTGTATCCGTCAATTCATTTGTGACTGTTCATTTGTGATCCTGAGGTTTCACACACTTGCACATTCTGTGGGCTGAGAGAGAGAGTCTTTAATGCTTTTATGCATTGTTTTAGATTATGCCCCTTATTTTCGGTTTTACAAAATATGTTTTCAAACCTCGCTGCTCATTTTACTCTTCAGGTTCAGTGCCAGCTGATCAATTACATCATTGGTCAGGCAAAACTGGCACTTTACGTCAGCAGAAAAAACAAAATTGATTCAAACTCGGACTATGATGCCACCCTAACTTTCTCCAAGCACGTCAGGTCTCGGATTACCTTAGATTTTATTTTCTATAAGAACATGAATGACCTGGACCATTTTAAACTGGTGTGGTGTCAGGAGGAGGCAGTGTGTTCTGTAGTGGAGGACACACTTTTATTTGCACCAGAACTCCTCTGAGCAGCGACGGGTAGTGTTGTTGTATATGTTTATTGCTGTTTTTATATATTGTAATTATTTATTCATTTACATTTCACACCAAGCCGACCTGCTTGCATAAGTTCACAACTGCTAGTGATCTGTTGCTGAGTGGGACTCAATAAAGTTTTGTTAAAAATCAAAATCTCTCTCTCTCTCTCTCTCTCTCTCTCTCTCTCTCTCTCTCTCTCTCTCTCTCTCGCTCTCTCTCTGTCTCTCTCTCGCTCTCTCTCTCTCTCTCTCTCTCTCTGTCTGTCTGTCTGTCTGTCTGTCTGTCTGTCTGTCTGTCTGGGCGAGAGTCTGTCCTACCATGGCGCTAAACACTTTGGTCCTGGGTGACATTGGAGGACTGTAGTGACTGAGATGACAAACAGCATGCTTGGGCTATTCCAGAACTCTGTGGAGAGGGCGAATGAGCTGATTCTGTAGTGTTTTTCTTACTCCTCTGGGTTGTAAGTCACCTTTGATCAGACACCTGGTGTCCTTCAGGAGGTTTGTCTATATGGTGCTTAAAGACAGACTGGACATTTTGGACCTGTTCAAGTTTAAGGTGGATGGCTTTGGAGGACATGTGTGTTTTTAAAGTTCCACTATAAAATCAGAAGAAGGAATGGCATGGCAGAGGTCACACACAGGCTAAGACGGAGGTCAAGGATGTGGTAGATGGGGACTCTGAAAATTAAGGTAGGTCAGGGTGCTCACAATATGAGTCTCTGCCCCTAGTGTACACTGTGGATGACATCAGGAAGTTTATCAGCGATGTGAAGCATTTTACGAAGACTGAACAAACTAATGACCAGGCTCAATAAAGCTGAGGATGATGACTTTTAGGTGTTCTAGTTGTGCCTCAGTTGGGTTGGCCTTGTGTTCTTGGTTTTTATGTCTCCTTTATCTTTTTATGAGTGGTTTAACAATAGCTACTATAAATATCAGTGGAGACTGGGACCGTTGTAAAAGAGCTTAGCTTTATGAGATATTGAAACACAAAGTATTGATGATGTCCTTCTGCAGGAAACTCACAGTGACTATAGTAGTGCTGCTGACTAGACCAAAGAATGGAGAGGAGTACAGGCCTGTTTTTGTGTTATTTGTATCTATGCTCCAATCATAGCAGCTGACAGACTGCTGTTCTTAGACACACTGAGTACAGTACGGGCCAGTTGGAATTCTACTGACATTTTAAAACTGGGAGGGGATTTTAATTGCACAATAGATGGTTGAGACAGAAACCACTTAGAACCACACTGCCTCTTGTAGATGTCTTTGTGAATTGGTTGGGGCATATGAATTATGTCAGGATAATTCTTTGGCCAGGCTGGACCATTTTCTTATGTATATAGACATCACCTGTCGTTTTATTTTAGGTCTCTGACCACTCTATGCTCCTTCCCAGCTCTTTTTGTAATTTTCTTACATTATGCTATCTGGAGCATGCAGTGCCCAGGATTGATGGTCTTCAAATTGTACAAGGATAAAAACGAGGTCCAGGTACCAGCTGATCAATCTGTAAGGCTGGTGATGTGGGAGTTGAACTGGAAACTCTGATAGCAGTGTCAGAGAGCAGGATGCTGTCTAAAATGCAGGTCATTATGGATAATGTCTCCCACCCATCCATCCCACCAAAATGCACTAGAGAGAGCCACAGGAGGTCATTCCTACCTGTGGCCATCAAACTACTATGTGGCAATCATAACTCCTCCCTTAATGGGTGACCACTACAAGCCACTATGGTTCACTTCTGCAGTTTGTTAATTTTACTTATCTGTGCAATAACGCTTGATGTTCATATTTATTTATTATCATTGGCTTTTTTTTATGTGTATTTACATCCCAGACCCCACATTGTAACTGGCTGGTTTGTGCCCATGTTGTGCTGGTGGGCTTCTCTGACCACAGCACTGTTTTCATCAACCTGACTACAGCCTGTTATAGAAAAACAGTATATTGGTAAAGTAGTATGAGGCTCTTGCAAGATGACACCATTTGCTCTAGCTTCCAAATGTTTGGAGAAGGTGGTCAAACAGGAAGGCAGATTTAAATTCTTTAAAGCAGTGGTGACATGCCAGGAAGGTTCATATAAAGCAGTTTTGTCAGCAGTACACCTCATACCACTTCTGAAAGAAAATGTATGATAGCAAGTCTTGAACGTAATCTAACTCTGCTGCATCAACAAATTGTTATTCCAAACCATGAGTCTTTGAAGGCAGTTAGAGGAGCTGTGCCATGTCATGGGTGCTCTCTATTTGGAAAAGGTGTGCTTGTGAGAGCCAGATTCCAGATGTTCTCTCATATCGTCATATTATACTGACCCTAGATGAGCTCAAAACTGCTGTCTTTGAGATGGCACCGGGTCAGTCTCTGGGCATCAATGGACTACCAGTGGAATTTTATATGACTTTATGGTAACAGCTGTGACCTGATTTACTTTTAATGCTACTGGAATGTTTTCAGAGCGGTGAGCTGCCTCTACACTGCAGGAGTGCAGTACTGACTCTTTCAACCAAAAATGGGGACCTGCGTGACCCGAAAAACTGGCATACTTTGGTATTTCTGTGCACCTAATACAAAATCCTATCAAAGACTCTGGTCAACAGATTGAAGGATGCACTAGTTACAATCATACACAGATCAAATCTACTGTATTCCTGGTTACTCAATAATAGACAATTTTGTTTTTAATCAGAGATGCTCTCAAAGTTCACCTGGGTTCTGCAGAGATAGTACGGAACAACTGTGATGGCATCCTGTCTTTGGTCAATAAAAGACTGGTATGTTGAAAATGGCTGCTGCCTCAAATGTCAAACAGAGGAAGAGTGCTGATCATCAACAACCTTGTGGCATCTACCCTGTGGCACAGGATGACTGTCCTGAATGCAACTGCTGGATGGCAGCAGAGATGCAAAGGAAACTGATGGATTTCTTCTAGCCAGGCCAGCATTGGCTGAAGGTGGCTGTTCTGTACTTGTCGTCACATGAATGGGGGGCAGGGTTTTATTAACCATGAGACCAGAGTGGGTCTTACAAGGGGCAAATGGCACTGGGTGGAAAAGTGCTGCTGCTGGTCCACCAGACAGGAATCACCACACAGAGACTAATTAGCCCTCGAATGAGCTGCAGCAGGCTCTTCTCCAGCTAATGCAACAGTTCCTGAACTCACCACAAGGAGATGCTGATCCATTGTTCACCTCACTGCAGATGAATGCTGCACATGGAGGGAGCCAGGAAGAAAGGGAAACCCTGCTTATTTTCTCCTCACCAAGCCTAGGGTCTTTTGAGTATGCTGATGGCTAGGCCATGTATGTTTGTGTAAAGGTGAGCAATATACTGTCTTTGGCTGAGTTAAATGAAAACCAACGGCAAGGACTGCTTCAAGGTCAGAACACTGCTGGGTAGAGGTGGAGGGTGCTGTATAGACTGCCACTCCCCAAGAAGACAGGCTGGGTTATACAAGGGGCCATTGCAACCAATAAGCACACTGCCTGGGTGGGGTTGAGTAGGGTTGTGATGCGCTGGGTATGTTCAGTTTCTATTTTTTCAGTTTTTTCCTATTTTTTATCATTAGTTTTAAATACCTTTTTGCTAATTATAGTTAATTTTGTGTGGGAAATATTTCACTGGGTTTAGCAGAGTGTGATGTATTTATCAAGGGATGAGGATGGACAGGGTCATATCCACCTTGTTAGCAGAAGGGCAACTTTTAGGTTACAGTTTTTACAGATGTACAGTTCCTTTTGGCAGGTTTTATTTTGCACAGGGTAGGGGGGGTCTGGGCCTGGGCCTGGAAGAGGGTGAGTTCTAATGAATTATCCTTCACTGGGCAGAGTGGAGAAGCAGGCCTCCAGTGATTCTCTGCACTGGTTTCTGCAGGAACCTGTGGTCTTTGGAGCTGTGGTGGAAAGTGAATGTTGTGCAGGAAAATGTTAGACCTGGATTTGGTCACAGTGGAGGACCTGCTGGAGACTGCAGGTATGACTCTAGATGGATTGGAGGCAGTGGCACACAGGCTGGACATGAAGTCACTCAGAGTCGCATGTCAAATGATCAACAAGCTCTGGGAGTTTGTGACCACTGAGGACTGAACTCTGCTTGAGCAGTGGAACTCGTGCAAACGTACAGTTTGATTGTTTTCCAAAGCCATATACAGAAGTGTGTTTGAAAATTGTGGCTTGGTGGACACTCCCTGGAGGGCAGACAGGACTGAACTCTGCTTGTAATGCGCAATCAAACAGGGAAGCTGGTGGTCAAACACATAGTGGTTGTGAGCCTGGTGCAAAGGTGAAAGTGAAAATGTTGTGGAGGGATTTGGTGAGAGGCTCCGCTGTCTCTTTGGAGGAGGACAGAATATTGGAGGTGTCTGACTTTGATAGAGGAGTCAGTACAGCAATTAGAGTTTGTACTCTGTGGAACTCCTTAGCTCTTTCTTAGATGAAACTAAAGGTAGGTGAATTTTTCCCTGATCTGGGCAATTCTGAATACATAAGAGTGTTGGATACTGGCTAGGATTCTGACCTGGATAATATATCCCCACTGTATTGGGAGAGAGTTTTTGTTTTTTTCTTTATAAGAAACAAGAAAAGAAAGTGATGAGAACACAGAATCTGATTGGGTTTTTTGTGCAAAGGGGAGTTTTTGGGGTTTTTTTTAATCATGGATCAAATGTTAGTGCAGGTGTTGGGATCCTTTTCTTGCAGTACTCTTTAGTGATTGTCTTGTCTCTTAATGAAATTGTAGTTGTTTATTCATGTATATGCCCCAAATACAGGGCCAGACTGAAGTGAGCTGTTCATTAGACTGCGCCAGTTGTTGCAGTCACTCTCCAGAAATGGTGACGAGCCACACCCCGAGTCTGCTTCTAGTCTGGCCAAAGTTTGATTTGATAGTATGTAGGAACTTGGAACACTGGAAGACAGTGTTTTGTAAAAGTAGTGGGAGGAGTTTTTGTTGCATGCCTGAGCAGAGGTTATATTTCAAACTGCGTGCAAAATTTGGTAAGCCAGTCTAATATTCAGCCCACTTCTTTCACAGATTATCATTTATGTCCTGTGGCTTTTTCTTTTATTCATCAGGCCCCCAGAAGTTGTTTGTGGTAAGATAAATGCTAATGTTTTTTGTGGGGATGGGGGATTTTGAGAATCTCATGCAATGGTGGGAAGTGGGGAAAGCTCAGATTAGGGTCTTCTGTCAGGATTTTAATTCTTATTCTACATCCAAACTGAGAAATGCAGTTATGGTTTGGATCAGGACTAATGAAGGAATGATGAATAAAAATGTATATGGTCTGCAGACAGAGCTTGCAGGAGCAATTGTTGGCATGAGATGACAAAGGGGGCTCTGGTATGGCCAGTGAGCAGGATCAGCAGTGTTCTAGAATCCTATTTGAGAGTTTATCTCAGCTGGATGAACATCATCAACAGAAACTGCACACTGCATTGACTTTTGAGGAGGTTTTCCAGCTCACTCTGGGGAAGTGGAAGTTGCCATTTGACTTCTACAAGGCCTTCTGGGGAATCATCACAATATAATTGCTCTGTGAGCCCGATTAAGATGGTGGTTTTGAATAGAATAGAACATTATTGATCCCTTGGGAGGGTTCCTTCAGGGAAATTAAGGATTCATTTGTGCTGAATGTGTGATTTTGAATTTGTTTTATTTGACTCTTGTTTTTTTCTGTTTATTTTCTGACATTTTAACTGTTAACTATGTGACAAATGTTTTAATTAAAGATTTTAAAAGTCAAAAATCCCTCTCCTAAATGTTTAACTGGTATCTCTCTTTCTCCAATACATTTTGGAGTCTCTGTCTGTCATGAACAAACTTGGCCTTGTCCTTATCTATTGATCTCTCCATTTCTCTCTCTTTCAGAATCATCCCAGTGTAACTTAAATCTTTTTCTCTCACTCTGTTACGTGCAGGCTTAACTGGAGACTCTCCCATCTCTTTCTCTGTGTGTATATTGCTCTTGAAATCTCTCACTCTCTCACATTTGTTCACTCTGTGTATGATTCATTTGTTATTTCTTTTAGTCACTCTCTCTTTAGTCACACTGGAATCTCACCTACAAGCTTGACTGAAACCTGTCTCTTCAATATTCAAAATATGTCTGTAATAGGTACAAAATTGATAGACCATTACAACAATAAATCACAAATGAACAAAAATAATTTTATTTGGGAATTTACTGAATGATAAGCATGATAAGCACTTGATACACACAATACAATACACCCAATATACTGACATACAGTATTTACTGTTGAATTAAAATAACTACGTGTAAAATGTAATTATGATATATGTAAGTGATTACAATGTGAGTGAGTGTTTATTGGAAATAACTGTACAAGGAGGCTCTGAAAGGAGGCTCTAGTACCCTGTTGTGCTGGCGCTAGTCTGGATACAAGATGAGATACAATTGGACATTGAGGCATACAGGTACCGTATGGTGGAACTTGCCCACAGATGTCACAGCTGGACCTGAAGATCGTGCACATTCATAGGTTGCTGCAGCTGGCATCCCAGCTTAATTGGTGATAAATCTGGCAAGGCAAAGGAAGTCGTGCATTTATCTTGCATATAAATTCCTGATAAAAACCATTGCTGTGTTTAGTATTTCAACATAAACCTGCTGAGAAAAATGGCAGTGAGGCTACATGCACAGATTATTACACCTGTAGTTTCAATAGGGGCAGTAGGTGACTTCACCATGGGCCACTATACTCTGGTAAAGACCATATTATTGAGTCAAATGAATGCACCACCCACACCCCTACAACAAAATACGTTCCATCAGCAATGGTAACTACCTTTCCCCACACCTTCTCACAGATTGGTCAGAATGGCCTAGTGGTCAAATTATTCACCTGATCTCACAGTCACCTTGGCAAAATGTTTTGGGCATTGTAGAGGCATGTCAAGCAGTCAATGATCTCTCACCAAGGTACAATAGGTCCAAGGTACACTACAAAAAAAGCACCCCCGGAGGGCCTTTAACTGGGCAGCAGGGGAACCACTTTCACACCCTCTTGTACCAAGAGTCTAATCAGACCATTCCTGTAATTTACATATGTACCTGACTCATAACTGTGTACTGATTTGGCATGTCTATAAGTGTTTATATATACATATAATTGGGTGGCGGTTGAGGGCGGGGGTCCTTGGCGGCCCGATCCCGGGACACAACGGCTAGCTGTTGGGACATGGAACATCACCTCGGTGGGGGGGAAGGAGCCTGAGCTTGTGTGGCAGGTTAAGAGGTACCGGCTAGAGATAGCAAGGCTCACTTCCATGCACAGCTTGGGCTCTGGAACCCAACTCCTCGAGAAGGGTTGGACCCTCCACTACTCTGGAGTTGCCCAGGGTGAGAGACATCGGGGCTGGTGTGGGCTTGCTTATAGCTCCCCAGCTCAGCCATCTCGTGTTGGAGTTTACCCCAGTGAATGAGTGGGTTGCCTCTCTGCGCCTTTGGGTAGGAGAAAGGACTCTGACAGTGTGGAGTACCAGACATTCTTGGGGTCCTTGGGGGTGTACTGGAAAGTGCCCCAACTGGGGACTCCATTGTTCTGATGGGGGACAACACCCACGTCGGCGATGACAGTGACACCTGGAGAGGGGTGATTGGGAGGAATGGCCTCCCTGATTAGAACCCGAGCGGGGTTCTGTTGTTGGACTTCTGCACTAGTTACAGATTGTCCATAACGAACACCATGTTTCAGCATAGGGGAGTCCATAAGTGCACTTGGCACCAGGATGCCCTAGGCTGGAGATCAATGATAGACTTTGTCGTCATATCATCTGATCTCTGGCCCTATGTCTTGGACACTCAGGTGAAGAGAGGGGCAGAGCTGTCAAGCGATCACTACCTGGTAGTGAGTTGGATCTGCTGGTGGAGGGGCAGGCTGGATAGACCTGGCAGGCGGAAACATATTGTTCGGGTCTGCTGGGAACATTTGGCTGAGCCCTCTGTCAGAGATGTTTTCAACTCCCACCTCTGGGAGAGCTTCTCTCAGCATAAAACTCAATTTTATAGAAGCTAAAGAACACATCTTAACCAGGGGTGCCAATAATTATGGTGGGCACTGTATGTATGTATATATATATATATAAAACACTATATAAACACTTTGTGTGTGTGTTTCATATTTGAGATCAGCTGTTAAAATCGGTCTGTTTTGGCAGTGAAGTACACCTCTGTCTAAATTTATCTGTTCTCACAGTGACCACACACTCTTAACAAGAATTCTTTATAATTGGCCTTTTCTATGGGCAGACTGGTCTCTGAGTCAGTACATAATTATGATGTGCTGTTATGGCACAAAAGCATTCTAGTTAACTTTGAGTGTGTATTTGATTCTTCCAGTGTTCCAAGTACCTGTTATCTATTAGTTGCTGTAGAAAATGGGCCGTTGTACAGTGCTGTGTGGCTTCTGTGTGTAAAGAACTATTTGAGGTTCAGGGAATCTCTCAACCCCAAGCTTGATTGGAACCTTTCTCTCATGGAATCTCTCCTTCTCCAATGCATGTTGAAATGTCTCTCTCTCACCTGCAAGCTTGACTGGAATCATTGACCTCTTGGTTTTTCTCTCATTCAGACACATCCCAGTTTAACTGGAATCTTTTTTCTTTTATTCTGTCACATGCAGGCTTAACTGGAGACTCACCCGTTTCTATGTGTGTAATGTTCTTGAACTCTCTCTCTCTCTGTCTCACTCACATTTATTAATCCTTTGTATGATTCTTCTTGCAGTGAACAGGACCAGTTTCTCCTCAGAACAACTGAGCCATGTAAGAGTGGCCTCATACTGCCTCCTCCACAAGCCAATGGGAATAGAATGCCAAATATCTGAACCTGCAGGAGAAACAGCTGCATACCTACCTCACATAAATATTTTATTTAACTTTAACACTGGCAGTCTGCTTACAAGACTTTTCCCTGCAAAAGAGAGGTGTAGTAAAAGAAGGAGAAATCTAATATGCTCTTTCATTATTTTATCACAGCAGTATGCTGTGGGCGGGGTGGTTGAGAGAATCTTGACCACTGTGCCATATGGATTCATATATTTTTGCATGTATAGGCCTATTCCTTTAAACCCTACACCTTGTTCTGCAAATGTATTGGCGCTTTCATGCCAGCTCATAACCTCATACTTTCTCCCTTTGGATCCCTATGCTGTCATCAGCAGCTCACTAATGAGGAGTAAACAACAGCAAGCCCACATTAAATGAGGAGTAAATCTTCACTTCAAAGCTGTGTTGCAGTTCAGCTTGGCTCCACAGTGTAGACAGAGAGGCTCTGCTTTGCAATAATGGGGAAAATTCCTCAGGAAAATATCCTTTGTTAGTCCCTAGAAACCTTTGTAGTCTGTCTTGTGCTAGAATGTAGCAGATTGCTCCTAGCATATTCTTACCTTTGAAGAACACCGTGAGCCTGTTTACACCTATCATTATCACGTACATTATCATATATTATCATTATCACTCTCTTCCTTCTCTGCCCCTTCCGCTTTTTGCACCCTGCACATGGGAATTCAAGATCCAGACTTTGCACCACATGGAACTCTATATTTGCACACAATTGTTTTGAAGAGTATATAAGCTTTGCATTACTGTCTATAATTGCATTAGCCATACCCACAGTCCATATTTGCTTTCTCTCTCTCTCTCTCTCTCATATATATATATATATATATATGTGTGTGTGTGTGTGTGTGTGTGTGTGTGTGCAGCTTACATATGTTACTTTCCAGTTTTTTTTTTGTGTGTATATACACACACACACACACACAAAAAAAAAAACTGGAAAGTAACATATGTAAGCTGCACCGAGCTAAAAGCCGCTGATATCTACCGAATTGATTATGTAGTTTAACTGAACACAAATGAACTAGTTTCCGAATGGTGCCTGTAGCATACAGTAAAAGTGCTGATCAAACAAAACAGAAAAGTTATTGATTGGTTTATTCATCATCCTCCTGCTCATTCAAATCACTGAAGTCATCTTCTGCAGTGTTGGAGTTGAACAGCCTTAAAAGAGCCTCGTCACACACTTTTTCTGTGTCGATGTCAGTGTTGCTCTCCATGTCGCTGTCATCCCGGGGTGAAGCTGACTCTGAAGCAGTCATAACCTGACTTTAAATTCATCCATTGGTTTTAGAAATGACTAAAGAAATATTGATCATTTAATGAACACAGAAAGGTCAGATTTTGGCAAGACAAAAGTTTTGTCGCCCACAGAAAGTAATGTGAAAATCAAACAAATAATTTACTTCAAACACAAAGATATGTTTCATAACATTGGTGAATGAAGTTGTGGTCAGTCTGGCCAGTCCCGGAGCACCTGGATCTTCTTCGCCTTGAGGAACTTTGATGTAGAGTTGCATGTATGAGATGGAGCACAATCCTTCTGCAAAATTTGACCACTTTTAAGATTGAGAATGTAAGAGGTAGCTAATACTTCTTGATATTTTAGGCTATTGATATTGCCTTCCACCTTGCAGATGTTTCGCACACCCCCATACTAATGTAACCCCAGACCATGATCTTTCAACCACCAAACTTAACTGTTTTCTGGGTGAATCTTGGATCCATATGTGCTCCAGTAGGTCTCCTGCAGTATTTGAGGCAGCTGTGGTTTAATTCTTCTGAGAAATCCTTCTGCCACTTTTCCAGCGTCCATCCGTTTAGCAGGCTGTGGCTTTTTAATTGCCTTTTGTTTAGTGACGGCTTCTGGGCACTGATTCGACCATGGAGGCCATTTCGAGACAGAATCCTACAAACTGTTCTAGTTGACACAGGGACTTGAGGTGACCACACCTGGTGGAGCTCTGCTGCAGTGGAAAAGGGGCTGGCTTTGGATTTTCTAACCAACAAAGTTCCTCCTGAACAGTTGTCTTGTGGGGTCTGACAGACCTGGACTTGTCAAAAACATCTCCAGGCTCTTCAAATCTTTTTTTTAATTCTACTTGTTCAATTCTAATTGTACTTGACCCTGAGACACATTAAAGGTGCCAGCCACTTCTGCCGTGGATCTGGTCTTCAGCCTCTTGATAATCAAGACTTTGGTCGCAGGGTGGATTTTTGGCATGTTGTCAGAAATCAAGTTGCAATTCAAGTGAAGGTCTGGGGTGCTGGGGTTCTTTTAATACACACCCATTAATTAACCGATCAATTAGTGAGCACAGGTGAGGCTGTAAACTAGGATTGGGTGCATTATATAACAAGGCAACAAAACTTTTGTCTTGCCAAAATCTGACCTTTCTTTGTTAAAAAAATTATCAATATTTCTGAAGTGAAGCAAATATATTTTTGAACCTCATTTGG
Source organism: Acestrorhynchus altus (assembly GCA_034509495.1). Lineage (NCBI taxonomy): Eukaryota > Metazoa > Chordata > Actinopteri > Characiformes > Acestrorhynchidae > Acestrorhynchus > Acestrorhynchus altus. The sequence goes on along the minus strand of CM067506.1, from coordinate 9,132,157 downwards.
GAGGGTTTCAGCTTTCATATGACTCATTTCTAAAACCAAATGGATGAATTGGTTATGACCTTTTGTTTCCACAACAAGGATAAGTGACAGAACTTGTGTCAGGGACTATATATATATATATATATATATATATATATATTTTATTTTTTTTTATTTATTTTTTTTTTACAGGGGTTGGACAATGAAACTGAAATACCTGGTTTTAGACCACAATAATTGATTAGTATGGTGTACTAGGGCCTTCTTTTGTGGCCAATACAGTGTCAATTCTTCTTGGGAAGGATATTTTTTGGATACAATCCGGGTTAGCACCCAAACATCCCTTTCAGACAGCTTCCTATTGCATCCACAGTTAATCCTGTTGGATGTGATTGGTCCTTCTTGGTGGTGCTGACATTACCCTGGATACCGTGGCTCTTGATACATCACAAAGACTTGCTCACAGATACGTCAGCAAGATGCGCACAAAAAATTTGCCCTCTTTTGAACTCTGGTATGTCACCCATAATGTTGTGTGCATTGCAATATTTTGAGCAAAACTGTGCTCTTACCTGCTAATTGAACCTTCACACTCTGCTCTTACTGGTGCAATGAGCAATTAATGAAGATTGGCCACCAGGCTGGTCCAATTTAGCCACACTAAAATAACAGGGGTTTCAGTTTCATTGTCCAACCCCTGTATATATAAAGGCAGCACCCTCCCACATGGGGTGGACACCATCCCTACCTATAAGACTAGGCTTACTCTCAGAGTTTCCCCAATAGTCTATAAAGCCTACATTGTTTTCCGAACACCACCTGGACATCCAGCAGTTCAATGCTGTAAGTCTGCTGTAGGCTTCAGCTCCATGCCACATCAGGAAAGGTAGCTTAAGATAGCAAAGTCTAGCAAACAGCTAACTGACCACTGGTGCCCCTAGAGGACTAGCTAGTTTCATGCTTTGAACAATAGAATTTCCTATGAACAGAGTTCTTTTAACAGTCTCCTCAATGGGTGCTTCGCTGAGCAGGGCAAATCTGTTTGACACCTGAACAGGGCAGAGTGGGTTTGAGTGGGTCAGCTTTGGCCTTAGGCTTAGCTTCCTGACTACACCGCAGAGAGGTCACCTGTTCGCCTCGCTGTGAGGACTCTGAAGCCAGAGTCAAGGGGGTGCTGACTCTCCCTGAGGCACCTGGGACTGCTAATACGGAATCTAACTCTAATCCTTTAATAGACCCACACATAGATGCACACATCTCACTTCTCCACCTTTTCTAACAGGCAGCTAATTATCTGAAACAGCACAAACACTATCATTATCACTGGAGATGGAAAAGTGGTTTAAACTAAACTTGCCACACTCAGAGCAAAAAACCCAGCAGCAGTCACGGTTAAATGGCTACTCACCCTTCTTTATAGAATAAAGAACTTACAACAAACTCAGCAGGAGCAAACAGCTACTCCACTTTCTAGGATCTTTCTGGAACTAGTAGAGAGTATAAAACAGTTCATATGTGTAAGAAGGATTTTCACAGAAGTGGCACCAAATAGCAAACAAACTCAGGAAGAGCAAACAGTCACTCCAAGCAAACTTGGCAAGCAGGGAGCACTGCAATCCCACACTTCCTCCTGTCATTTATAATAAAGCTGACTTCACCTTTGATTTTTGGTGATCAGATGATGTTTGGATTTTACCTGACATCATTAAAAGCCAAGTATAAACAGCCTCAGGATATACTGTGAAATGATTAAGATCAGATCAGTCAAACCCTATTCAAATGAAATCAAATCAAAAAATTATTTGTATAGAGCTTTTCAAATCTAAAGCTGTCACAGAGCAGCTTTACAGAAATCAAGAAATGAAAAGGTTAACAATAGATGAACAAAGGATAAAAGATAGATCAGAGGTGGACAGAGACTGATCTTGTCCACATTTAACATGTGTTTTCTGTGTGCAGATACAATTAGGCAATAGGAAATACGTTCATAGAATAAAATGAGTATTTTTTACTGTTGATGTTGGTTTCTCAACTTCACATTGGCGTCCCACCTTCCGGCTTTACATAGAAATTTACATAGACCCCAATTATATGCTACTGTTATGTCCACCAGTGAACTAGCAGAGTATTAGAACAGACATGTGGGGGTCCAGCCATCCATTTTCTATACCACTTATTCCTGAAAAGGCTCACAGGAGAGCCAGCGCCCAGCCAGCAACTCTGAGCACAAGGGTAGGAAACAGCCCTAGACAGGACATTACTCCAGTAGGGACACACATCTTTGGACTGTGGGGGAAACCAGAGTACCCAGAGGAAACCCACATGAACACATGGAGAACATGTAAACTGCACAAAGAAATTTCCCAGGTCACCCCACCCAGGGATCAAACCAAGCTCATTCTTGCTGTGAAGCAACAGCACTATCCACTGCGCCTCCATGTGTTTTCTTCCGCCAGCTGTGAGGGAGTTTTTTCTTACCACTGAAGCCTGCTGGCTTACTCACTAGGGAGTCTATTATACTTTGTTCCTGTGTTAAAGCTGCTCTGTGACATCAGTTGTGAAGAGCTCTATACAAATAAATTTTGATTTATTATTATTATAACTTGATTTGATCATATTCAGCAGAGCATCAGCTCTACTAAGTTAAAAAGTCTAAACTTTATTGTTTATTAGTATACTGTTTAGCCTGTTTTTAGCATATCTGAAAACCAAGCTGTGTGTTTACTCCACCTGTTTACTCCTTCACTTACTGGTTCAGTGAACTGCTTCAGTTCTGGAACTCAGACCACTAACGTAAACTCTCAGAGTTTGAGAATTACACATGGAGGATCCAGAAGATCTATTTTATATCAAATAAAAGATGACTATATTCTCTTGGAACATACATGCTGTCAATCACCACCAGGCTGGATTGCAGTGTCTCCAAAGCAGCTGCCACAACAGACCATACCGAGGATCCTGACCCCTGAACAGGACCCCTGCTTGGGGATAAACCCCAGGGAAGGACTGTTAGCTGCTCCACACCATAGCTGGTGAAGCCATGGTCCACCACTTTTGGGTACTTGCATGGTGACAAGGGGTTAACAGGTTCTCTGTGCTGGAGAAGTTGGATGACTGCACTCCTTCCTCTCTTGTTCAATCACTGGGCACTTGCCTGAGCTCCCCAGCAGTCCACTTTACATCAGACCTGTCCTGGAAACCCTCAGAACAGTGGACTGATCATTTCACTGCAATGCCGCATCACCAAGACCCTGAGCTGGACACAGCTACATGACCGAAATGCCACTCCTCACCGCAGGCCTCCCACAGTGCAGCCCCCCAATCAGGCCCCGCTGCTGAGCTCCACCAGGGAACCAGGGAGCCCTGATTCAGGACAGTGTTACTCAGCCTACCCCATGAGGACTCTGTGACCCCTACCTTCTGTTGCGTCTCATAACCCCAGTAATTTTAGAACATATTATGTACATTTTCTATCTTAAATCTTTTAATTTTATCCTGCAGAATTCCCAGTATCTGGAAAACAGTTAATTTTACTCCTCTGCATAAAGGAGAAGCAGCACATAACTACAAACCTATCGCAAAACTGTATCATCTATCAAAAAATGTAGAATCTATAGTGAACAATCAGCTCAAAAATGTATGAGAAATAAAATTAAAAAAAAATCATTAACTCCTTTACTCGTTATTTTATATTTTATTCCTACTCTACTTTTATTTTTTATTTTATGTTATTTTGTAATTAAGTTTCTTTTGACACATTTTAGTAATTTCTTTTTGATTGATCAATTTGATTTTTTTTGCTCAGGTGCATTGTAAATGACCCACACTGATTGACTGATCGATTCAAAGTTTTCAGTACCCATATGGGGAGAACACCATGGAAATATGGATCTCTATGATTGATTAATTGATTGATTGATTGATTGATTGATTGATTGATTGATTGATTGATTGATTGATTCCCTCTTGCTCTCTTGATCTCCCTTGCAGATATATTTCAGTAAAGAATGTAAACAGAAATCAAAGTATCCCCATATGCTATCCAGATACAGAGTGCATGTTAATGCCAACCTGCTGTGCATCTCTCGCTAAATATGAAAAATTACACAATCTGATATAATGAGCAAAGCATAACAAGTGGGATGAATCTTACTCATCGCACACAATTTTCATTAATAAAGCTAGTCTACACTCCATACAATGAGGTGTATACTTTGACTCTTTACATATTGCTTGTGAATTTATAATACAGTGATGCTTGCATTGCATGTCCATTATGGATGAAAAAAGTCTACTATAAATGGAATTTCAGTTTAAAGGTGTCATAAAATGTAAAACTGTATTTATAGTTGAATGAGATCTCAGGACTTATTGTAACATATGTTATCCTCAAACACTGCACATTGAATTGAAATTAAAATTTGGCAAAACAACAAACAATGCTCTAAAACGGGCCAATTCCATAAACATGAACAATTTTGTGACTGTTGGCTCATCATACTTATAACTTCAGAATTTACTTTTCAACTTTATTTGAATCTGTCTGTGCTGTGCTTCCCATTGGAAGTAATGTTTTGGAAAATGCAGCAGTGAATTATCTGTGCTCACTGTGTAAGGAAGCATTTGGATTCAGTTTGTCCATCTACAAGGCATGCACATTGGTGGAGAAAAAGAAAGTTTTCATTAATCTTCTGCTCACGCATACGCATATGCAGCATTGAAACATGATAAAATATTATAAACATAATAAAAAATAATCTGAATTTTTCAGAGAATGTCTGAAACAATTACATACAGTACATTTCACTTTAAGCCCTAAAATATTCATAAGCTTGTGAAACCACCTTTTACCAAACCTGCTTTAACTGTGTTCTCAGTTTACACATTCAGCAGTTTTTTCTCATTGCCTCCATTTCTTATTTCCAACACAGACATCCACCCCCCACAACCCCCACCAACAACAGAGAGAGAGAGAGAGAGAGAGAGAGAGAGAGAGAGAGAGAGAGAGAGAGAGAGAGATTTAAAGTAAAACTCGCTTTTTTTTTATTATGGCCTTCTGCAATTTTTCCATTACCACACTGCAGTGTGTGCAGCCTTTGGTACATTAGTACAAAAGATCTGATGTAAGTGGTTGTAAGAACAATGAAGAGAGATAATGAAAGGAGATAAAAGAATAAGAGAGAGAGCGAGAGAGAGAGAGAGAGAGAGAGAGAGAGAGAGAGAGAGAGAGAGAGAGAGAGTTTGACTGATCTATAGTAATCTGGGAAGAAAAACACTTGAGGGTTTGTAGGTAATTTAGTAGTTAATTTCCTCTGACACCATTCTGGACAAGCAATCACATAGCCCAACCATAAAGGTCAGTTTTGGACTCTTATAACTTTGGCTTTTCATTACAAAGCCTTTCTTTACCTTAAAACACACACTGATAATTAAGTCATTTATTCTGAGCAAAGCACTGTTGTTATCTGTGCACTTTTCAAAATGAGGGTTGCTTTCCCCCGTGTGACCTACCATGGAAGGGCTAGGGGCACTATGTCTGGCAGCTAGCAGCAGTGTTTTGCCACTGAACTGCCCACCAACAAACCTAGAACTTTGTTCTGTTGTTTTTTTATCATGGGTTCTTTTGATGCAGCTCATTCCTGCCCGGCAGCTTGCAGCTCCGCCCTTGCTTCATGGGATCCCCATCCACTCTGCATTACCTACGTGGGCATCCTTCATGTGGACCCCTGTCAAACAGCCACTGCATGCTTGTAGGACCTTAAATGCAACTGGGACAAGCCTTTCTGCCATTGCATTCCAGTTCCTGGGTTTTCTAACCTCAACATTGAAGACATGGACAAGCTTGGACCCTCACCTGCACCTCCACAGGAGGATCTTGCAACCCCTCCCTCCCTGGAAAATTTGGCCTCATTTTTTTCCAAAGGAGTTGAAGGCTAGAGCACTCAATGCCTAGTAGTTTTTTTCTTGGGACCTTTCTTTAGGTTTAGATATGCTTTCACAGACACCACTTGAGGTGCCAGCAGTTACCAAGCAATTTGGTGAACTATGCCCTTTTTTGCATCCAGCTTGCATGTACTTTGATGAGCATCTGTAGTCACAATCTTGCTTTCATGACCAAAGTTAAGAATGCTGCTTATGTTTGTTCTCCGTTGGAGCTTGTTGCTTTCTGCTCTCCTCCCTTTTTTCTCTGAGGATTGGAGACTGCATTGTTTATGGAGATTTAACCAGCTCTTCATCTCTTGGGCTCTTTCACAACATTTCACTCATTGGATGGTAGAAACAATTAATTTAGCATGAATATGCAGTCTCAGAGCTAATTCTGCTGGAGGAACGGCTGCTTCCTGGGCTGTTTTTAAAGGGTATCGGTAGGAGATATTTGTGTGCCTGCCAGCTGGTCTTCACCACACACATTTATCAGGTAATAACGGTAGGATGTTACAAAGCCTTCCCTGGCAATACTGTTCTCAGTGTAGGCTCCTCTTAGTTCACGAGACTCAGCCCTTTATTGTCTCTCATTCTGCCACTGGGCTGAGTTGGGGCTGGGACACCTCTCCATAGCCCATACCCTTCCCCCATCCTTTATATTCTATTCAGCCAGTCATTTATTATAGTCCTATTACTTCATTATGGTCCTATCATTTCACTGTGCTCAAGAATGATGAGTTCAGCAGCAGCACACTTTTATATACAGTCATGGCCAAATCCAGGCACCCCTGGATTTCTCCCAGAAAAATATTTCAATTACACCTGCATTGTTGTACACATGTTTATTTCCTTTGTACTGGAATTACACAAAAAATAAATAAATAAATAAATAAATAAATAAAAATAAAAAATAAAAAACAGAAAAAGAAGACAATTTCACACAAAACTTCTATATATACTTCTGGGTATATAACTTATATATTATATATATTTCTAGCACATAGTGGACAGGTATGGACAAAATAAAAAATCACACCTGAAATCTGATAAAAAGTTGACTCTTTGCATTGTGTGTCTGTGTGTGCCACACTAATCATGCATAAGAGAAAGAGGAGAAGAGAACTGTCTGAGGACTTGAGAAGCAAATTTGTGGTAAAACAATCTCAAGGTTACAAATCCATCTCTAGAGATCTTGACCATGGTGTGAAACATAATCAAGACATTTTACAACCCATGTCACTGGAGCTAATCTCCCTGGTTATGGACAGAAGAGAAAAATTGATAAAAGGGTGCAATGCAGGATAGTCTAAGCAGCCATATTCAAGTTCTAAAAAAATTAAAGCTGTCCTGCAGACGTATGGTGCATCAGTGTCAGCACAAACTATATTTCAACATTTGAATGAAATGAAATGATATGTCATGGACTTGACTTGACTGGAACTTTGGTTTCATTTGAAGCTTTTTATTAACATGCTTCTAGGCTAAATGCTCACAATCAAAAACAACACACCCACTCCCCAGGTTGGCATCAGCTGACTATGTTATCTATAGAGACACTTCATTTTCAGCACAGCAGGAGACCCAGTAGGACCCTACTGCTGACACATGGACATAAAAAAGCTAGACTGCAGTTTGCCAAAATGTACATGAGTAAGCCAAATCCTTCTGGGAAAACATCTTGGTGAAAGACCATAGAGCTTTTTGATAAAGCATGTTATTTTACTGGCCTACAAACAAAAGAACACAGTACCTATAGTCAAATATGGTGGCTGTTTGCTAAAATGAAAATCTGTAGATTACCAAAGGATTTTAGGTTGCAATGTAGGGCCTAGTGTCAGAAGGCTGGGTTTGTGTCCTAGGTCATTAGTCTTCCAGCAGAACAATGACCCCAAACGTACTTCAAAAAGCATCCAGAAATGGATGGAAACAAAGTGCTGGAGAGTTCTGAAGTGGCTAGCTAAATCCTATGAATACCTGTGGAGAGATTTTAAAATAGCCATTGGGAAACATTTGAGAGCTGGAGCAGTTAACTAATAAATTAGACTGATGTTATCCTTATCCCCATGTTCCAATGAAGCTCCCTTTAAAAGCCCTGTTTCTGTCATACTTTTAACTTCCATATTTGAGTTGTCTGTGGACATCATTCTTTATTAGGCTCTACTACCATCTTGAGGTGTTGAGAAACAAATGCCAACCCAGCAAGTTTTCAGAATAAAACAGTGGAGGTCATGAAAAGCCATGTGAAATATATATCTCCTCATTCATTATGTCTCATTGTCAGACAATATTGCTGTTGTCATTGTGTCCCATAAATAGCTAATTTACAAATAATTTTTTAAGAGTTTTAGAGTATTTCTTTTAGGTTATTGAAATTATGGCATGGTGGTGCAGTGGCTTGCACTGTTGCCTCACAGCAAGAAGGGCCTGGGTTTGATCCGTGGGTGGAGCGACCAGGGAAATTTCTGTGTGGAGTTTGCATGTTCTCCCTGCGGGGACCAGTCACGAAAAGGTTTAACAGACAGACAGCCAAAAGAATAATTTCTTTGCTTTTTTCTTTAATTTTTTTGTTTGTATTTTTCTGTCATTGAAAATCTCAATTTTAAATGTTGTGTAGTCAACAAACACAGATCCAGAACAAGTATTTCCTTATTTGCCAAAGTGTGTTTTTTATTAATGCCCACCACAATGACTGCAATACACAAATGAATTTATGATTATTATTATTTTCTTTGACAATAAGCAGTAATAATGTCATTAAAAGCAAGCATAATTATATGCAAATATGAATTCTATTTAGCAAACAAGAAGTACATTTATCAATAATTGGAACCAAAATGCATGTCTTCATTCTTTATTCAAAAGTATATATAATTATAAATATATAGATATAGATATATATAAATATATAGATATAGATATATATAAATATATAGATATAGATAAATAAAGTTATATATAAAGATATATATAAAAAACTCAAACTTTTATATACATATATACTATATATACATATCTCAGAATAAACTTTTCAATAAAGAATAAAGACATGAATTTTGGTTTCAAGGATTGATGAATGTACTTCTTGAATTGTTACACACACACACACACACACACACACACACACACACACACACACACACACACACATATGACATGAATTTTGGTTTCAATGATTGATAAATGTACTTCTTGTTTGCTAAATAGACTTTATATATGTATATACTTAAGCCTGCTTTTAATGACATTATAACTGCTTGTTGTCAAAGAAAATAATAATAATAATCATAAATTCATTTGAACATCAAAGTCATTGTGGAGGGCAATAATAAAAAAACACACTTTGACAAATAAGGAAATATTTGTTCTGGATCTGTGTTGACTACACAACATTTTCAATTGAGATTTTCAATGACAGGTAAATACATACAATATATATATATATATATATATTCTATTGGCTGTCTGTCTCTTACACCTACTCGCAACTGGCCTTTGGTGAGCAGTTGTGAATTTTTAGCAATTGTGACTTGTTGAGGTGAAGAAAAAGACTGTGTAACATTTCAAATAAAACCTTTTTTTATTTATATTTATCTTTGAGAACATGCAGTTATGTCATTAAAAGCAAGCATAAGTATATACAAGTATATACTATGTAACTATTTGGCTCTCTCAATGAGCCACCTCTGGGAACTCCTTCAAGACTGTTGGAAAACCATTTCAGGTGACAACCTCTTGAAGCTCATTGAGAGAATGCCAAGAGTGTGCAAAGCAGTAATCAGACCAAAGGGTGGCTATTTTGAAGAGACTAGAATATAAAACATGTTTTCAGTTATTTCACATTTTTGTTAAGTACAAAACTCCACGTGTTCATTCATAGTTTTGATGCCTTCAGTGAGAATCTACAATGTAAATAGTCATGAAAATACAGAAAACTGAGAATGAGGCTCAGAATGGCCTGTACTGTATAACACTACAATAAACAATGTTTAACTTAATGAATCCTTTGTATAATTCAACAAATCAATGAATCCTTTGTGTGGCCAGTTGCAAATAGGTATGACAGCTAGCCAGGCAATACAATATTTTCTTTCTTTTGTGCATATTTTCCTTTCAATGAGGAGAGCAGTAGTGAATTGTTTAGCAATTGTGACTTGTTGAGGTGAAGAATTGGGCATTGTTGAGGTGAGGAAAAAGACCTATTTTTTAAAAAAGCTTTTTTATTTATATTTATCTTTGACAACAAGCAGTTATAATGTCATTAAAAGCGATCATAAATATATACAAATATAAATTCTATTTAGCCCATTTAAATAAATTCTATTTAGTCAATTTAAAAGAAATTTAAATTTAAAACACTACAAAAACAATGCATAATTCAATAATGTTGAATCATACTTTAACTCAACAAATAAATGAATTATTTGAAATATATACATTATTTTTATTACACTCCTGGTGTGGGAACGACTGATGGCATAAAACACATATATATACAATAAATATTTATGATGATTATTATTATTATTATTATTATTATTATTATTATTATTATTACTATTATTATATTGCCATTCCTCATATTCCAGTAGAAAATCTACCATTTTCACATTCAAAAGTTGGGTCTGGGTGTTTTATAGGAAAAAAAACACTACAAAACAATGTATTATTTAAGGTTTTATTATAAAGGTTTTTCAGGGGGCGTGTCTCCTAAAAACGGCAAAAGCGCGCCAGTGAGCCGTAGTGGCCGAAAGTATATCACATCCGTATTGCTACCGAGTACTCTGGTTTCCCCCACAGACGTGCGGTAGGTGAATTGGTGACTCAAAAGTGGCCCTTTGTGTGTGTGAGCCCTATGATGCCCTGCCCTTGTGCTCAGAGTTGCTGGCTGGGCACTGGCTCCTCTGTGACCCTATTCAGGAATAAGTGGTATAGAAAATGGTATCTTCATTACATTACTTTAGGCTCTACATGATTATTTATGTTTCATACATTTAGTTTTTTCACACAGTCCTGACCACTGTGACCCAAGTATCATTAGGACCAAGCTCCCTGACCTGCTGACCATCTACAACTAGCAGTGTTTGACCAAGGCCAGATAGATTGTGAAGGACCTAAGCCGCACCGGAATATGTGCTCCCTTTAGGGACTTATCACCACAGTGGATCATCATATTTATGATCCACATTATAGTTTTGGCACAATTTTTACTCTGGATGCCCTTCCTGACACAACCCTCAACATTTATCCGGGCTTGGGGACTGGCACCAGAAGTACAAAAACTGCACCCATAATGGCTGTTTTATATATATACTAAACAGATATAATGGTTACACAGATCTGGTGGAGGAAACCCAGATCTGGATTGGACTAGTCTGCTCTCTGGAGATATCATGCTCAGTGCTAAATCTCTCCCTAAATCATTTACACAGCAAGGATTCTAATTAAAAATCATAAAAATTACACTAATATATTATAATGAAGTTAAGCAAGTTAGTTTCATATAGCCAGTTTGCATTTAAAAGTGCAGTCTACATTTGTTTTTTTCTCCTTCCCAAAAATACAAGAACTAGTATTGTAACTTATGCCTTGATTAATGTGATTCATTCAATTGATCGACATCTTTAATGTAAATATCTATAACTCTATTTAATTATCTTAAATTGATTGTTTTATTTTACACATGCATTTTACATATGTATTGTTAAAGAACTCATCGTGGACTACCGGAAAACCAAGGGCTGCACACACTCCTGTCTACATCAATGGAGCAGAGGCTGAACGTGTCTCCAGCTTTAAGTTCCTGGGAATCCACATCTCTGCTAATCTTTCATGGACACTCAACACGTCCCATCTAGTCAAGAATGCGCAGCAGCGTCTTTACTTCCTGAGGAGACCAAAAAAGGACCATCTGTCTCCCCAGATCCTCACAAACTTTTACTGCTGCACCATCGAGAGCGTACTGTCCAACTGCGTGACCGTATGGTACAGCAGCTCCACGGCAGCAGAGAGGAAATCCCTGCAAGGGTGGTAAAGACTGCTCAGCGCATCACAGGAATGCAACTCCCTGCCATCAAAGACATTCACCACCAGCGCTGTGTGCGCAGAGCACACAGCATCATCAGAGACCCCTCCCACCCTAACCACAAATTGTTCAACCTTCTTCCATCCGGGAGGAGATACAGGAGCATCCGGGCCAGAACAAATCGGCTCAGGTCCAGCTTCTTTCCCTCCCCAATAACTCTGCTGAACTCCACATTGCACTGATAAGCTTTCACTCATACTGCACACAACGGACTACCAACACTGCCCTTCTCACAACACTCACTACACTCACTACACTCACCAATCAGATGTTTTTGAATTATGTATATACCTACATATCCACTGTTTGCATGTTTGCACATATTGTACATATTTGCACATTTATATTTGTATTTATCATAATTGATACCGTATAGACTGTGATCTCCTGTGAATTTTTTTTATATTTTTTTATAATGTCTACTTATTGCACAATTGCACACTTGCACAGTTTTTCTTGTTTGCACTTTTGCTACTATTTGCACTTCTGGTAGATGCTAACTGCATTTCGTTGCTATGTACTTGTACTGAGCAATGTCAATAAAGTTGAATCGATCTATCTATCTATTAAAAGCTTCAAAAATGAAAGTATGAGATTTCATGTATACCCAAAAATCACTACTTCTGATTTACTTCTATGGCACTGATTGGGAACAGAAAAGGAAGGAAATGTGAAGAAAACAGTATTCTAGAGAGTATTTTCATAGTGTTTTATTTTAATGTCAGAGAGATATTTGTTTATTGTGTTAAGTTTCAGCAGTTGCCACATGCTGACCAAAGTTGTAATTAAAGTTGTTATTAATACGTTGACTTTAATCCCAAAGTTATACTGTAATTTTACACATACACTGATTGCTTTTTAATAATCGACAATGAGCTTTCTCTGTGTCATGCAGAAATCTGGCTTCAGACTTTCAATGGTACAGTCAGATGTGTCCATGGTGCACCTATCGCAGTTGCAGCTAAGAGCTACAGGATATGTGACATGAGGGTCAATGCCAAGAGGACAATCAGGCAGGCGAATAGTTTCATAGCGAACATCCTTATAGGTGCATACATGCTGATTGATGGTAGAGAATGGGCTCTTGTACACTGGCTCCTGTGTGGTACACATTCATTTTCAAATTATTATGTTGATTGAAACTGACAAAATTCAGCAACAAAAAAACTTGTAACTGTAAAAATGTCATGATAAGTTTAACATCATAATTATCATCATTACTATTAAGAACATCATTGTTCACCTCCTCTTAAAATCACACTAAATAGAATATTCACCAGAAATACATGAAAAGGAAAATACATTTTTTAAAAAGATACATTTTTATGCTCCTATTTGGAATAGTATATAATCAGTTATATTGCAGACACATGTGAATGTGAATGTATCATGTTTAAATAATCAGTAAAACAATGGTGTGCAGCTGTAGAAGAAATACTGTATTATAAATACTATCCCTGGTAATACTGGGAGAGGCCTCTTTGTCCTCTCAGAATGGCCTTAATACTCTCTATATGTAATTCTATGGAGAATACCTGAGCTGTGCTTGTGCACTTGAATGCTTGAATTGATTCCCAAAGTTAATTCATAATTTTAATGCAATAATTTGTATTTTTTTATTCCTGGCTACCACTACAACCCAGAAGTATAATTCACACTTTGAGCCACCCTTAAATCACATGAAACTCTGGATAGGCTGAATGATATCTTCAGACTCTGGACAGAATTGTCAAAGTGAAAGAAGTATGTGAACTGACATGGTACTATAGGATTTTACACAAATATAAATCGGGTTATGCAGCATTATGCAGTTGTACACTTATACTTAGTCCTGCCAGCTTCACCAGAAATAAACCATGCAGAAACTCGTAATTAGCCTGGAGTGATGGAATGATAGATTTGCTATTTTTCCTATTAGCTTTCTTTTTTATAATTCTTCCAACAATGGTATTTTCCTTCTTTAATTCTACTGAGTATGCAATGAGACAACTCTGTGAGTTACTGTTGGAGCATTTGAGGACAGTTGGTCAAAGTTGATGTCATCAAGAGGATATTTGTGAAAAGTTGTAAAAGAACAGTGTTTTGTGCTCACCTTGGTGAGGCAATGTCCACTGCAAATGGTGGTCTGAAACACCAGGCATTTTGGGCAGCCTTCCTTCTCCACAGACACGGTCTCATTGACAGGCTCACAGGGCTGTAGAAGATAGTTCTGAGCAGGGGTGAGTAAGGTAGCAAAGCAAAACAGGAGAATAAAGGTAGAAGATGGAATAAAGATAGACATCCTGCAAAAAAAAAAAAAATCACATTAAAATACAGTAGATGCATCAACTCATTGAGACAACAGCTAATAAAAAATTACCATAACTTTGTGCAACACAACATAAATGTGTTTATCAATTTAGAACCAAATTGCAAAACTTTAAAATGGCTTACTCGATGTCTACTGGTCTTACTTTGCTGTGAGGCTCAGCAGGCTTTCCTCACAGACTGCATCTTGACATATTTATATGTGTTTGTGTGTGTGTGTGTGTGTGTGTGTGTGTGTGTGTGTGTGTGTGTTGAACTGAAACCTTCACCTTAAGATTTGAGGGTTTTTTTTACCTTATGTACAGTGACCTTACATAAATCACATTAATCTCATGTGGATTACATGTAAATCCTCTAGTATAAAGATTTGCTAATATCACAAGGATACTCTGACTGTAATATGACACCTGTTAATCATATTGGCCTTTTACATCATATAAACATCCTTTGCCAAAAGGATTAATAAACCACTCTTCTTTGCCATTTCATTTAGAATGCGGATGTGTTTAGTCAATCTTCAGTGGTCCATTTGTAAACACAGTGAAATAAAAAGGAACCAATGAAGGTCCTTGTTCTGTAGGTTGTATAAGAGTGAGGCAGGATATCACTGTTATTGGATTACAAAGAAAGATCATAAATAGTCCAGAACGCTCAGACATAGCCATGTTTATTTCCTTTGTGATCCTGGTTTCATTATATTCTCTAAAATAATCCTTTCCTAAGATGTAAACAGTTGTTCACAGTGGGTTTGGTGTCAGTCTTACTGCATTAGTACTACAAAACAACAATGTCTCACAATGCTTGTATTATTAGTCCAGCATTTATTAGGCTTCTACACAATTATTACTTTACTGGTAGAATTTAATTATAACTACATAATGATTCTTTTCAATAAATAAATGTGTGTGTGTGTGTGTGTGTGTGTGTGTGTGTGTGTGTGTGTGTGTGTGTGTGTGTGTAAAATTATAAAAAAAAAATCTATATGGAAAATAGCTTTTGACAGAAATACACAGAAACTTTTAATTTAACTCTGAAAACTTTGAATTGCAGAGGTGTTTGATTTTGAGATTATATTTAGTAAAACTATTTACTAATAAAACTTCGGATCGCACGCTAGTGACATTTTGGCTAAACGGAATCCAGTAAATTCAAACCGGTCGTTTCCATAGAAACCTACCGGAGACTTTTATACACGGAACTAACGGGGTTTCGTAGACGTTGCTGTCAGGAATTTTTAGAAACGGACCATCAGAGTGACGACGAATAGGAAAGTCAGTCGCGTTATGAAGCAGCTTTAAATAAAAAACATAGATATATTTATGTCTTAGAATATAATGCTGATTAAATAATTTCAGAACATTACCACAATACTTCAAGAATGGCAGATCAAGAGCCCGACGACAAAATACGACAAAAGGTCAGTGTATTTCCTGCATTGATGGTACCGAGGACGAATAAAAGTCTCTGAATTACTTAACTAAAATAATAAATATAACTAATAATATAACCATAATAATAAATATACCTACAATAATATAACCATAATAATAAATATACCTACAATAATATAACCATACTAATATACATATAACTACAATAATATTACCATAATAATATAACTACAATAATATAATTATAATAATACATTTAACTGCCATAATATAACCATAATAATAAATATAACAATAATATTAATACAATAATAAATATAACCATAATAATAAATATAACTGTAATAATAAAACAATAATATAACTATAATAATAAATTAAACAATAATTTAGCTATAATAATGTATAAAACAATATAATAAATATAACTACAATAATGTAATGACTAAATATACATAAGTATAATAAATATACTATAAAAATATATATAACTACAATAATATAGCCATAATAATAAATATATGTGTAATTATAAATAAAACAATAATATAACTATAATAAATATAACTAAAATAATCTAATAAATATAACTAAAATAATAAATATAACTACAATAATATAATTATAATAATAACATAAATAGAACTACAACCATAAATAGAACTAGAGTAATAAATATTATCTCTGTCTCACAGAGTGTAGACCAGACTGATAAAAGTATTTTTTAACAAGAAGATCAGAAGGCTTTTTTTTTTTTGCTTTTTTTTTCTCTGGATTTTTGCCCATTCTTTCTGACAGAACTACCTCATTCAGTCAGAAAGAATGGGCAAAAAATCCAGAGAAATAATAATAAAAAAAGTTAACCAATTAAAATGCCAAGTGACAAAATACAAAGTAAATGTATGTACATTTTATAAGAAAGCCTGAAATAAACTAGCCTTTTTACTATTATTTTAAAACACCTTGTGGAAATAGTGTTTATTCCATAGTCCACCAAATGCATGACACTATTAGTGAAATGAAATAAGCTGAAGATGTGTTTGAAAGTATGTTGCCTGATGTATTTACATGTAAACATGTAAAATTTCTTAGGCTTTAGCTGTTCATAAGTGAAGAGTTTTATAATATTTAAAAGTATACTATCCTGTTCCAAAAACTCAAACACTCTGGTTCCCCACACCACACCACTCACATTGAGTGAGTGAGGTGTGAGCCGATACCTCAATTTTCTGCCCACAAAAAATGATAAGTTTTGTATTTGCTGTATAGCAGTTACTGATTCATTCATATTTGAAAAAATAAACCTGGGCTGTTAGGGGTTAAAATCGCTGCTTTCCAGTGAACACACACGATCATTAACCAGTCTTCGAAGAAAACTAGTCTGAGCTGAGATTTCTCTGTGCCATTTATATCCTTGTATTTTTCTACACAGGGTGTGAAGCTTTTAGGGATCTTTGACATTGAGAATACTCCTTGTGCACGAGATGCATTTCTCACTGGTGCAGGCGGATCTATTGCTGCAGGACTTGTGCACTTTTTAGCGACAAGTAAGTCCAAGATTTGTGTAGTTTGTGAAGTCTGTAGTTTATTTTCTTCTGATGTGCTCTCAAGAGGTATAGAACTAGTTTCTTGATCTGTTTATGGCCTCAGTTTGTATTAGTTTTGAAATGGATTGTCTTCACCTTTACAGGCAGAGTGAAGCGGTCATTTGATGTGGGCATGGCTGGATTCATACTTACAACACTGGGCTCATGGTATGTGATTGCTGAAGTAAAGAACCATGTGTAACTGAAGAAAAATGTATCAGATATTTTCAGAATATTTCTGTTAGCTACCAAAAAGTAACATTTTTGGATCCTCACTTTTGACTGACAGTTCACTCCAGAAAGGAGTGGTGTACCAAATCACAGATAATCCACAATCTGTATGAATTACCCCTCCTGTTTCAGGGTACACATGAACATGGTCAACCTCAGAATGATGGACTCATTAACTTTCATTGTGTAATGAATGAATAAAAAGTGAGCAAATTAACAATTACAACAAACGTTTTTGCTGACCTTAAAAATGATTCCATCCCTGAATCAATAATTCAATTTAAACCATTTTTCTAATCCGTTAAACCACAACCCAAAATATATTGTATTATTAGTGATGTTACACTAAAAGTCTGAAATAAGCCAAAACCTTTCAGTGAGGTACAATAATTAACAATTCCATATCTTTAGGTTCTACTGCCGATATAACAACGCTAAACTACGGATCCAGCAGAAAAAACTTCAGGATGGAATTAAGAATAAAGTAATGTATGAAGGGACGAACTTGGATCCCACACAAAAAGGAGGACATCCGTGAAGTTGACCAAAACTTCACTTGCCCACAGCAGTGAATTTCTTTTCCAAAGACTTACCTATTTGTGAGTTTGTGCCATCTTTGTTTTTAGTCTGAAGTCAATATTTGATTGTGAATGTCATTTAAGAATAAAAGGGGCAATTGTTGATACTGTTGTTGGATTTTTTTCTTTTACTTTTACACTGAAAACCAAAAAATCATGGTAGAGGAACTGCTTATTGTGTTCCATGACATCTCACATGAAATCTAAAGAAGGCTAAGGAAGTGATTTCTGCTAGAGGTGCTTGTCTGTTTACATGGACAGTTATAGTCAGATGCTGCCAGTCACAACCATTCACTATGCTGTCCACTTCGGGTCATGCCCTCAATGACACAGTAGATTGAGGAATGTTAATTGCCTGCACAGCTTCCTAAATCTAATGTCCTACTATTATGAATCACTTTAATTCATTTCATCTTGCCATGAGCATACTGGCCACTATTCATCCTCACTCATGTACAGGTGTGGGTTTTCCCAAGTCATCCATCCCAATTTTTTAGTTCAATCCAAAATTCTATGCACAATAGAATGACAAAGAAAATTTTGTTTGAAATATTTGCATATTTATTCAAAATAAAACATGTACAAACATATTCACAGCCTTTGTTCAGTACTTTGTTGAAGCACCTTTGGCAGCAATTACAGCCTCAAGTCTTTTTGAGTTTGATGCTACTAGCTTAGCACCTGTTTTTGGGAGGTTTCTCACATTCCTCTTCGCAGAACCACTCAAGCACCATCAGATTGGATGGGGAGCAACCAATCTGAAGGTGGATCAGTGGAAACATGTTACATTTTGATGCTTTTATTATTAATAAATTTGCAAAGATTTCAGACATATTTTCTCATGTTATTATGGGGTATTGTATGTAGAATTGTGTGGAGAAATGATTCCATTTTGGAATAAGGCTGTAACACAACAACATGTGCAAAAAGTGAAGCACTGTGAATACTTTCTGGATGTACTGTATATAAGGTGAATGTAAAATACTCAGAAATTAAGATGTCCACAGTTGTGGGCAGCTTCGTTTTTGTTGGATACGATATAGGATTCCTGAGAGATCATGGTGTTACCAGCCAGCCAGTGGATGCCCAAATATGAGGACTATACAAAAGAAATGTCCCACAACTCTTCTGCTGGACAGTGTAGAATTTGTCTCATATCAAAATACCTCCCTAGTCTAAATTAAATTATGAGTGGTAAAAATAGGTTTATTTTGGAAGTGTGTTTAGTTTCAATAATACATAAGTATAAATAAAACATGTATATTGTATATGTGTATGGTAACAAAGTGCCATTTTCCCCACGTCTGCTATTAAGAAAATCCTATCTGACTAGTTAAATTTGGCTGAAGTGCTGAACATGCATTTTGTGATTTAGACTAGCTGATTTCGACTGCATCATTCTGCTCTGTAATTGGAACTTCACAGAGAACTCTCATCTTGTTGTGCACTGGTTGAAAGGAGGGTAATGAAGGTAAGAAAGAACATAGTCACTATGCTTTGGAGGAGATCATACTGTCCAGCTAAGCAAGGCACTGAATTAAAGGTTCTGGTCCTTGAGTACTACTGCCCCGCCTTAATTTGCGTTAATTCCAGTACACCTGATCAAAACACCGAATTGACAAGCCTTTGCTGAGCAGCCCTGGGTGAGTTACAGCAGGAAAACTGAAACAAGCAGGGCAGCGGCGCCCTAAGACTGTGATTGAAAACCATTGCACTAAATGATCAATTAAATGATTGAAAATGACAATGACATTCAATTTCTTAATTATTTTTTCATGTATTACTAATAAACTGTTCGCCTCCTTTCACCCTGTTCAATTGAGCATGTATTATTTCTTGGGTGGGTCTTTCTGAGCACTACAGTGACAATGATGTGTACTATGCTGGTATCAGTGAATCAGACACAGCAGTTAAGTGTCCACCCACTGTTCTGTCCAGCAGCAACACTGAGGGCTTTAAACACTCCAGTAGCACTGCTGTGTCTGAACTACTCATACCAACACAATCCACACCAACACACTACCAATATATCAGTGTCAGTGCAGTGCTGAGAATGTCCAGCCCTGGATGGCCATAATGTAAACTGAACAGAACAACTGAACAGTGTGCCATATAAACTAAACAGCAACATATAATCTGTGTAAAGGTATCATTCCTTTGCCAAAGTCTGCTAGGTTAGAGGAGGGGACCCCAGAGGGTGACCTCACCCCCTCATCTTTTTTTTTTCTATCTCTCTCTTTCTTGAATATTTTGACCCGTAAAAGTACTTAATGTTATTCTATTTTATGTTTTTTAAACTTATGTTTCTATATCTGTAATTCAAACTATTTTAATACATTTTTAACATTTCACATTTTGAGACTGACAAGACAAATGAGCAAGGTTGGTGACCCCTAGTGCAAAGAAGATGAAATGGAAACAAATATAACCCAAAATCGGAAGTTGACTGATATTCTGACTGATCAGAAGGGCAACCAAGAGGCTCAGCACCTGAGTTTGTGTCCCTCACATACTAATCAATTCTCTCAATTCTACTCAGATGAAAGAATCTGTAGACTAGAGCTGACCAACACAGACTCGGCCAGATTGTGATCAAATCTGTGTTAAAACTTTGTAGAGTAACCCTGGTTTAACATGAGCATGCTATTATGTGTGACGAAGCAGATGTACATGTTGTGACAAGACAAAACATGGAACAATAAAATACTTCTCAGTGTAAATTACAGGGATTATTTAGTATTTTGCATTTTCCAGTTTCAACTTCCAATTTTGGGTTGTATTTGTTTCCATTTCATCTTCTTTGCACTAGGGGTCACCAACCTTACTCATTGAGAGACCTACGTTCCTGCAGATTAACACCAACCCTAAACTCATTCATCCAATCAAGAACTATTTAGTTGGATAGACCCTTCACTATATACAATCAGTTTGGAACCAGTGGTCATTTCAATGGCTTTTGTGATTCAATAGAATTCAAATGAATTATACTGAATCATTCAATTCTAACCACAGTTGTTTAGATTTAAATACACGAGCACAATAAACAGTATTTCTAGGTTATTCCTTAGTGCTAATTATATATTTGGGAACAATAAAGATTTATGTGGGGACTCTAAAATGCTAGTAAACATATTTGTGTTTTTTAAATAATAAATTATCTTTATTCTTGATGTTGTATAAGAGAATCAAAACGTCATTATCATTGTTCATTATTCTGGACAACAGCAATAAAGTCTTTGTGGGTGAAAAAAAAACACAATCACCAAATAACTGCTTTTTTTTTATTCGACAACACAGACAACATAAATAATCAACTGCAAACACACAACTCAGCATATGCACATCCAGTTCAATTCAGTAGGTTGATTGTTGTGACACAAAATAAGGAAACATGAGAATAAAGTACAAGTAAATAAAGCTTCTGCTCATTGTACACTGAAAGCTCTTTATTATGAAATAATCAGAAACCCTCATAACCTAGAGAACACAATCCTGCATCAAAGTCACAACTTCATCTTATTGAGAATAAATATGCAGAGACAACAGCTTCAAGATACAGCTCAGCTCCAGACGTAGACAGAAAAGGATTTTTACTACTTCAACTGCAGTGAAGTGAAAGGTCTTAGAAAATGTAAGGAGAAGGGACAAGCCATATAAATGTTTTATGCATGAAGTCTACAGGACATGATTTATTTAGCGAAAACGCAGAGCACAGGAAGCACCGTCTGGGAGTCAATCTAGTAAAACATGACTTGAGATTATAACTGTGAGATTTGGGGTTCTTTAACATTTGACTAAATACAATTCTGAAATTCAAATACTGGTCAAATAAATGCATGTTAAAACCAAACATATCAGTAGAAACATCTGAATAAATTAAACAACAAAAATGAAATGCACAGAACAAGAAAGTTTACAAAAATACCATCTGACTTTAATCTTCAGTGTGATAAAAAGAGTTTAGAACATATTATTCAACTGTTGGTGCTGCTTCTTTAAATGTTGCTGTTCAGACAGATCTTTTCAGTTCAGACAAAACTTTCCTTAAACTTCCTAAATCGCTTCAAGTCTTTGGTCCTTTTCAGCCATTAACACAAAACAACATTTTAACTCTTGGTCGAAAAGAGCACAGGAATAACAGACCATGGGTCTAAAAGATCTACACTATTACACTATTAGTTTATGCTCAGAGTGTGTTTGCTATATTCTGACAGATCAGAAGGGCAACCAAGAGGCTCAGCACCTGAGTTTGTGTCCCTCACATACTACTCAATTCTCTCAATTCTACTCAGATGAAAGAATCTGTAGACTAGAGCTGACCAACACAGACTTGGCCAGATTGTGATCAAATCTGTGTTAAAACTTTGTAGAGTAATCCTGGCTTAACATGAGCATGCTATTATGTGTGAGGAAGCAGATGTACATGTTGTAGCAGCAAGCATAGTTTGGTAAGATTGGGAGAAATTATTAAGAACGGACATCAAGTTTAGTAATTACATTTAAGTAAATTAATTAATCTGAACTTTTCTTTAAAACAAGTATTTTAAACATTTGTTTAAGTAAAGTTTTAACTCAGAAAACATTTCGTTTTTCAACATTAGTTTAATGTATAAAGTGTGTGTGTGATGTGTAGTACAACTAAACAAATCTGAAGAAATGACATTTAAAAATTCCACTGGAAAGTAATTTACAAATGGAGAACACTTAAAACAACTGCCAACAAGTTCTGTAAAAATGTCTCAGATGATCCTAAAATGTTAACTCTTCCTACAGATGATGGTAGATGCATCAGAAACAATTTGATTTTCAGGTGTGTAAGGAGGAAACCCTTGTAAAAAACAAAACAAAAACAAAAAACAACAAAAAAAACAACAACAACAGAGCAAGATGAAAGATCGAGACATCTGGAACAATGTGCTTTGGAAAGGTCTAATTATTTGAGCACAGTAACAGAAGACATGGCACAAGAACCATAGAGCAACATGAGGCATGGAGCTGGAAATGGCACTGTATGGGGCTGCGTTACTGCAGCAGGACCTGCAGACTTGTACATCGTAGCTATGTAATGTGTAATGATACAATGTTTCTAATAGAGTTCAACATGGTGTGGGAAAATATTTCTTCCATGTCAGAGACTCATCTAACTGAGACTATTGTAGCCAAAGGAGGAAATACCAGCTATTAGGGCATAGGAGGTCCTAACATTTTACTCAGAAAATTACATTTTTCAAATGATTTTTAAAAGACATTTCTTCAGTTTTACATGTTCAGTTATATTAACTTTATTTCTCAATATAAAAAACAAACATCCACATGGTTAAATATGTAAAAGTGAAATGTGCTCATTAGGTGTCCTTAATTTTTCACAAAACTGTATGTAAGGAATACCGACCATAGGATGAATTTTAAACACTTCACCAAATTTACTGACTCAATGCACACTGTCCAGGTAGTGCTGGTAACAAAATGAGAAAATTAGATATAATAGCAGAATAAAAATGAATGTGTATTTGTGTTTTTCTATTCAGCATTACTGACGAACAGTCTGGTAGCTGGTGGTGTGTCTTTCTATAGTGTTTGAATTCATGGAAAAATAATAATAGTCTTTTTGCCAGTGAATCTCAGAAAAAAGTGTCTCATGATATTGTTAATTTAATTAAAGTGACATGACATAGGCAGTTCAATTGTAGGCAACCTGCTTATGTGTGCAGCAGCTATTGCAGAGGACTTGGCTTTCAGGCAATCAAATATGTAACATTTTTCAGCTTTGAGATATATATTGTTACATGGCCCTGTGTCTGCCCAGGTTAGAAGTATTGCCATGGACTCCTTTACATTTCACGTTACTGATATTGCAGAGTTGCTTAATTCAGCTTGCCATTGCCTTGACTATTATGATAGAAAATTTTGCACAGATTTATTTGATGTGAATCATCATTCAGTAGTACAGATGTAATACAGCTGAAACCCTAAAAAGTACTGACTTTGGTACCCAGTCCTATTCATAAGTTTAACGAAAGATGCTACAAGAGTTAACATAAAACTTAAATAAGTCCCCAATTTTGCTGAAAGCACTCAGACACAGGACAAAGATATGCATGATATGATCTTCTGACCCATATATTACAGAGCCCATACCAGGGAAACAGCTTTTCTGGGCAGTATGATTTTGGATGCTGATGAACAGATAATGTACACCACTCATTCTCCAGTCCAGATGACGTATATGTGGAAACTACAAACATGCCTATCAAGGCTATTGTAATTTAGCAGTTCCATTCATGCTGAAGTTATATTA
Organism: Acestrorhynchus altus; assembly: GCA_034509495.1. Classification (NCBI taxonomy): domain Eukaryota; kingdom Metazoa; phylum Chordata; class Actinopteri; order Characiformes; family Acestrorhynchidae; genus Acestrorhynchus; species Acestrorhynchus altus. The sequence goes on along the minus strand of CM067506.1, from coordinate 9,107,780 downwards.
TAACTATAACTATAAGTTATATTAGCATAACCTGGCCTTACCCAATGAAGCTAATGGAAGTATGTTATCAGACAGCTCAAATCTCTTAGGGTTCCCAAGTTTTTGGTCACTTTAAATAAGCATAAAATAGCCTTTGGGAGAGCAGGGATGCCCAAATGTTTTATGCCAATTTATCCCTCATCATTCTAAGGGATAATGGGATATTGAAAATGGTCATATAAAATTAATATTAGCAGTTTTGGCAGCTAAACACATGCAAAAAACAAAAGTAAAGCATTTTTGATGCTACATTAAATACCAGATAATGTCTTACTTAAACAAGCAAGATAATTCATAAATGCGAAAACAGCAAGACAAATGCACTGGTGAAGCCTCAATTGAAATAGCCAGTTAATGGGGGAATATTAAAAATTCTTTTAGATTTATTCATGACATGTCCTGATAAATGTGGTCAGTTTCTGTCTTATTTCTGTGGTAGGGAGAGTGCTTCAATGCAGGTGCAATTTGTGGGGTCAACGAGTGATGAGAGTTATGCAGAGAGGCAGAGAGTCAGTGCCGAGAATCAGTAAATCACACCAATCTGGAATAGCCCCAGGGGTCAACTACTGGACATGACCATTGAGGCTGCTATAAAGAGTTTATCAAGTGTGTGTCAAAATTCTGCTTAGAGGTTAACTGAGATGAAGGTTGACATGGTTGCAATGTCTACTACATCTAGGTTTTATATTTTGCATTTTTCATTTAAATAAATAATGCAAATGATTTCATTTTAAATAGTATTCTAAGCATATCGATTAAAGGGAAAATGACAATAACTGGTATTTTATGAACGAATTTCAGAATTTCTTAGTATTGTGGACCTCTAATGCATAAATGATCTTGAGCTTCAATGTAAGAGACAAGACTTTTCTGTCTTGTTTTCTGACAAAATAAAAAACTGATTAAATTATATTTCTACAAAGATTTTTCAGATTTTCATCATATTCCAGACCCTGCTGTACATGCAGGCTACAGAAAATGTGTTTCCTAAATATTAGCTGTTTTGCCCCTGTAACAAGAAAAGCAACTAGCAGCTCCTTTAGCCCCTTATGTCTTTCAAGGCATAGCTATTGTGCCTTAATAGAAGAACTCAACACAATGAAATATAATTAAAATTAAAGTGTGAGATCTTCACTTTCTGAAAATTAAGTTCTGTGCAAATGAACCACTAACAAAGCACTGAGATGACAATGCTGTCTTATGAGCATTATTAACGCACAAAGTAAACTTTGTTCCTTTCATCGATTCACTTGAAGTAAATATGAATGTTTGAGAATGTTTTTTTGATAAAGAAAATGTCTGTCACATATTCCTGTTCTCAATAACATGTGAGGGGTATTGTATAAATAAACAAAATATACATTCTGCATATAACAGCATTTGTTTTGCAAAGCATTCATAAATATATGTGCTACAAAGATCACGGAGTACACCAATAAATATGATCATGAATTAAACAGAAGAGATTCTTCACAGCCTAGTCAGCACTATATGCCAAGGCAAAAATTAAATTACAATCAAATGTGTCTAGAGACAAAGCTGATGCTCAACAGTGTAAACATAATAAAAAAATACAACAAGCTTTTCACAGGATGATGTCATAAACTCTACCTACGCGTCCCAGCCACTCACGCACTGCCTGCCGCACTCTAAGGTCAGTCACATGACAGGTCAGCTGACTGATGCATGGAAACACAGCAGGCTGGAGAGCAATGAATGTGGGGTCCGGCAACAGCTGAATTTGGTTCAGGATGGTGAGGACCATGTTCGTCCATGCCTGGACAAATGAGATAAGACATTAAGTTGTGATGCAATTATTAAAGAAGTATTTCTACTAATTTATCAGCAATTGTAAATGGAAGCCAATGCAAACCAGTTACCATGGTGCACTTTTAAATGCACTACTAGAGCGTTTAAAAAATTGAATACTGTACAAATGATTTTTGATCATTTAATTAAGAAAAATTACTGTCATGCAGTGAATCCAGAGAATATTAACTTTTTGCACATTTTGTAATTACAGCCCGATTCCAAAATTAATTAAATTCATTTTTCCCTCAAACGTCTACACATAAAACCCCACAATGATAAAGTGAGAAAAAAAAAGATTTGAAATCTTTGCAAAATTATAAAAAATAAAATTATACAATACTTATTCACAGCCTTTGCTAAGTACTTTGTTGAAGCACCTTTGGCAACAATTACAGCCTCAAGTCTTTTTGAGTTTGATGCTACAAGCCTGGCACCAGTTTTTGGGAAGTTTCTCCTATTCTTCTTTGCAGAACCTCTCAAGCTCCATTATTGGATGGGGAGCGCAAATTCCTGAAGAGCTGTCATGTTCCTTTTACTGGAGAGTGGCTTCCGTCTGGCCACTCTACCATATAGGCCTGTTTGGTGGAGTGCTGAAGAAATGGATGCCCTTGTGGAAGGTTTACACCCTTCTATCACGATCAAGACCTGGCCAACACTATGAAGAGTCCTGGTGGTTCCAAACTTCTTTAATTTACAGATGATGGAGGCCACTGTGGTCATTGGGACCGGCTGCAGTAGATTTTTTTTCTGTACCCTTCCCTGTCTCGATACATTGTCTTGGAGGTCTACAGACAATTCCATCAACTGAATTTACCACAGGTGTCCAATCAAGCTGTAGAAAAATCTGAAGGATAATCAGTGGAAACAAGATGCACCTGAGCTCAATTTTGAGTCTCATGGCAAAGGCTGCGAATACTTGTGTACACGTTATAATTTTTTTCACTTTGTCATTGTGGGGTACTATGTGTAGAACTTTGAGGGGAAAAATATATCCATGCTGGAATAAGGCTGTAAAATGAAATGTGCATAAAGAGAAGCACTGTGAATACTTTGTACTGTATATATTATATTCATTACATGTAAAGTGATATATTTCAATTTGATTCTGTGATTAGTAATCAATTAAAATTTGAATGTTGTTGAAAAGTTATTTTGAGATTCTGGATTTCTATTCACTATAAGCCATACTGATCAAGTGAATGCAGTGAATCTCTCCAAACACACAAAGCAGACCTCCACCTTCCACCCACATGGGTCTGCAAAGAAGAGAAGTTTAACCACAGCTGTCTGGACAATAGTTGCCATAGTCTGACTTAAACTACTGCTGCTGCGTCATCCTGTTTAGAGCCAAAACCTTGCAAGACGGTTCAGTCAATCATGCACACCAGGTCTAACCTCAGGCATATCTGCATTACTCTGCATGCTCCAATAGATAAAAATATGTCCCAAAGAATATTTGGAAGAGAGTCAAAATGGACTCATTAAAAAACTGTATTCCAGCTATGGTGTGGGAAAGTACATTATCAAGAATAAACTGGTGTTCCTGTCAAGTTTTGCCATTTTTATGTCCTGTTTTCTAATAATATCTCAGGTGCAAACAAACAGAGCATACTGTACATATTAGTTGCTTGTACATACAAAAACAATTTCTTATCACCCAAATTACCTTATTTTTACACTCATATTGTAATTTAGGTTCCAAGCATCTGAGCTACCAATACTTCTATTGGGATTTTTTTCTGATACAGTGAAAATAGGCTACCTACAGTTTTCTTTAGACAGTGTTACCTTTAAATACACACTAAGAAGATAGTATAACTTGTCAGGACTTTGTTTAATTTTCATTTTATTTATGCAGGGTACATTACCATTTTGTTTATTGTAATGTTTGAATATAATGATCAAAACTTAATTGCACTTAACTGTTGTTCTATCATGGCAAGACAATATTGCCATTTATTATTATTATTATTATTATTATATTCACCCACCCCCATCCCCCATGTACACATTTGGGCATATAGTGTACATAGTTTTAAAGCAACCCACTTACTTGTATCTGTGCCTCCGAGTCTCTCAAGGAGATGTTATGGGAGCTGGCTGTAGAGCCTGAGCGAGGTCTCTTGTCCTGACGTAACAACTCTGGTCCTGCACTGAACGAATGCCGCATTGGCCCCTGCTCCATTAACTGCTGGGGCCTTTGTGGCCCTGGTGAGTCTGGCCCCCGGAGGGTCACTGCCTCAGCCCTCTTTTCGCCCACCTTTACCTCTTTAATGAACGTGGTGTGATTGTGCTGCTGTTGCTTGCGCTTCTTGTACTCAATCATGAGTTTGGTGATGGTTTTGTCAGTGGCAATGGTGTAGAGCTTGTTGCCTGCACTTTCCCACCACTCCTTCTTCCGGCCAGCCTCAACACCTCTCCTGTCACTCCTGAGTTGGGGCAGGCTGGTCCCAGCAACATTGGGGCTGTGTGCCTCCTCTGTGGGTGTGTCAGTCAGGTGAAGACGGAATCCATCCTCTGATGGTGTCCCACGGCCTGAGTGTCCCCCCGTAGAAGGTGTGGAGGTCTCAGATGGGAAGAGGGGCAAGAAGAAAAGGGTGTCTGGAGCACGCAGTGGAGGCTGCTCCTCAGCACCGTTCTCTAGGTCCAGATGCATCTGGATGTAGTTGTTGCAGAGGTCCATACAGAGCTTGTGCAGGCGCTTGACCAACCAGGCCCAGTCCACAGTGCTAACAGGCTGAGTGCTCAGAGAGGGGATACGGGTGCGCCACTGACGCTTCTCCCGTCCACGCGGTGGGCTCACTTGTGCAGTCTCCTCAAATATGTCCTCATCCTCTGATGAGAACTGCTGAGAAGAGTCAGAGCTGCCCTCCTCTTCCTCGCTGAGGATCTTCTTCACCTGCTCCACAGTGATGTTCTCCTGATTGGTCAGCATGGCACACAGTAGAGCCTAGCAGAAGGAAAGGAGCACTGAATAAATTATTAGAGCCATCAAATATGCCCAATTTTTTATTTCAACAAATATTTACTAACTGTAATAAGGGCTATAATCAAATGAAAGGTTATTCCTAATGGCAAACCCCAACAGCCTGTGTGGGAAGATTAATGAATGCTATTGCATAACCAAATGTCACATTCTACTCTAAAAACCCAAATATGCAAACTATAGCTCAAACTAACTGTCATCTGACTACAACTACCTACCTAGCCAGTGTATTTTTCTGTCTTTTCACTGGGAGTGCTGGGATTTAGCTTTGAAAGTTTCAATATAACCTCCCACTGAAACTGAAACACTTTTTCTAATGCACAAGTAGTGCCCATTGTAAGTCTTCCCTACTGCTTTTTGTTTTTTAATTAGCCCTTCATAAAAATATGACACACACATTTGCACACATTGCAGCTGGGATTTTGGCCCACTCCTCCATACATTTCTTCTCCAGATCTTTCAGGATTCGGGGTGATCACCGCACAACATTGAGTTTCAGCTCCCTCCAAAGATTCCCTATTATGTTCAGATCCACTCCTTCGTTGCCCTGGCTGTGTGTTTTGGGTTATTGTCATTCTGGAAGAAATGTCATGTTCATCCCAGCCTTGTGCAGGTCTACAATTTTCTCCTTTTCTTATGATACAGACCTCTCCATTTTTTGTAGGTGGGAAAATCAAATCTGCAGTCTATCAAATAATTAATTTAATTTTCATTAATTTTTAACTGTGAGAGCACATCTATATGTTCAACAAGTCTTATACATTTGGGGTTTTCTGTAGCTCTGTCCCTGTTTCTTCACCACAAACCCACACTGAACAGTGATATCCAAACCATAGTGTAAACCAAAGCAGTTCATCTATTAGTGCAGTTTAAAAAAAGAAAAAAACAAACAAACATGTATATTAACAAAACAAGGATGTAGGGATGAGCGATATGTTTAAAACATATAATTATATTTAAAGACATTTTCACAATATACAACATTTATGCTTTGGTAGCTGCAGAATCTCAGAAACTGCTATTCAAGAGCTATACCATATGTGGTACAGTCACTTTAATTCAAATCCTGCGGCTCTTTATGTAATTTAACAGAACTAATTATACTCTTTGTAATGAAAATCAGTTATTCAAGAGATCTTTAAGCACTGACAATATTCACAATATGCCCAGAAGATAAAAGTCACATTGCCCACCCCTGATCACAAGCTCATAATTAGAACATTTATAAACTCCACCCACATTCAGAATAGGAATATGATTGTATCAAACAATAAAACATACACTTGAACAAGCACCTGGAAGTAAATATTGAAGCTCATGGCGGACTGCCGGTAGAGGTTAGCAGCCCCACATACCCCCGACACCTTCATCAGAAGATACTTGAGGCCAGGTCGTGTGTCAAAGTCTTGTGCTGTGCGGTAGGAGTCCAGCAGCAGGTCAAAGATGACTGCCAGGTTCTGCATGGATATGTAACGAAGAAAGCCAGCAGGTTTGGGCTCAGAGATGGGTGTGACACGATCCTGGGCCTCAGTGTTCCCAGACCCAGAGCCCTTCACAAATTCCTCCAACAGAATGTCATAGAGGTTTTGCAGCAGCACTTGGTGAGACAACAGACTGACCACAATTGTCCTGAAAGGAATCCTGTGAAGATGAATGTAGTCCAGTCAATGCATTAAAAAAACAAACATTCCAAATCATGTAAAATTAATGTGAAATTTAATTCATACATGCATTCCTCAAGCTTAGAAAGCTGGAAGGAACTACTGTATATAAAGGAATACTATATTATTGCCATATTAGTGCATCTCAAAATATTAGAATATCATGAAAAGTTACTGTTCATTTCATTCACAAAACTGTATATTCATTACATAAAAGTTCAATATTACTGCTTTACATTTTGCAGACAGTATGGACATTAAAGCAAAAAAGTACAAAATTACTTGAAATGTGTCACTTTAAACAATGACAGTTTACCATTTTGAATTGAAATTTGAACAGAAAATCCCTATATTGTAACTTTTGAAATGCACTAATAATTTACATATTTTGTAGTTACATAGTGTAGTTGTATTTAAATTGCAGACTGAACAAAAGACCAAATAAGGCATGCATGTTCAACTTTGCAGAATTACCACTTTTCCTTACCCAATTTTCCTGCATCAAATTTAGCATTAAGGAAAAGAGAAATAAAGAACCACACAAAATGAACTTTAATCAGTGAATGCATTGATGTAAGAATACAGTAATTTGCTAATTTCAATGTATTATATATTATACGTTTATCCTCATTTTTGATGCCCAGGAACAGCCTTAGCACTACTTCTGTCTTTTTTGATTTGCATTTTTGATTATTATTTAGAGGTCTTATCCTTTTCTGTCTTGCTTTAGCAGATGTAGCTGTATGAGCTTTCTTTTTCTGATATGAGACAAATTTAAATTGACTTCAAAAGTCTGGGCAAAAGGGTTTTATACTACTTAACTGTTAATTAGAAACTAATTACATGCTGAATATATACAGTTGTTAAAAACATGAGTTTGATCAATCAAATAATGAAAGTGCCCTAGTTTATTACAAATTAGTATGGCATTCTACAAAAACGGTCTCCCTGACCATCTACATTCATTCCAACTATAAGACTCCAACCTCTTCTGAGCATGACCATTGGACTGCTGGTCTGCAGGGAGTTCAATAATTAGCACACAGGACTGTGCATGCTCAAATCCTTCTTTGTTGCTGGGAGTCTTAGGAGAACACTGAGTGTCCAGCATGAATACCTGAAAACATAAATGGATAAACAATGAGAATAATTACATTTTCATTTAAAAGTTTTCCATCTAATAATAATAACTGTTTTGACAGGTGAGCAATCAGTTATGACAAAAACCATTAACTACCCGTGGTTACACCATCCATCATTATAAACTGCTATAGAAATTATGACATCTGCTAAACTGGATTGTAGCATTTGTGAATGCTTTGGTAGTTAAACAGCACCTGCTGGGCCATGGCACGGATCCTCCAGTACTCTGCCTCAGCAGAAGCGGAGTGTGTGGGTGCCGCTACTTTCACCTCACATGCATCTCCTGTGAAAGTTTCAGAACCACTCTGAAAACATGCAAGCAGATTCTGCAAAAAGGGAACATATATACTTGACAATGAGCTGCAGGCACAAGTTTCTGAAACTTCAGCATGTAAAATAATCAGTCATTAAACAGTCAATAATAAGTAGATTTTGATCATTTTAGAGCATACAGTACATAGTTCAGGCACTTATAGAATCTATAAGACTATTTGGCTAAACCCTAAAACTGTTCTGCTCAGTTGATTCCAGATGTGCTTTTAAAATGATGTTAACATGTGCTTCTGAGGCTGTTTTAAAAAGCTTAGTCTGGGCCCTAGACTAAAAGATGGCCTGATTTCCAAAAAGTGTACAGTTAAGATGAAACACTTCTTTAATAAGCAAGATGACTTTTTTATCTCCATCTTCTGAAGGAAATGGTGCACCAGTACTGAAAACTGTTACTCTATTTTAATAGCCATCTCCTGCTTTAATGGAAATACATTTTTTGTTACCTGCTGATTATGGGACCACTTTGAGTATTTAAAAAGTTCTGAAATTGCAATACTTAGCATTTCCTAATGAGGATTGTGAACAAGTTATTACACCAGGCAGTTAAAAAGGTCTGGGACCTTTGTAAAAAATATCCAAGAGCCTGGATCTTATTTTATACCTTAACAGGTTCAAGGGTTGCTGAGAATGCATCCTGCAGGGCACAGCAGGCTAGCCTCCACATCTCTTCGGTAAAGACAGGCCCAGCCGTCACCAATACATACCTAAAAATAACCACATTGTAGTCGTTTTAAAATAAGGATTTTCTATTTTCAAGCAAAACATCCTATGTAACACCTTAAACTGAAATGCTAAAAATAAGTAAAAGCTAAAAGTAAAATTTACGGTAAGTTAAAATCTCTGTTGGACATCTGGGAATATGGAAGTTCACCTGATACAGGAACATCCCACTCTGGAGATGGTCTCTGCAGGCTCAGCCACACAGGACACAAGCAACTTGAACAAGTCCTTTAGCATCAGATTAATGAGATTTTCATAGCCCATATCTACAGGAGCAAACAAACACTTAAAAACATTCTTAGTCATCTTAAAAATATAATACATGATTTGTAAACTCCATATTCAAATATGGGCCTACCTGAATGTATGAAACTTTGAACATGCTCCACCACTAACTCACAGCAGAGTCCAATGGCATGTTTAAAGTTTGCAGCTGCAATATCCCAGTATGAGTAGTCTCCATGGCTACGCTGCAGCCATAGTGACATGACTGGAAGGAGGAGTTGAATGACTGAGAAAATGGCAAAGCCCGGGCCTTTGGAAGAAAAAACAATACATATGTCTCTGGTTTGTCAGCAAGGTGTTGTCAGCTAGCACATACTTCCTGTCAAAGTGCTGTTGATTACCTGGCGTCTTCGTGACCTCTCGCAGAAGCTCAAACAGCAGTTCCAAGGTAGGTGGTTGGTGCTGACGGGGGCAGTTAGATACAGCTGCTGTCAGTTGCTCCAACAGGAGGATCCAAACTTGGATCAGACCTGAAGATACACTTGTATTTAGTTTTAATTCTAAAATGCTTTATTACAGTCAACAATAGAATTCCATACATGTTTAAGATAGCAATAACCGGTCATGCTAACACTCAATTTTCAGTAATATTGATGGACTTTTTTTGCATCACCTCAGTTCATTTTATTTATATGAAATTAAAGATAAGTAAATAAAAAAGTTAAGGAAAACTGCTCACCTGTGTCATCATCACACTCAGCTAGAACACAGTCCATACCATCTTCACTACTCACAGACCGCTCCTGTGCTCTCATGGGCAGACTGGCCAGCCGAGCCCCGAGGAATACCGGCTTGGAAGGCATCTTGTAAATTTTGGCTAACAGCTGAAATTCATGAACATTACTTAAGTGCGACTTGCATGTGGGAAGGGCATATGTGACTAATTTAGCTGAAGCTATTTAATTATTTAGTTTTTCACCCCAAGACATGTAAAGCCAGCCAACCTCATCTCTTCAAACAAGCTTCAAGGAAACGCTATGTCAATTACACTCTCTTAAACTCCTAACCTCAAATGGTGGTGACATCAGTTTTGCAACTTGAGAGCTTCCCTCTCATTTATTATTAACAACAACAATTTTCTGGGTGATTACAAGCAGCTGCTAAACAAGAGCGCTGTTCACCTGTGAGCACTTCCTCAGGTAATCCAAGGCAGGAAGGCACAGGTCTGTAGAGCTGTATCCATTCATATGAACGCAGTCTCCAATCTCCTTATAATCTACTTCTCCTGTAAACAAATTGGACACAAAACTACAAAAAATCCAAGAAAGAAATATACAACTACTCAAGTACAATATTAAGAAACGCACACAGTGCTCTTCAGTGATATTTACAACAAAGGAGACCTACCTAATCCCTTCACAAACTTCATAAGGCACATGATGTAGTCAGTTGCTGCATTGGCAAACACCTGAATGTTGTCTGTATTAATGAAGGCTTCAAAGACGTCAAATACAGGTGCTTGGGATTTGCCTGAAATCAAAGACATTTCATCAGTAAAGTCTTACAGAAATAACACTGTGCATAAGTGCTCTCTACTGACCCATAGAGTATTCTCCAATCAGATAATCCTTCATGTCGCTCTTGCTTCCGTGCACAGTACGGAGGGCGCTGAAGAGAGGCCGCCAGCCAGACTGAATCTGAGGAGAGCAGAGCTCCACCAGCTCCCCAATAGATGTAATAACCTGGTAGCCACAATGATGAAAGTGCAGTAGGATGATTTTCTTTCTTTCTTTTCTTAAACTCTGATTAACTGATTTGGTCCTTGTGTTAAATCTAATAAAGCATGTACATATAATATAAAATACATGTGGTCAGTTTGCATCATTGCATCACATTGCTTCAACTGACAATTTTATTTGTTACAATTTTCTCATTGTTTAAGTTGTAAAACACATTTAAAGTCAATTAGTTTATTTCACAAACAAGTTTGCTGCCTCAGTTTTTTAGAACCTTTTGCAAGATTTTTATAATGGTATAATGAAGTACAATGATAAGCATTCTGTATTTGTATTGACAAATACATCCAGTTTAAGGAAAGACTTAATATTTACAATGTAAATGTTTTGTTCACCAAGCAACTTGGTTATCACTTTTGCCTTGTGACATGGTGCTCCATCATGCTGGAAAAACATTGTTTATCTCCAAATTGCTCCTGAATCGTCTAATCCCTTTACTTCCTACAGAATGTGAGTCTGTGTCATGTTTTTTCAAGGAAAGAAATTTCTTCTTTGTTGCCCTTCTTGACACCAAGCCATCCTCCAAAAGCCTTCATCTCTGAAGATGGTGGTGACCTGATCTCACAGCTACATCTCTTTAGGAGACGGTCCTGATGCTTGCTTTACTTTCTTGGGTGACCTGAAGCCTTCTTCACTGCAATTGAAGCACTCTCCTTGAAAAAGTTCTTGATTGCATGAATGGCTGATTGAGGTACTATCCATTGCTGGTGTGTGTTGGCTGAGCGTGATTGTGTAGAGTGCTGACTGTGAAACATCCTTTGGTATCTAGAAAGGAGCTATATATGTGTAAGTAACTAACTCTCATAAAAACTGCAATGTCCTTGCCTGTGAAACCCTTTTGATGCAATACAATAATGACTTCTACTGTGTTTCTTTGTAGGTAACCAAGATTAACAAGAGAAAAGCACAACTACACTTCTAAAGCAACCAGTCTGCTCTACTAATCAGCATGACATAGTGTATCAGCTGTCCTTTAAGCAAGATCCTCACTGAAACGATGTTAGCAGGCCATTCTATAGGGCTGAAATGCAGTAGCTGGTATTTTTGTGATGAGGTCATTTTCATGGCAGGGAATGATTTTACAATTAATCTGATCACTCTTAATACAAACTGCCATCATAAAAACTGAAGCAGCAAACTTTGTGAAAACCACAATTTCAGCCATTCTCAAAACCTTTGGCCATGACTACATATTAAATACATAAAATTATCTAGCACAAAGCAAAATGTGGGGGAGGTTGTGCTGCTGAATACAATTGTAGTTGTACCTGGTCCTGTACATCTTCATCACACAGCTCCAGCTGCATGATGTGCTCAAATGGCCGGAAGAGTGCCTCATTGAAATGGAAGTGTGGCAGCTCTGCCCAGCTGCTCAGCACCTCCATCAACACATCATGAATGAATGACACAGCCTTTTGAGACACGTGACGTTCTTTATGGCAGGCAGCCTGGTAAGACCCAGTGTAAAAAGAGATTCTGATCAAGTAAAATGTTCTCTAAATATGGGCATGAATTAATAAGCATCTTCCTGGGAAACACTGGAACATCATATGTTACTTATATATGCATTCAGCATAAAGCATTACATATATGTATTTCTCTATATAATTCATCTTTCATACCTCCACCAAATGAGGAGCTACTATACTCCAAGCTCTCATCATATGCAACAGTGGTCTACTTTTGTTCCTCACAATGCGCAGCATGGCTTCCCCAAGCCTGAAGAGGTGCAGAGCACTGTGCTTCTCTTGTGTGGACTTTGCCTCTCCTAATAAAAAAAAGAATAAAAAGGCAAAATGAATTAGAGCAACGGCAACAAAGTACTGACCTCAGCAATCAAAGCAAAAAACATTCAATTACAGTACCTTCAGGCTCAGTTTCCTGGACAGGAATTATGCATAATACTGGACTATACACACCTTCATTTGCAACCCTCCAATCATAAAATATGGACTCTGCCTATTAACTGCTGTCTAATAATCTGGCCCATACAGTTTTAAGGTCTAATTAAAGTCTTCACAAGAGAAAATGTAGGTCAGCAAAATACTTTTTAAAATTAATGTAAGAAGAGAAGAGTAAGAAGACACTTTTCTACCTGGCATTGCTAAGGAGTAGTCTCCAGTCTCTGTGACAGAGTCAAAAAGCTGTGACTGGGAAGCTTTCCTTAGCTGGTGTAGGAAACCCACTAAACCAACCAGGTTAAGTTTGCTCACGGAGTCTTCAAACAGTCTTTAAAAAAACAAGAAAGAACAGATTAAAACCATTCTGGGGACACGTGGTTGGGACATGTGCTCATTCATACTTCAAGGGTTAATTTGTTTTGTTGGAGTAACTGTCTCTACTTTCCTTTTTGGAGCATTTGTTTTTGGGTAGTTTTTCAAGGTTTTGATTGCATTCAGCAACAAGGGTATTGTTGTGAGGTCAGGGTGTTGGAATATAGTCCATTTGTTTCCCTGCATACTTTGTTAGCCTCCTTTTACCCTGTTCTTCATTGGTCAGGACCCTCACAGAGCAGGTCTCCTTTGGGTGGTTCTCAGCACTACAGGGTGGTAGTGTGTTATTGTAGATCAGAGACAGCAGTGCTGTTAGGGTTTTTAAACACCTCATGGTCACTGCTGGACTGAAAATAAAGAATGTCTATCCTGTCCTGTTTGCAGCATCATGTGACCACTGATGAAGGACTAGAGGTGCTAGCTGTGCAGAAACTATGAGCTTCCATCTTTGACTTTACATCTACTTTACATCTTCAGATCTTCTATTCATATCTTTACACAGACAGAGCATGAGCCATCGTGTGTACTGTATTGCTACCTGCATATTGTTTATGCATGTACATTTCACATATTACATACCTAATACACATGAAGGCACATTATTTATTTTGTAGTTCAGTAGTTTTAGTTTTTAATTTATTGTATTGTAATATATATTTATTTATTATATTTCTGTCTGTTGCTCTGTCTACTAGGTGAAGCAAGTAGGTAGGAAGGAGTGTACAGGGGAACTATATAATAACCTTTTTAATGTCTTTTACTGAAAATAAACAATAAACAATGGAAATCAACTGCTATTATCAACAACTATTCCTATTTTAGGTTCTCTATGGCAGATATGTAAGGATGATGACACAAAATAAACATTCAAAAATACATCAAACACATTAGCAAAGACAAAGAAACAGTGTACCTGTCAGCCTGTGTAGAAAGTGTGCACACAGCCTTGGCAGCATTGGTACCTGTGAGCAGACTTCCACCCCTCAGGTCGAACCCTTTCACCTGGCTGTTCTCATGCAGTAGTTCCTGAATTGACACAGGCTGGATCACTGGATTTCCCAGGCTCAGTTCCAGCTCCAACACAGTCTCAGTGCTCAGTTCTAGTCCCGGGTCCACCACTGTTACAGCCTGCTGTGTCTGAGTAATGGCCAGAGGGGGCTGCGAGGTCCCATCGCTGAAGTGAGTGTGCTCCAATGAGCTCACGTATTCAATTACCCTGAAATATTCAGTGTTATTAAAGATTTTGTGACTCAGATAGTGAAAAATAGTTCTGCTTTTGCAGAGTGTTCATTACAAATGACTGGTCCAGATAATCTGAGTGATTTAATCCTTCCATGCATGAATTATGACAACATGAATCATGATTCCCTCCACCACCGTCCCCCTCAGGCCATTCACTTACAATTGATATTCCCTTAACGGGCAAATGAGGTGTTTTACAAATAAATGCGGTAAGGAAATTTCAATGCCTTAGAACAAATATTAAATATTTTGACATGCAATTTTGTGTGTTGGTTTGGCTAGGCAAAAAAACACATTTTCAAATAACAAATGAATGAACGAATGAATAAATAAATAAAAGTTACTAAAAGTTACTAAATAAATAAAGTGAGTGTCCAGAAATACTTCAGACAAAAAAAAGAGGAAATTACTTTTAAATAGCTGTCCACTGTATTGACCATCATGCATAAAAGGGTTAAATCTGTAGCATAAACACATTGCAACAAACAAAAACAGTTTGAGCATCCATAACCCATAATGAAAACTGGTTCATTGAATATTTTAAATGTACATTTGCTGTTGCTGATGCATAAACATAAAAAATTAAGTTTTAAAAATCTACCTGGATTAGTTCTACAGAGAATATATTTATCTTATAGGCTAATAAATGCCATAAAGTGAATGCAAGTTTACTCATTAAAATATGGTTATTATTATTATTATATGTGTAACGGTACACAAAAGTCAGTTTGGAAATTGCTGTAGTCTCCTTAAAACACAAACTTTCTAAAATATATGAACACTGAATAAAACAAATAACAAAACATATAAACAAACAAACAAACCAATCTATTTTATCCCAGAAAGCCTTTAGTTCATCATCATTATTGAAGAAAGTGTTCAGAAATAATTGGCACCCTGTTCAGGTCAGCATGTACATGTTTGAGAGAGATGCAAGTTGATGAGAGTTGTTTGATATAGCTCTGCTTGTGTACTGTGGGTTGCATTTGAACCTGAGTACCCGGATGAAACCCGCGCAGGGAGAACACACTGAACTCCTCAGAAACAGTGACCCAAGAGGGTCTAAAAACAGACCAATATATTTTAGCTGATTGTAGATAAAATGTTCAAGATGTGTGTGAGGAATGAAATGTCACTCTTTCTCACTAAGAACTATCTATGAGTTGCTAACTGGTCTGGCTTCAAACTGATACATTATACTCAACTGCTCTCCTCTGACCACTCAATGGTCACTCCAGATGCAATAGCACCAGTTACTGTTCTTTACCCATCATGCAAACCTGATTTCTCCTTTGCATCATCCAGAGAATTCAACTTTTTCTCTGTAGAGGCCACACAGGTTCATGTTTAATCTCTTCTAATTTGGAAGACTGCTACTCCCTTATAGTCAGTCTTCCTAAGGATACTTTAAGTATCAACTTGCAACTGATTTAAAGAAGTGTGGCACTACATTTCACTATTTTCTTCAATGTTGAAGTTCAGCCATGTATCTCCTCTGCTGAAGCTAAAGCTTCTTTTAGCTGCCTGCATCAAAGTAAAATACCTTGCGCTGACTATACGTCTCTATTGTTCTACAATGTTTATGCCTTATGTCTGTGCTACCCAGAGTTGATCAGAGGAGGACAGATTCCCATTTTGAGCTTTGGTTCCTCTCAAGGTTTCTTCCTCCAAGCCTGACAGAGTTTTTCCTTGCCACTGTTGCCCACTGGCTTGCTCAATTGATGCTTGGACCCGGATTTCTGTAAAGCTGCTTTGTGACAAAAAGTGCTATATAAATAAACTTTGACAGATAATGTGCCCCACGAAATGAAAATATATGCATCCGTGTAAATGAAACATCTTTTGGTGGGTAACAATTTTTGACCAAGTTTACAGCAACCTGCTGAGAGTAAAGGCAGTGTCACTTCAGACAGTTTGACCACATCTATTGCGTATAAGCAAGGAGGTGGTGCATCAGGACTGTTTTGCAACTACAAACTGGACTGTGTTTAGAACTGCTGCTTTGAGAGAGTACTCTGCTGTTGATTTAGAGGTCTGTGCCTCTGAGGTAACTGACTAAATCAGCTCCTGAATGAAGAAGATTGTGCCAACAAAATGCTGCAGGATCTATCTATCAAAAACCATGGTTGAACTGTGATGTTTGGTCCATGCATGCAAGCTTCTGTCTCTCATCAAGTTTCTGTGCCCATCTGCTTCACCACCATTGTGCCCCTCCCAAAGAAGAGCACATCTGAATGACTATTGTACCATTGCACTCACTCTGACTGTGGTGAAGGGCTTTGAAAGGATAGTGAGGTCTCACAATCAGACAATCATTCCTGACACATTGAAACCTATGCAGTTTGCATAGTCAGAACTGGTCCACACTGGATTATGTCACTAGATTATGTCACACATCTAGAGAGTCAGAATGTTGTTCACTGACTACAGCTCAGCATTCGACACAATCAGCCCACACAAACATTCTGCTAAGCTCCTAACACTCAGATTGACACGCCTCCCACTGTAACTGGATGATGCATTTAATCACAGTCAGAATCAGCAACTGCGCTTCCAGCACAAGAACTGGGACCCCCAGGGGGGTGTGCTGAGACCCCTGCTGTACACACTCTTTACGAACGACTGTGTGAACTCCCAGAAAAACACATGCATCATCAAATTTGCAGATGACACCACAGTCATTGGACTGATCACTGGTGAGGATGAGACAGCCTACAGGAGAGGGCTGGCTGAGCTGGCAGCCTCAATGAAGACAAGACTAATGAGATCACTGTTGACCCTAGGAGGAGCAAGGGGTGCACACACCAGTCTGCACAAGTGAGACACAGGTGGAGAGAGTGAAGACCTTCATGTTTCTCAGCATTCACATCAGTGAGGATCTCACCTCGACACTCATCAAATCATTGTACTTCCTTAGAAAGCTGAAAAAAATTGGCATGCCATCCAAAATTCTCAACAACCTCTACAGGTAAACAGTTGAGGGTATCCTGATGAGTTCCATCAGCATGGTAACTGATGGTATGATATGGTATGGTATGGTATAGTATGTGCACTGTTCAGGACAGGAACGCCCTCCAGGGCCAATAGGAGAGCATTTAACATCATCAAGGACAGTACAAACCACCAACACTCTCTTGTCACTCCTACCATCAGGTCAACATAACAATAATATGAAGTCCAGAACAACCATACTCACGAACAGTCTCTACCGCACACAATTTACTGCCAGAATTTAACCTATTTTTGTCATCTCATATATATATATATATATATATATATATGTTCGCGAGTGGGGGTGAGAAGGAGCGTGAGATTGACAGACGGATCGGTGCTGCCGCCGCAGTCATGCGGTCGGTGTACCGGTCCGTTGTGGTGAAGAAGGAGCTGAGCCGAAAGGCGAAGCTCTCCATTTACTGGTCAGTCTACGTTCCCACCCTCACCTATGGCCATGAACTGTGGGTAATGACCGAAAGGACAAGATCGCGGATACAAGCGGCCGAAATGAGTTTCCTCCGCAGGGTGGCCGGGCGCTCCCTTAGAGATAGGGTGAGATCCTCGGCTACCCGGGAGGAGCTCGGAGTAGAGCCACTGCTCCTCTACATCGAGAGGAACCAGTTGAGGTGGCTCGGGCATCTGTTTCGGATGCCCCCTGGGCGTCTCCCTGGGGGGGTGTTCCAGGCACGTCCTACCGGGAGGAGACCGCGGGGTAGACCCAGGACACGCTGGAGGGACTATGTCTCTCGGCTGGCCTGGGAACGCCTCGGGGTCCCTCCTGGGGAGCTGGCTGAGGTGTCGGGGGAGAGGGAAGTCTGGGCTTCCCTGCTTAGACTGCTGCCCCCGCGACCCGGCCCCGGATAAAGCGGAAGAAGATGGATGGATGGATGGATATATATATATATATATATATATATATATATATATATATATATATACACATACACACACACACTGTCCTCTAACTTGTATATCCTGTTTGTTTTTGTCTCTAGTGTAAGTATATGTGCAGTGGTATAGTGTTTGTACTTATGTTAAATTTTTCACAACTAATAGTTTGAGTGTTTACGACAACTAGCCAAGTAAAAAGTTCATTGTACAGTGTAACTGTCTGTTGAATGTGCACATGACAATAAAACTCTTGAATCTTATTCATGTCCCTAAACTATCAATGGATGAACTCAACTACCAGTGTAATCACAAACCATATTTTACCGTTCTTCCTATTTTAAATTTCCCTCTATAATTTGTGTAAAAGGAGATTGTTACAGATGCCCAATCACTGACATCATGTTAAGAATTCTGTGCCCACTCAAGCCAGCCTGCCATGGTTTATTGGACTGTGCTTGATACAGTGAACCATAAGGTCCAACTCCCAGTGTCAACCAAACTGACTTTTTTGTATAGCTGTCACACTACTAATGAATAAAGTCAGTTTCTAAAAGTTTATTTATAATGTCTGAATTCAAATAAGTATAGTCATGTGACAGTTTACTCAATCATAGAAGTGAGCAGATCTTCCAAGACTTTTCCAAAAGATTTCAAGAGGAGCTCCATGCATGGTATGAAATGGGGAGAACCCCTTTACAAGGTGATTAGGTCACACAAAAGCTTTCAAACTCATACCTGAAGACATGTGGCCAGCAGTCATGATTATGGCTGCCCATCTCCAAACCCACATTAAGGATGGCATCCATGCAGAGCACATGAGCTGTATGCAGCCTCACTCCCTGACAACGACCCATCTGCTCCAATTTTTGTTCCATCCGCTGTTTAACTATCCACATAGAACACATAGAACTGTCTTGTTAATGCCAGCATCCTGCAATATTCTGACCACAAGCACTGTAACATAGTTTTATAAAAATATTATTTGGTGCTTTATGTATAAATAAATGTCAACAGTTCAACTGAAATATTTCAAGCAAGATACAAAACAGATTCGAAGCTTCCACAGTTCAGATTTCATATACCGACTCTACAAACTAGAGACTGGAAAGTATTCACAGCACTTAACTTTTTGTACATTTTGTTATGTTACAGCCTTATTCAAAAATGGATTCAATTCATTTTTTCCTCTAAATTCTACACAAAATAGCCCACAATGACAAAGTGAGGAACAAATGTACACATACAAAGCCTGTACTTTCTGTGTACTTTAAGTATACTTAAAGTATACTTAATATATATATATATATGTGTGTGTGTGTGTGTGTGTGTGTGTGTGTGTGTGTGTGTGTGTGTGTGTGTGTACATGTACCTTGAGTAATGGTATCTCCAACCTCAGTCAGATCCCGCTCATCTTTCTCTTCCTGTACACAAGAAGCAGCTGCCATCTGTGCTACAGCTGATGCACAGTTGGCTGCCACACCTAAAAGCAAGCAAACGCATATGTACATGCACAATAAGTATTCAGCCAGTGAGCCCTTTTACAGTTTGCTAGCTCTCCGCTCTGTTTGCACGCTGGAAAACAGCCCTGTGTTTGTATTCAGCCCTAGCTCTTTAAATAGGAAACAAGTTAAGTGGCTCGGCTTGAGCCACCCAACCCAATTCAAACATCAATAGGAGGCAGAGAAGAGGGGGGTGTATCTGGCTTGAAATGTTTAACTACACATATTGTCAAGGTATACACATAGGTGGATAACATGGACTAATTTTTACTGTTTCCCAGAAAAAAAGGCAGTATGGTTTTGCCCTGTTTGCTCATGTTTATGATAATCACAACTGGTTGGTTTAGCAGCAGCAGTCATAGCAACAGTTTGCTAACCTAAAAGTAAATGTGCATATAGACTCACTGTGCTGCACACAGGGGAATTTGTCCTCTGCATTTCACCCATCCACACAGTGAAACACACATGCATAATGAATTCATACACTAGGGGGCAGTGAGCACACATGCCCAGAGTGGGGGGCAGTCCTATCCATGGCACTCGGGGAGCAGCTGGGGATTCAAACCAGCAAAAGTCCAGTCACAAGGCTGGTATTTAAGTTGGCCGAGCTTGCTAGCCCCTGCACTATAGCCAAGATAGGAAACTTTGGAGGCCAAGCCCACCAGACGGTGGTGCTATTGCAATGATGGGGAGCAAAGTGGGACTTGTCTGCCAATGCTGTGATGGTGATGGTGCTAATGGCAGGCTCCACTTTTTGGATACTGAAATTTTATAGAAACAATTAAAAAAGCACTATTCTGTTACGTTTTGGATGTTGTGCATGGACATTGTGTTTTAGAAGATGTGATTGTGTTTGCTGTCTTTTGGTGTGCCTATTGTCATTACTTTGACAATGTGCATTGAAAAAGGGGGCAGAGCTTCTAGAGGGAGGGGTGTGTTTAACAGTATTAACAGTCATTCAACAGATTCATTCTACAGATTTGTGCCCAGTGTATTTTTAAATGTACTAACCAACATACCCACAGAGACACAGCTGACCCCAACATAACAGCAATCATTCATGTATTTTCCATATCACAGAGTGCAAGCTGTTACCTAGAGCGCAGCTGAGTGCAGCAGC
The DNA here is from genome assembly GCA_034509495.1 of Acestrorhynchus altus. Taxonomy (NCBI): domain Eukaryota; kingdom Metazoa; phylum Chordata; class Actinopteri; order Characiformes; family Acestrorhynchidae; genus Acestrorhynchus; species Acestrorhynchus altus. Next base: position 9,087,049 of record CM067506.1, on the reverse strand, counting down.
CTTGCGCAGGCCATCCAGGCTGAGGCAGATTGTGTCCCTTTCTCTCTGGTTCTGCACTTTCACCCCTTCGGCACCAAGGATAAAGGCAAGACCCCGTGAACTGCCTGCCATGCGGCCAGTCAAGGGTGTGGACAGTGTCTCAATCAGGTTTTTCCAGCAGCCAGTTAGGATGTAACGGGCAAACACCATACCTGTGGGAATGTGAAACAATTACAACACATATTTGTGTGTGTGTGTGTGTGTGTGTGTGTGTGTGTGTGTGTGTGTGTGTGTGTGTGTGTGTGTGTGTGTGTGTGGTGTTTTGTCTCCATTCATTTAGTCAGGGATTTAGTGTGTTATACTGGTTGGCAGCCGTTGCCATAGGAACAGAAAGGCCTAGCTGATAAAAGAAGGATGCCTCCCCCACACAGTGCTGAATGTACACCCACTCACACTGGGAATGTACCTGCTATCTTAGTGTCACTGCCATTCTTATCACTTGTAAAGGGTGACTGTGTGGAGGCCTTTCTGATCAGCTGACCTCCAATAGCACTGCTTCCAAGACCATCAATATCTACAGAGAGAAAAATATTCATCATTATGACAATTGGGAAGTGAAATCTGCTTGACATCTGTTGACATCTACCGTTTCACCCTCCAAAATGCCTAAAATCTCCTCCACATGCTTGAGGGGCAGGGGATTGAGCAGAGCAATGCAACAAGGTAGGCAAATACATTGTATTTATAAACAGATCAGCCAATACATTGAGCTCACCTCTTTGTTTCTATATTGATTGTGCATTTTACCAACTCCAGCTAACATACACGAGCTCTACAATTACAGGCTGCAATTTCTGTTTCACTGTATAACTTGTTAGTCTTCTTCCTGGTTGTCAATTGTCAGGATCCCACAAACCAGGTATTATAGACGGATGTGTGTGGTATTCTCAATCTTATTCTCGATACAGGGGTTTTTATAAAGTCTAGATGGACTGTGGTGTCTGATTCACTTACCCAACACACACACACCAACACACCCTCACCACTGCAGTGCAAAGTATAACCCACCACCCAAATACCACCTGCTATGTGGCAGTCCTCAGGAATCCTGACCACCGAAAAACAAAAGAAGCTAACAAAGAAAGAAATGACAGATGACTACAGTCTGTAATAACAGAACTAGAATGTGCTCCTATAAGGTGAACAGAGCTGATAAAATGGACGAGTGTATAAACAAGAATGCTATGGCCACGTTATGACTAACCATTTCATAAAGAATGTGAAACCCCATATTTCTTTTAATTATGCATGCAAACAGCTCTGCCCAGCTTGACATGAACTCTTACAGTGAGCATTACCTGTGAGCATTGTAATAAGTGATAAAGTGTGGTCCTCAGGAGAGCCCCAGTACCCAGCCTCCCCCAGCAAGTTCCTCTCTAACACTTGGTGATACAGTTCTTCTATCCATGCTTGAGAGAGCACAACCATTACCCCACTGCTCTGGATGTGACAAACAAACTCTTTCTGTAGAGACAAATAAAGGCACGCAATGTGAACATTTGTCTAGCAGAACTATTGTAAGTGAACTGGGGAGTTTTGCATTACTTCTACAAAAAAAGTAGAATGGCTAAACAAGTTCCCCGAGTAGTGCTAGCAATATTTCACGTCAAACATTTGTTTAAATACATGTTAAACAACACAAAAACTGCTTATTCCACTTTGTAGGCAAGCAATTATTGAAATGTTACTCTTTGCTCTTACCAGAGTGACCACGGCAGGCGTGGGTTTCCGGTGGTAGTAGTCACAGGTGCAAAGTTTAAGGTTAAGGAGCAAAGCATAGTAAGACACCAAATAGAGTCCATCAGCATTCATCAGTGCTTGGCAACTCAGATTCTCACTTCCCTCAAAGCCAGGAGAACAGATACCACCTGCAGAGCAAGAGACAAAAAAGTATACATCTGAAGTACAAAGTAAGCAAACAGAGTTATACTTTATTCCACTGATTTGCATGAATTCACATTCAGAAAACGTGTGGGTATGTTTTGTTACCTGCTTGCAAGCCAGAACAGAAGGTGGAAGAGAAGTTCTGAAGTGAGACATCTATGCTGGCAGCATTGTGCATGGCCAGTAGACGTGGAAGCAGGGCAGCCAGGGATTGGACAAAAAGCCGGGCACTCTGTTGGTCCGCCTCTTGGTTCTTCAATAGTTTGAGTGACAGTGCAGCTGTACGCAAAGAACGGTGACCTGGACAGTCACGTGGCGTCTGCTCCTCGTCGGCTAGTGAGCAGTTGTCAGAACCCATATCTGAGACATCTGAGCGTCCAGAGTCTTTCTCTGCAGCCATTGAGTACTGATCACATGAGTCAAATTCAGTGCGTGACAGTTCCTGCTCATCCATGCTGAAGTTGCTCTCACTGTAGCGCGATCCATGTGACCGTGCTCGGGACTCCACTGACAGAAAGTTGGTGATGTCTGGGTAGGCCAGGCCATGGCTTCGTTGGACCACATCAGGAGGGGCAGTGCTAGATGGAGGTTCAGGGCCAGTGCCTTGCCGTGCACAGGTCGGGAGGTCTGGAGCTGCCGATGTTGTTCCACTGCAGGAGGAAGGCGAGGGTAGCCGTGGCTCTTCACCGCACTCCTCCGGAGTGGTCTGACTCAGTTCCCCCTCCAATGTTGTCTGGCCTGTGTCAGTGGTGACACTGATGCTGATGTCAGGGCTGCATTCAGGAATGCCCGGCTCCCAAGAAGCATTCTCAGAAGACAGAACGCGGCGCTGCCAGCGGAAATCAGCTTCATTTAGCTCCACAGATCCCCGTGCCGACTCCACTCCTTCTTTCAAGTCATCCAGTCGCCTCAACAGAAGCTGTGCCTGATCTGGCTGTAAGCCCCGTCCCTGGCTGAGCTCATCCAGAGCACTCAGTAAAGCACAAGCACAGGAAACAGAGGAGTAACAGGCCTCAATACCTCCCTTAACACATGCCTCTGTCATCCCATCCATCACCCTGATAAAGGAGAACAAAACACTTACTGACAAGTGACTCAACAGCACAGCAAAGTCACTAAACACATTTACAATTTGATGAGTTTGTAAAGGCCAAACCTACAGTTTAAGGAGGTCGAGATATGACTTCCGCTTTGAAAATGATCTCTTCCTGGTCTCGGGCTCAAGGACACATGGACCAGCCAGGTCAAACAAACGCTGTGGGCTTCCAAGTATCTAATCAGAAAACAATGGAAATGAGACGGTTATTAAGTACTTTACAGTCATAACTGTCACCATTTCACCCAACTTTTATTTGTTCTAAAAATAATGTTTTACGTAGCTAATTTATGTAATGCATAAAGCTACAGATTATTTCATTGGTCTCACACTCATCCAGCAATTATGTCATGTGTAGAGACAAGCAGATTCTATAGAATGTGGAAAAAACAAAAAGCTAACAAATTACCTGTTTTCTTTTATTTACGTGTAAACAAAACACACCCATTCCATACTCTGCTTGTTGTGATGTAATATGATTGTGAAATTTAATGCCAGTGAAAGTGAACTATGGTAAGCTTAAGTTACTGTAATTAGTAATTAGAGGAATATTAGAGGAATGTAATAATTGTGAACTGCCTACTGATTATTAGCCTGGACGTACTAAGAAATTAGATAAACCAGAAAAAATACCTGAAGGTTAGGAGGCTTTAATTCTTTAATAAATCACACCAATGTGTCTGTGACAGTTTCCTACATGCAGCCTAATGCCTAATGTTGCCTAATGTTGGTCTACATTGCAGTGGAAATTGTCAGTCACCATTGAAATTCATTTTTGCATTTAGGCTTAATCTGTGTATTGAAAGTGGGCTTAAAATGAATTAAAACAAACTGTGAAGTATCACCTCCTTCATGATCTTGATGGCCTCCACTCTGTGCTGTGGGGGTGGGTAGAGTAGGATGCGGTGGTACAAAGACTGTAGCACAGGTTTCATGGATTCTACGCAGCCTACCAGCCGGACCAGCTCTGCAGCTATGTAGCAGATGGTGCGGATCACCGGTCCAATCATAGCTGGGGCACTGGAAGAGCACCCAGACCCTCTGCCCTGGTCAGTGATTCCCACACCAGAAGCAGGGTCACACTCTTGGGATGGCCCTCCATGAGCAGAAGTGATTGTTTTATCATTAACAGGGTTCCCCATAATCACCACCAGGGTTGGACACAATTGTTTCCTGCAGAGTGAAAGTCAAAAACAGAAAGACTGCATAAAGTGTTTCTCTTAGGCGTTACTTTCTTGTGAAAGAGTGACGGGAACAGAAGCATCATTTCAAGCTTACAGCAAGTAAAAATCTTCCCTAATAGAATAAGTTACTGTTCACATTTGAACTGATAGCAGTACCTGCAATTTGTACCCCGGCACTCTCTCTCACTTACTCACTCACACACACTGTCACTCACACTCTCTCTCACTTACTCACTCACACTCACACTCTCTCTCACTCACACTCACTTACTCACACTCACACTCTCTCTCACTCACACTCACTTACTCACACTCACTTACTCACACTCACTTACTCACACTCACTTACTCACACTCACTCACTCTCACAGTTTGTCCATGCTCACATAATCATAGTTCATTCATCTTTTGTGCTTTTCAGGGTCTGTTGTAGATCTGCTGTGCTCTGATCCTCACTTTAATGGACTAGGGTAATGTTCTCTCAGTGTAGGTCAAGTTAGTGGTGTACAACATTTGTTTCTCCAAGAGTTAGTTTTACACATTTTACAATAACTTTTACAATAACTTTAGTCGGATATGGGAAAACTGCAGTCAAAATGTAACCACACTTAGAACCGCTTTCTCCTCACCACTGTCCATGGTGTGTTACACTTACTCTGCAACTTGGCAGCTGTTGATTTGATGTGACTCTGTATTAACAATCTAATTAAGGGTACCGATTTTGGTACCCAACCCTATTCTCCAAGATTTTGTTCAAACAGCCTGGGCCACTTTATTTTTATAAATAAATCCTTGAAATGTGTGCTCTCCACACCTGTATTTGCCAACTCTGGATGCAGCTGACATGATATGAGATGTCACTGACTAACATGCTATGTTGCATGCAGTAATTGGTTTGAATAACTTCAGAGAGAGTCACATTACACAAACATAGCACAAACAATTTTATATATTTTGAGAATAAAAAAATGTCATACAACATCTCAAGTGAGGGCTTACCAGACAAGGTCAGTGAAGTTGCGGTGCAGGTGCATTGTAGGAGGGCAGCTGCTGAGCATAGCCAGAATGCACTCCAGATACAGCAGCTGCAGCAGCTGATTCTCACTGTTGAAGGGTTAAAATAAGCTGATGCACAGCCCCACACAGAAGAAAAAAGAAGGTGCAGACATAATGCCTAGAGGCAAGCACCTGCCACAGACTCATTTAACACAGATAACATTTCATTAAACACCTTTCAAGAAAACACTTGTGGTTAAAAGCATTGTTAGAGCGTCAACAATAAACTTCAACAATAAAATGCACATTAATAAGCATCAAAACAGCTCCAGGAAAGGAAGATGCTTACTTTGAAACAGACTCCAATTTTTCACAGAATACAGTGAGGACAGTTACCACATCCTCATATAGTGCAGCAGTAGTTGGAGAGATGTCTACTGTCACACACACACACACACACACAATTACTGTGAAATCACTGTTAAATTTACTTTTGTTCAACTAATGTTGGCTTGCACTGAAAAAACATACCTCTTCGCTGGGATGTAGGTACAGAAGACTCTCTCTCAGCTCCCTACAACCATCACAAAATTGAAAAATTCAACACAATATTCTTTTTACTTTGTTCATTTGGTTATCTTACTGAGACAAGTGTTTTCTTTACCCACCTAATAATAAACTGTTTAGGATAAAACATTTAGAATTTGTTAATCAACCTCACCAATAACAGTATTACCAAAGAAAAACACCACTGGTATTGTTCATATTACAATATTACTTATTTGTAGACTAAAGATGTGCTGTTTCAATTCCTTGCACTTGTGCACCGTATTCCTTCATAAACATGTGGGGAAATGTGAGCTCCCATGTGCTCTCCCAATATCTGTCTTTGCCAATGACAGTAAAATATACAGACTACAGGTCTAGCACTTCAGCTGGCTGGTTGCAGTATGATGCTTTCTTTGCCCATTACCCTACATTTCAATGGCAATACAGCCCATATTCAATCTCATTTCCCTCCTCTATACTGCTTTCCATCTCCACTCCAGCAGTCAGTTTTCCCAATTTTTGTGTAAATGTTTCTGCAATATCATAAGAAGGCAGGATTACACTTAGGAATGATGTGATTGACAGCATTGGCTGGAACAGACCCAGACGCTACACTGCATGAGGGAGGGCTCACACTGCTGTTGAAACCACAGCATTCATCTAATTTTTTTTACAGTCATTGGTCTTTGCTTGTGAATTGTGGTTAATTAACTTAAGAATATATTAACGTATCATAGACCTATTGTGTTTTACCAGAAGGAGTATCAATTGCCTTTTCTTGGTTTTAAACCAGCACTTAACAGTGCATTCACAACTAAGATGAGAAACCTAATGCACACATGTAATAGAAATCCAAATCATAACACATTTATTCACACTATAAAATAAATATTTCACAACAACGGTTGATAAAAAACAAGATTTCAGTGCATGGGGTGAACCACTACACAAACATCACAAGTGATTTGACTGCAGTGTTTGAAAATAACAATTACACACAATATAAAATGGACATGATAAAAAAAATAATCTACAAAACAAATCTGTCCAAACTGATTTAAGACTAAACAACAAAATTAATGGACAGATGACTTCATAGTTAATTATACAGTGTATCACAAAAGTGAGTACACCCCTCACATTTCTGCAGATTAACTTTTCACTGAAAAAAATTACACTTTGACACAATGAAAAGTAGTTTATGTGCAGCTTATATAACAGTGTAAATTTATTCTTCCCTCCAAATAACTCAATATACAGCCATTAATGTCTAAACCAGCGGCAACAAAAGTGAGTACACCCCTAAGAGACTACACCCGTAAATGTCCAAGTTGAGCACTGCTTGTCATTTACCCTCAAAAATGGCTCTCAAAAATGGCTCTCACACTCTACACAGGCTACAAGAAGATTGCCAACACCCTGAAACTGAGCTGCAGCACAGTGGCCAAGATCATCCAGCGTTTTAAAAGAGCAGGGTCCACTCAGAACACACCTCGCGCTGGTCGTCCAAAGAAGCTGAGTATCACATCCAAATGCTGTCTCTGAAAGATAGACACAGGAGTGCTGCCAGCATTGCTGCAGAGACTGAAGAGGTGGGGGGTCAGCCTGTCAGTGCTCAGACCATACGCCGCACACTACATCAAATTGGTCTGCATGGCTCAAGAAAGCCCGCAATTAATTTGCTGAAGACATGTCAACAAAGGACATGGATTACTGGAACCATGTCCTATGGTCTGATGAGACCAAGATTAATTTATTTGGTTCAGATGGTCTCAAGCATGTGTGGAGGCGATCAGGTGAGGAGTACAAAGATAAGTGTGTCATGCCTACAGTCAAGCATGGTGGTGGGAATCCCATGGTCTGGGGCTGCATGAGTGCAGCAGGTGTTGGGGAGTTACATTTCATTGAGGGACACATGAACTCCAATATGTACTGAAATAATGAAGCAGAGCATTGGTCACAGGGCAGTGTTCCAGTATGATAATGACCCCAAACACACCTCTAAGACAACCACAGAGGCTGAGGGTAAAGGTGATGGACTGGCCAAGCATGTCTCCAGACCCTAAACCCAATGGAATATCTTTGGGGCATCCTCAATCAGAAGGTTCAATCCGCCTGCTCCATGATGTCATAATGGAGGAGTGGAAAAGCATTCCAGTAGCAACCTGTGAAGCTCTGGTAAACTCCATGGGAGAGTTAGCAGTTCTGGAAAATAATGGTGGCCACACAAAATAATGACACTTCAGGAACTTTCACTAAGGGGGGGTACTCATTTTTCCTGCCTCTGGTTTAATGGCTGTATATTGAGCGAGCGAGAGAGAGAGAGAGAGAGAGAGAGAGAGAGAGAGAAAGAAAAGAAAGAAAAGAAAAGAAAAGAAAGAAAGAAAGAAAGAAAGAAAGAAAGATTAAAAAAATAACAAACAAGTGTGTGTGAGTGAGTGGGTCAGACAGAGACAGACAGAGAGAGATGTCAGTGACAAACAAGTCAAAACATCTTGATGGGTGACTCACACCAAGCCCTCCTGTCTGTGGTGGAGTTGAAGGGTGAGGTCTCCGAGTATCTGACTAAGTGTGGCCCTCACTGCTGTGTTGATGCTACGTTGATGACAACTTGATATGTAGGTTTCGATACACAGCTGTAGACCATACATATACATACACACAAAAACACAATTCATTCAACAAAACCTTCAACCTATAACCTATAAGCCCTAAAATGGTTTAGAGAGTCTTGGGAAATTCTCCTCTTTCACAGAAGCCTGCTCAACCAAGTTCATTTCTGACCTAATAAGCCCATTTGCATTTTTGTCCCTGTCCTGTGAGAAAACTAAAGTCAATTCAAAAATTGAGTTAGGATGAGGTGGAATTGGTATCATCATTATCTGACCTCCTGTACCTCTGATGCTTCAAATGCAAAAATCTTCAAAAGTAATGTTCCCAAAATAGAATAAAATGATTCCCTGGACAGTACAGACAGAATTTTACTCCAGAGAACCAGGATAAACGTTTTTAATACTCTTGATTCTAAAAGAAATGAGCAGGTGTCCCAATACTTTTGTCCATATAGTGTATTTGCTGCCTAACACTCCAAGGTCAGTCGAATACACTTAATGCACCATGACACTGGACAGGAAAATCAATTAAGAAGTAAAATCAGACAGGATCTGTCTATGTATGAGTAAATTCCACTTTGACTTAAAGGCTTGAACATTATTTTGATAATAATAGTTATTTACAGTGTCAGTAGTTAATTACAGGGTACTGCTGTCACTTCACTGTGTTCAAGCCAAACTGATGAGGCTGCATCAGTGCATGATGACATACACCACAGGCATGCAGCCTGGTGTAGCTACTCAATCCACACAAGAGCAGGTGTAAGTGCGTGCATCTGGCTGTGGGCGTGGACCAGAAGCCACTATTTTTGAGAAAGAAGCACTAACAGTTGTCACTCAGTGTGTCTCATTTCTGGTCGCAATCTTATTTCATGTTTTCAGACCTAGAAGAGTCTTGGATAAAAGCAATTATAGGTAATCTACAGTCTTATGGTGGGCCCTGCTGTGCGCTAAAAAACATGCTTCATTATAATACCATTGGGCATTAAATATAACATTGCCTGGCAGTCTGGTCATATGACCCATGTTTTTTCCTAGTCAACCATTCAAATCACAACACACGGCGTTGATCACTAGTGCTAAATGCATCTGGCCAGGGAACTCACTTTGATTTTCATTAGTGTTCTGTTTTGCCGTGTTCACAGTTTAAACACATTCATTACAGTCCATCTTCTAGTTGCCAATAAACTAACACAAATCAGTAGCGATGGTAAAAGTAAAACTTTTCATTTTATCTATTTCGTTGAACTAAAAAGGAGATGATGCCAGGATAAGAACTATTTATGCAAATGAGAATTGGTCAAGTAAATATTTTATGTAATGCCGTTCATTATTATAGTTGCATGTTTTTGAAGAGGAGTATTTAACCCCATCCAATCCTCTTTCACACCTTACACCTACAGCTTAGCGCCCCCAGCCATAAGAACCTGACTGTGGTGGCTAACCTGTGTGTCCCCAGTATTCTCTTTATTTGAGAATCAAAAATATAGCCACCATAGTTAATTATTTGTGTAGTCAGAATAGTGGCTCCTTTTCATAGGCCATGCAATTTTCTATGGCTTTTTTTTTTTTGAAGTATTGTTTTATATTCATATCAATTTGAAATTATATTATATACGACTGAAATTAAGAAATAAACAGTGATATTATTTTTTTTTACCAGATCATCCATCCCTAATAACAAGTCAGTGTGACCTTTACATCATAAACAGCTAGTATTAGCCTCCTGTCCTTCCAAAGAACCCTTAATAATAGACAAAGGTTCTGTGGCATATGCGTACTTTAGCATGGCTAGTCATCGCATTCAGATTGTCAGTTGGTTCATTAACACCAATCTGGCTCTAGACATCCTACAGCACTTAATCAAAAATCCCCACAATGCCACTGACGAGGCTCGTCACAATTACTGTATGCACCTGCTCCTTCACACTGCCTTGTGTACCCTCTTCCCTGCCACATTTTGATTTTGTCATGGAAAGAGGACACTGGATGTGGCATCTGACACCAGCATGTTCAGTCCTTACGGTGTGAATGAAAAGAACATTGCTTTCAAGAAATGAACTGAAAAGCAAGGAGTAATCAGGACTGCATGCTTATAGTGCTTTTCAGGCTGAATCTGGAGTCCATACAAATATGTCAGAGAATGAATGAGGAGGAAGGGATGATGAGCTTAGCACCCTTCAGCTGTGTGTGTCTAAATAGAAGCTTCTGGCAGGAATCATTTCTGTTTTTAGGGTTGTTTACAGACATGCGTGACAATTCTAAACACACTGCAAGAATTACAGTGTGAAAGAATAGCTGTAAGACATCTTTATTGAATACAGAGTTTGTATTTTAAGCGAATGCATTCAGATTATTGTATTCACTTCACTTTTTTTACATTTTATATGTTATGTGAATGCCTTATTCCAAAATGGATTAAATTAATTTCATCCCTCAAAATTCTAGACACAATGTCTCATGATGACAAAAGTGAGAAATGTTTTTAATTTTTTGCAAATGTATTAAAAATAAAACAAATATAACACTTTATATATTTCACAGTCTTTACTCAAGACATTATTTAAGCCAACTTGGCTGCAACAAGCCCCACCTCAAGTATTTTTAGATTAAGATGCTACAAGCTTGGTACACCCGAGTTTGGACGTTTCTCGCGGTCAGGGTAATCTAATGTTCATCTTTTTAATCAATGCATTAATGACTATAAACAATGTGCAAAAAACATTCTTGTGATAGAGTCTTGCCTTGCTCTTGCCTTGTGAAAAAGGAAGCTCTCTCCCTTCAGGATTAGATAGCTGTGTATCAAGAGCTAGAGCATCCATGCCTGGGTTAACTCAATTCATTTTAGAATAAGGCTGTAACATATCAAACTTTCTGGATGCCGGTGTGGGTTTCTAAGAGGGACAGAATAAAGAAGTTGCGAATATAACATAACATTCAATATTTTAAAAAAATCCTCAAAGGGGTTTTGAGTAAAATAACCTTACCTCAACAATCCTCAAGATGTTGTTCCATTGATCTCAAATGTGGAAAGAGTAGAGTCACACACAGCAGACTGGCATAATATTCAAAGACAAAGGACATGATTAATTTCACTTAGTGCTAGTAAACTGTAAAACTGTCTTCTGATGCCAATTAAGCATCATTAACTTTTTCTGATGCACAAAGACAAAAAATATTGCATAAATTCTAGGTGCATCTCAAAAGTTTGGCTTATAGCTAATAAAAGAAATCCAGAATCTCAAAATATTAGAATTTGTTAGTCAAATTTAATGGATTACTAATCAAAGTATCAAAATTAAAACAAAAACAGCTTGAAATAGCACTAACATAAAATATGACAGTTTAATTTTTTTATTCAATTATCAGTTGCAATTGCGCGTGCTGTACTAAACCCAGTTTGTAATGAAAAGCAATTTGGCAGCACTGAATATATCCATGATATACTCAGAACATGCTTTACCTGTTTAAGGTAATTTTACTAGTAGTGCAAAACTACTACTATGAAACTTAATCATATAGTCACCTCCGGCTTGAACGTACTTTTATCCTAAATTAGCCATTAGCAGCTATTTCCTATTTGGCTCCAAATCAGCCTAAAGAAACCATTAACAAACACACTGACCTTCATGACCTCAACTTGCAGGTCTTCATGAAGGGAGGCGTCCGCGTTGACCTCCAGCACCTGACTCAGAAGTTGTTTCTCTGGCACTTCTGTTTCCACAGCAACAAAGCAATCTTCACTAAGGATCTTCTGCCATTGGATCATGTGGAGATGCAAGGAACCTCAAAGTTTGTTTTCCCAACTTATGTCATTTTACGGTTATGACACAAGCTTTATATTAAAGGAATTCTCATTTTCTTATTTGCATCTGCAAAGAGCTGGCTGGAATAGAAAAAAAAAACATTTCACCTGCATTCCCATGAGTGCGGTTTGGGCCAGCACCCAGGGTTTTTGGACTCCAGAGCCAGCCCTAAGAATGAAGAGCATCTCTCCTAAAACGCAGACATACTCATCACGACAGGGGTATCCTAAGCTACTGGCATCTCTCATTAAGTAATGACTTATGACACTGGATTTCAAATTGTGGTGTCAACAATTTACAAATTATAGGCAGCATGATTTCTATACTAGTTCATAACAAAGCAAAAGTGAATTGTTAAAACTGGCCAGTTATGCAAATTGCCCTGGTTCAGCAGCTAAAATCTTTTGCTGTCTTTTTTAAATCTTCCCTACCATACTTGAACTTATGAGTTACAAACTGTAGCCATTCACAGTACATTTTTCAAAGTACCTGCATTTTTCAAACATACATCAAATGCTGGTGTACTGGTATTGAAATCACACAACCACACTGATTTTGACTTTTAGTGTCATTGATAATTTGACCTCAATTTAATTCTATTCAATAAAAGCATGTGCAAATGTACAAATACACTATGTAAGGCTCATTTAACACGGACTTTAAGGAACAAATGCTAAGTCCTCAATTTAAAAGTGATTTCCGAATCTAAAGGACAGTTACTAAAAACGTGTTTATACACTGACCAATACTAACATTCACTTCATCAAAAAATAATAACATATCCAGGTGTAAGAGGTCTAATTCCACTTTAGCTCTATAAAGTATTCACTTAAGAATCGTTTCTACTGCTTTGTCTCTAGATGTTGCTCCCAGCCACGATGGCGAGATGAGCCAAATCATCCCTCTCTTTGTCATTTCAAATTATTGCAATGGCTGCTGAGGAATGACAAGCTACTACAGTAAGAGTGGAATTTACAAGGGCCACTGTGTTCTGACCATTTGCTTCAACTTTACTGCTTCACCTGAATTTAACAATGAGCTCAAAAGAAACCTCATTAGTCATGTCAGGTGTTCGCGGTGCAATTCAAAAAAAATGTATAGGCACTGTGCTAAATGGATTTAGCCTTTGAGGACCAAAAGACTGCAACCCATCATGCTGAAATGCAAATATCTCAATGTACCTCAATTTATTCTGTGAGTCTTATCTGATCATTTGAACTCAGTGTTTCTGTCAGAACACAAAAAGAAAGTAAGAATCAAAAGACACATACATAAGATCATGTGGAAAATCAACATCAGAGACAAGAAGCCCTGGCAAATTAAAACACACTGAATTTACAGGACCACTAAATTAATCATCGAAGTGGGTGTATATATATTATGATCCTTTAGTTAAGGACATCAACACACACACACACACACACACACACACACACACACACACACACTGTTCCCCCATTTATTTTTCTTCTATTAAAACTCCCATTCACACCTGCACATGTTGAATTATTCATCTGGTTGTGTATCCCATGTACAGCTTGTGCTTCTTCAGCAGCAAGCTTTCTTTGTTGAATCTCTACAAATACACTCTACTAATAATTCAATCATACACACAGAAAAATTAAATAAGCTACACACAGTGCTGTCTGTAAGCAATTAGCATCTGTAAGCAATGCTGTCTGTCAGCAGTGTAGTCTTTAGTCAGTGCAGTCTGTAGCAGTGCTGTCTCTGAGTAGTGCTGTCTCCTAGACAGTGCTGTCTCTGAGCAGTGCTGTCTGTAAGCAGTGTAGTCTTTAGTTGAGTGCTGTCTGCCAGCAGACAGTCATTAGTTAGTGCAGTCTATGCTGAGTGCTGTCTCTAGTCAGTGCTCTCTGTAAAAGCAGTGCTGTCTGTAAGCAGTGCTGTCTGTAAGCAGTGCTGTCTCTAGTCCATGCTGTCTGTAGTCAGTGCTGTCTGTAAGCAGTGCTGTCCCTAGTCAGTGCAGTCTGTAAGTAGTGCTGTCTCTAGTCAGTGCTGTCTGTAATCAGTGCTGTCTCTAGTCAGTGCTGTCTGTAAGCAGTGCAGTGTCTCTGTGAGACAGGATGTTGTTTACAATAGTAAACAGAGGGACTGTATCTGTATAGAAGTGACAGCTCCCGCACCGCTGAGACTTACCCCACGCGCCGTGGTGCAGGTATCAGATCGCTTTATGTTGCTCCCGGAGGCGTCTTTGTGGAGCTTCCGTAGATTCCTCCATTATGAGATGAAAGTTGATGCGCGGAGACTCAACCGAGGTCAGGGGAGCGGATTCAGGCCTTCAGTTCAGCGTCGCATCACTGCGCTCGTCTCCTGAGTCAGAGTCAGTGACGAGCTCCAGATCAGCAGCCTCTCACCTCCTCCTCCTCGTACGGACTGAAATTGTGGTTTGCGTGGTTCCAGTCTCGCAGGGCGCGTTTTCGGGCAGAGCGCCGCGCGGCTGCAGCCTCCTCGTTCCTGCCGGAAGCTGCGGCTCTGCGGGCGAGCTCTGAAAGCACTGGATTAAAGCGCTTAAACCACCGTAGATTTGCAAAGACTAAAAGCCTCTTCGCCACTAATACATGTGTTACTGTTTGTTTATTTGATTATGATTTATTATTTATAATCGGTTGGATTTTATGGTCATGAATAAACAGAACTGAGGTCTGACAGGTTCATTGGAGATTAACCAACACCTAATTCACTCCTCTGATTGGGCAGGGCTGCGAACGTTTTATACGAGCTGATTGGTTCGTTCGCCTGTCAGTCAAATGCACAGGCAGTGGGCGGGGAGTTTTGGGACGGACGGTTAAACTGATGTAATGATTAAACGAAGATAACTACCTTACTTAAGCACCTTACTACAGTTTGATAACCACACTTATGAATGTATACTACAGTCTGATAACCACGCTTATAAACACTACTACAGTCTAATAACCACACTTTTATGAATGCCTTACTACAGTCGTGTACGCTTATAAACACCTTACTACAGTCTGATAACCACGCTTATAAACACCTTACTACAGTTTGATAACCACACTTATGAATGCCTTACTACAGTCTGATAACCACACTTATGAATGCCTTACTACAGTCTGATAACCCAACACAACCTTACACAGTCTGTGATAACCACACTTACATGGATAACCTTACTACAGTCTGATAACCAAGCTTATAAACGCCTTACTACAGTTTGATAACACACTTATGAATGCTGTACTACGGTCTGATAACCACTTATAAACACCTTGCCTAGTCTGATATATACCTTATGAACACCTTACTACAGTCTGATAACACATTTATAAAAGAAGCCTTACTACCTCTGATAACCACACTTATGACATCCTTACTACAGTCTGATAACCACACTTACAAACACCTTATCTGAGTCTGATAACCACATTTATAGAGCATGCCCACTACAGTCTGATAACCATATTTATAAAAAGCCTTACACAGTCCAATAACCACATTTATAAAATTCCTTACTAGTCTGATAACCATACTTATAGACACCTTACTACAGTCTGATAACCATATTTATAAAAGCCTTACTACAGTCTGATAACCACACTTATAAACGCCTTACTAGTCTGATAACCACACTTATGAACACCTTACTACAGTCTGATAACCACATTTATAAAAGCCTTACTACACTCTGATAACCACACTTATGAGCGCCTTACTACAGTCCCAATGCCACATTTATAAATGCCTTACAGTCTGATAACACACTTATAAACACCTTATCTGAGTCTCATAACATTTATAAACACCTTACTACAGTTTAATAACCACATTTATAAAATACCTTTTACAGTCTGATAACCACACTTAAACACCTTATCTGAGTCTCATAACAACATTTATAAACACCTTACTACAGTTTAATAACCACATTTATAAATACCTTACTACAGTCTGATAACCACATTTATAAGCGCCTTTCTACAATCTGATAACCACCTTATAAAACACCCCTTTACTACAGTCTAATAACCATTTATAAATGCCTTACTACAGTCTGATAACCATATTTATAAAGCCTTACTACAGTCAATAACCACATTTATAAATGCCTTACTGATCAAAATAACCACACTTATGAACACCTTACTACAGTCTGATAACCATATTTATAAAAGCCTTACTGCACAGTATGATAACCACACTTATAGCGTCTTCCTTACTAGTCTTGATAACCACATTTATGAATTACCTTACTACAGTCTGATAACCACATTTATAAAAGCCTTACTACACCTCACAAATATACACACTTATGAGCATGCTTACATACAGTCCAATAACCCACATTTATAAATGCCTTCTACACAGTCCTGATAACCACACTTAAACACCTTATCACCGAGTCTCCTGTAACATTTATAAACACCTTACTACAGTTTAATAGCCCATTTATAAATACTTGCCTACAGTCTGATAACCACATTTATAAAGCGCCTTTTCTACAATCTGATAACCACACTTATAAACACCTTACTACAGTCTAATAACCACATTTATAAATGCCTTACTACAGTCTGATAACCACATTTATAAATGCCTTACTACAGTCTGATAACCAAATTTATAAATGCCTTACTACAGTCTGATAACCACATTTAAACATCTTACTACAGTCTGATAACCATATATATAAATACTTGTGACTAGTCTGATAACCACACTTATAAACACCTTACTACAGTCTAATAACCACATTTATAAATGCTTTACTACAGTCTAATAACCACATTTATAAATGCTTTACTACAGTCTAATAACCACATTTATAAACACCTTACTACAGTCTGATAACCACACTTAAATGCCTTACTACAGTCTGATAACCACATTTATAAACATCTTACTACAGTCTGATAACCACTTATAAACTTATAAACATGTGTGATCAGGGACATTGTGTTTTATGTGTATAATTGTGTTAAACTCTACTGTTGAGAGTGAAGCTGCAACAGCCTGAATGAGCTTTATTTATCCTGAAAGTTGAATGAAGGACTGTGTGGAGTATGTGGACTGTATATGTAGTGAGTATGTATATTGTATGTGGAGTGTATATGGACTATGTGTGTATGTGTGCTAGTAATGTGGGTATGTGGGTGTATGTGTGTGTGTGCTGTGTGTGGAATTTGTGGACTGTGTGTAGTAGGTGTACTGTATGTGTAGTATGTGAACTGTATACTGTATGTAGTGTGTGTAGTATGTGGACTGTATGTGTAGTATATGAAGTATATATATAGTATGTGTAGTATGTGGACTGTGAACTGGACTGTATGTGGAGTATGTGAACTGTATATGTATTATTTGGAGTATGTGAACTGCATTTGGAATATGTGAACTGGACTGTATATGCAGTAATAGCTTTGTATATGTAGTATGTGAACTGTATTTGGAGTGTGGACTGTGTGTAGTAGGTGTATTGTATGTGTAATATGTGGACTGTATGTGCAGTATGTGAACTGGACCGTATGTGTAGTATGTGAACTGTATACCCATGTGTAGTGTGTGTGTTGTGGACTTATGTGTGAGTATGTGGACTCTATGTTTAGTATATAGGCTGTATATGTAGTATGTGTGGTATGTGGACTGTGAACTGGACTGTATATGTGTATATAAGAACTGTTTATATATGTGGAGTATGTAGACTGTGCTATGCAGTATGTGGAGTATGTGGCAGACTGTATGTGTGTTGAATTATGTGAACTGCATTTGGAATATGTGAACTGGACTGTATATGCAGCATGTAAATTGTATATGTGGTATGTGAACTGTATATGCACAACTGTTATGTGGAATATTTGGACTGTATGTGTAGTATGTGACCTGGACTGTATGTGTAGTATGTGAACTGTATATGTAATGTGTGTAGTATGTGGACTGTATGTGTAGTATGTTGACTGTATATGTATTATTTGGCGTATGTCAGCTGTATATGGATTATGTGGAATATGTGAACTGTATGTGTATTTTGTATATGTAGTGTGTGTGTGTATGTGTGGGTGAGATAGTTTGGAGGTGTTGAGGGAGGAATAGTGGATATATGTGGACAAAGAGAGGAAAGAGGAAGACCTCAGAAAGGATTATGCATGTAGTGAAGGTGGACATGGAGATGGTTGGTGTTACAGTAGAGCAGGCAGGGGATAGGGCAAGATGAAGGCAGATGATCCACTGTGGCGACCCCCAAAGGGAGCAGCCAAAAGAAAGAAATTATTAATGTAGTATGTGGAATGTATATGCAGTATGTGAATATGAACTGTATACATATGGTGGACCACAACCATATGCAGTATGTAAACTGTATATGTAGTGTGTGTGTATGGACTCTATGTGGGTATGTGAACTGGTCTTATTATGTGCAGTATGTAAACTTTATATATATGTAGTATGTGGAATATGTAGACTGTATATGTATTTTGTTCTACACACAAAGTAATTATTGGGTTATATTATGGTTTATATATCCACCTCTTTCACCACTTAGTGTAGTAAGGCATGTTACACTTTGTATAGTCTATTCATTTTGGAACAAATATGAGATTTTTGTGTGGATTTTATGTTCATTTAACATATGAGTGAATTAATATTTAAATACAAAGTAAAAACTCCAAATACAATACTTAGCACCAATAATATTTTTGGGGACTAGGGGCCCTCCTGTTATTTATTAAAATATTTAGGCAGGGAGATGTTAAATAATAGTAAGCATTAAGCTCCTTGATCTATTAAGAGCATTATAATAAATAAATAAAAATATTTTCACCTAAGTAATATTAACATATGGTTTACAAAGAGTAGTGGATGTTTTTTACCTGGTTCTTGTTGCTGGGTTTCTGAGAAACACTAGACCTGGCAACCCTGACCCATTACAATAGAGGAGAAATAGATGTTTAGATGTTTATATTAAGGATACAATTTTATTTGGATGGCTTAAACAATGCAGGTTTGTGTATGCAGTATGCTACAGGAATCATAGAAGGAAATATCTATAATTTATATATATACACACATATATATATATATATATATATATATATATATATATATATATATATATATATATATATATATATATATTGTGTGTGTGCGTGTGTGTGTGTGTGGCTGGTTGGGTGAGTGGTCGAATTTCCTTCTCATGCTGCATATAGTTTATGCTTCTTCAAGCAACGCTGCATGGTGGAACGCTGTTTGTGATCAGTATTTATGGCGCAGCTATAAATATATTTTCATGCAGGTCATAGAAGTCGTATGGACAGTCCTCTGAGTTTTCTTGGAGATGTTTTCAGATCTCATCTTGAGTTCTACAACTCCTCCTAACTGCTGTTTTGAACAAGCGTTCACAAGCTTAGTGATCTTTTGATATCAGATGTTCAGCAGGTCAGAAAAGTTCAATAATTTATAAAAATGTGGGAATTTATTCTGACAGTCCTTAATTAAAAATAAATAAACAAATAAATAAAAAACAAAACTTACACTTAAGGCACCCATACTTCTGCACACTCTACACTGATTATTTATTTATTTATTTATTTATTTAAATATTATGAAAGAATAAATGTGCATAACAATGTGCTGAAAATATTGTTTATCTGTTTATTTTAGCCGTTGCAGGAATAGGCCCTGGCAGACCCATACTGCAGCGTTGATAGTTGTGACTCTTTCTGAGAGTTTGTTCTCACATTATCGTGCTGTTTTTCTGAATACGGCTATTTAAGGCAGGGGGCGTTGGGTCGGCGTCGGGTCAGTGGGAGTCTTGGCTCGGGGCTTTTATTTTGAAGTGTAGTAGGAGGAGGTTTCGCAGAGCTCCTCCGGAGGCGACCTCGCTCAGCAGTCTGTCCAGCGCGCTCCGTGATGGCTGCCGTGTGGCGAGCGCGTAAATTTGCCCGCTGTGTCGTCCGTTTCTCCGACCGTGATCTGTAAACAGACCAGAGCGAGCGTTTCTGGCGCGCGAGCGAGCGCCCGCCCGCCCGCAGATAAGTCGCCATGGTAACGGCGTTTCAGATATAGTGTGTTGTGTTGGCCGTTAGTGCAGGTTTGTCGTGACGTGTCCAGCTCGAGCTCGAGCTCCCAGTCCCTCAGACCCGAACCAGTCCGAGACTCAGTTCAGATAAAGTGTTGTTAGGAAAGTCCTCTGTCCTGAACAGAGCCCGTGTCTCCAGGAGTCCACACAGCTGGACAGGGCAGAAACGAGGCGATATGAGTGTTTGTCATTTCCTGGCCTGTTGATTTGAACGTATACATTTGCAGGACGTTGTGTCAATGTTTACACACCACTACTTACCCTGTCCTCATTTCTCCACAAACAGGCTGAAAGCAACCAAAACACTGGGACTGACTCTGTGGAAGAGGCTGAAGATGAAGACTCCAGTCTGCAGGTCAGTGACCCTCAGCACACACACTTGTCCACAGGGTCACGTGTTTTGGGTGGCATGATGTTCATCAGTGATGATCTGTTCAAATCTTCTGCAGCTGGAGCTCAGTGCTTTTAGAGCGCAGTGGATGTCCGAGCTGCTGCCCAGCTCGGGTTCTAGGAAGGACTCCTCCAAGGCCTCCGACCTGAAAAAGAGACAGGAGCTGGTGAGAGAAGAGAAGGTTGGCATCACTGGAGAACATTGAGACATATTTAAAGCATGGTGCTTGAAGATGTTTTGGTCATGCACAATATGGCTCAAAAGGCTGAATTTGTCTGAGGTGTGAGGAATTGGAACAGAGTCTATTTTCTTTAAAACAAATGATATCAAGCATATTGTGTGAATCAAACTCACTTTTAGCACAAAGTGCTTTAAATGGTGTCATTTATTTGTGGTGGAAAACAGTAAGCATAATTATAAAAACAAACAAAAACAAATATTAAACTCCTCATGCTGCAGCTTTTTCTAGACATATCTGTAAGCTCTATAATTGGCAGCATAACTAAAAAAACTCACCTCTCCTCCCCAGTCAACCTGCACCTTTCCCCATGGGTTTGTTTACAAATTTATTTGATTTGTAATTAAATCATTTGTAATGTACTTTTCATTTCATAAATCACAACAAGAATTGACTACTTATCCATACAAAAATGGCCAAGGTTCCTTTCCCACAGCATCATTAAATCCAGTTCAATGGGGATAATTGTGCTTTTGGCATTGTGTTAAGTGTTCTCATCTGAAGATGCTTAGGATGTGCTAAGAAAGAATTCTTGTTATCATACTGCCATTAATATGTTGCTAAATCTAATGAAGGCTAAAATGATTCCTTGAGAAGCTTCAGTAACTCTATTGCTAAAAATGACTGATGCACGTATGCCTGCATAAAGCTCACCCATCATCACATGCCACAACACACTTACACACCATGGCCAGGTGAATGTAGGAGAAGTAATTTGATGGCGCAGAGTTAACAATGAAGAGAGAACATGGCAAGCGGCAAACAGAAGAGAGACAGTTGAGGTTCATTTTTAAGCTGGATAAATGAACCCTTCACACCTTGAGCTGAGCTAGCGTACCACACAACGTCAATGCCACAGTATCTCAGCCAGTAGAATCCAAACTATGCTTACAGTCCACAGAATATTTACATTCTCTTGATGCCTACTTGAGATGAAGGCTTGTAATGCATCCATCCTAGGTATGACTTTATGTAAGAAGAATGTAAAACAATATGATGGCTAGACATGATGTCCCTAAGTTTGGCTGAGCTCCACACATCCCTGCTCACCACAAACAAAATGCAACCGGAAGGCAGAATAATCAAGCTTGAAATGCAGCAGTACCATACAGCAAGTATATTCAGATACATTTGATTGTCAGGTCAACAAGTGAAGGACAAAACTTAAATATATTAAATAAATGTACAGTAGCCAGTCTTGTGTACTTACAGTATGGTATTTAGACCTAGAAACCTCAATAATAATGACTACAATTTTGCTCCTTTTACAGCATTGTATACTTTGTCAGCATTGTATGTTTTGCAATCTATAAAACAAGACTTTAAATTCTTTCTACTGTAGGCCCGAGAGCTATTTCTGAAGGCTGTAGAGGAGGAGCAAAATGGAGCTGTTTATGAAGGTACTTGGTCCCTTTGAAGTAAACATCAGAAAATATATTTTTTCATGGATAGCTTGACCTGAATATGTAACTGCATCTTTTGATATTGCAGCCATCAAGTACTATAAGAGTGCAATGCAGCTTGTGCCTGACATTGAGTTTAAGATCTGCTACAACAGATCTCCTGATCCAGATAGAGTTGGCGGGAGCTAGTAAGTCCTCTGGACAGTACATGTTTAATTTGTATATGTGTACATGTTGTTTGTACTTGGTGATGTACATGTTACTTAACATATGGTTAGGCAGTACAGTAGACAAGTGGACGAACCCTTGTGGCTTTGTGGTTTTATTGGTCATATAATTAAAAACAGCAAAAATACTTATTACATTTTTGGTGGTTTATATTTCTCTTCTCATATTTCTAAATGTTTAATTCTCTTTGTGATGCCTTTTTGTTTTTCCTTTATCTCACCAGCCTGGAGGAGAATGAAAATGAAATCGATGATCTGCTAACGTATTTCCAACAGCAGCTGACTGTGGAGCACTCCTCGCAGAAGATCTGTCAACCTGAGATGGAAACATCTCAAGTGCATATTTCAGGTCACACATTTTCTGCAATATTTCCCATGTAGGCTTTATGTATTTGCAGACATAATGCTTAATGGGATTACCAACTGTATTTCTGAAACCAGACATCAGTGTTTTATAGGCTCCCGGAATTTTATGATCTCTCATCATATCTCCATGATCTTTGGGGTTGTGTTCATAGCTTTGCCACTGGAGGTGTTGATGTATATCTTCCGCTGGGTGGTGTCCTGTGATTTGGACATGCGTGCTTTAGAACAGCTCTCACTGGTCTGCAGGGGTTTCTACATATGTGCAAGGTGGGCTCCTGTCTATTCTACTATGTGCTTCAGAGTCTGGAGTAATATTCATGCTAGTCAGCTTAGTTGAATTGATGCACCCAAAACGTTCTGCATATCTAACCTGTTTAGAGTCTCATTAATAAATTAGCTATTTTATGAAGTACTCTGATCTTGTAAGTGCATTTTATGGGTATAAAATATGCATCCATTAATGGAAAGGGACTGCTAAGAGAATGCTGCAGAATAGATATTGGATGAGCTCAAGTCAGTAATTGTAAACTTAAAAAAACTACAGCTGAATGGTGTGTGCACCTGATAAAAGGATTATTGAGTGTAGGTACAAGCTGGCAACACACACACACACACACACACACACACACACACACACACACACACACTAACCTCCCTTTTTTATCAGGTAAAATTATGGTGACTGAAATAAAATGTTAGTAAAGGTGGTTGTTAGAGTTGTAGGGTAGGTTTACCACGAGGCCATGTGTATAAAGTAATTTTTACTACATTATAAATGATCATCTCTTCAGTGTGAAATTGATTAACTTTGTGTCCTCACAGAGACCCTGAAATTTGGCGATCTGCCTGTTTGAGGGTGTGGGGCCGGAGCTGCACCAAAATGCTGCCATTCACCTCCTGGAGGGACATGTTTTTAGAAAGACCACGTGTGCGCTATGATGGTAAAATCTTATTGGCTTGTCTCATAATAATATATCTTTGTATATTTTTAAACCTAAAATAACCTCCTGCATTTTCCTCCTTTGTTCTGTTCCAGGTGTTTACATTAGTAAAACATCGTACATCCGTCAGGGCGAGGAGTCTCTGGATGGGTTCTATAGAAAGTGGCACCAGGTGGAGTACTACAGGTAGGCTAAACTAATAAATACTTATGATTGCACACTGGGACTTATTGTTGCCCTCAAATATGTTAACTCCAATATTCTGGGGGAAAAATAAGAATTTAAACATTGAGTTTAAAACTCAAAGCAAGTTTATGTAGCTAATGTGTTCCGTTCACCCTGACCATAAGGCAAACATTCAAAACAGCAAAACACTGCCCTGATACATGACAGAAGTTCACTTTTTTCTAATCTGAACATTGCACATTTGTTGGCTAGGTACCTCCGCTTCTTCCCTGATGGACAAGTCATGATGTTGACCACACCTGAGGAGCCTCTGGCCACTGTTCCACGTCTGCGTAGCAGGAACACAAGGTGTTTGTCTCCTGTTTCTTTAGTTGTCACCCGTCCAGGGCTAAAACATTGTTAAGAATGTAGGTCTGAATTTTGTAGGTCTGTTCATCTGTATCACACATGTATTGTCTTATGAGTATCTTGATGTTAATGAATGTTTGTGTTCTGTTCATTTGTTGGATACAGGAAATACAAATTCATTTGGTCAAAATAATGCAAGCTAACCTGAAAACTAATTCTAAGTTTCCCATATTTAGCTATATAATGGTGGTAATATTGTGTTGGTATTATTCTTTTCTAACTTATGTCTCTGTAATTTGGACTTTTTGACTTTGATTTAATAGTTAGCCTGTATGTATTTGGCACAGGATGGAGTCCATCCTGTTTGGCCACTACCGGCTGTCCCAGGACACAGACAATCAAACCAAAGTTTATGTTGTCGTCTCCAAGAGAAAAGAAGAGGTGGGTCATGACCATTATTTCTTTTACATCCAGAACATTCTTTTGAGATGTTACCGTATTTTTTTTTTTTTTTTTTTGCTTCATCAAAGCATTTGGAAAATATGTGCACATTTCAATTCCCGTTGTATTGGCTAGTTTCCCAGAGAGAGAAGCAAATGAGAATAGTCATGGAAGTCTTGATTCAGAATGCTGTTTATTCCAGGGTTAAACATAACCCCTGAAGAAGAATTCTGCCTTAAATGTGCAAATCCATACCCGTCCGGAATTGTGTGGTACTTCAAGGTGTAGCCAGTACAGGTGTTCAGTTTTGCACACACAGCTTGAATAAAGCACTGCCAGTAGAATGGAATACAGGTGCAAGTGTCACGTAGGAAGGTACAAAGCCGTTCCTACACTAAGCTGTGGAGCAACGTTATTTGCATTCCAATACTTTTGAGCTGAGTTGGAGTGGTGTTCATGATTCATGTAGTGTAGAGGCTGTAACTGCTGCAAAAGTTTTAAAAGTACTTGATTTCAGAAGAATACAGAAACATCCATAGAGTATCGCATTTTCTTAAATCAGGTGTTGAAAATGATCATTTACAGTCACTGGTCTGTTTGTGATGGTTGTCTTAAATACAGTTATGTGATTCAAGGTATTTTAGTAGCAGAGTTCACCCCAACAAGAACATTAATATCATGGTAATTGTCTTGTGAGCAGAAGGTGCCTGAATACCAGAGGAGCCGGTTCTGCAGGCGGAACCCAGCCCCCGACTCCGACCGCACCTTCCACGTGGGGCTGCAGCTGGCCTCTGGGGGGCGCCAGCGCTTCAACAAACTGGTCTGGATCCACCATTCCTGCCACATCACTTACAGGTATTAAGGCATATGCTAAAACCTGTACCAGTAGCTTATTCTTCTACAGCACATTGATTTAAATGTTTGCAAAAACAAGCAGAATCACAAAATCTTATTCTTTTTCTGATGTTATGGGTATATCATAGTTGTGGGCATTTCTATTTACAATATTTAGCTGAATGCTTTTAAAATGTTTTTTAAATGTTTAATGTTTTTTTCTTTTTATTTAAGACTAAAGAGAAAGCACTTACCATTGATACATTGAATATTTTTTCCTTTACTAATGAAGCTGAATTCTAGTAAAATGCTCTTTATGAGCTGCAGCCCTCTCAGTGGCCATGTGAGATTGCAGAATGACTGGCAGTTTATGTCACCATGGCACTGTAAACAACCCTCACAGATTGCATGCATCTACAACCTTTCTGAAGGCCTCAAAGAGCTCTTTGGATCTTGCCATGGTGATGGCACTCACTTCAATCAAGAGCAAACCAAACTAATGTCAAGTTTTAATAACCGTTTCCTCTAAAGTCCTCTCTAAAGATGGTCTAATCATTTACAGCTGATTTGCTGCATTTGATGGTGCGATTAATGTTTCTCACGTAAAAATTGCTAATTGTTTCAGACATTTCTTCAGTTTTAATAAAGTTCTATATATAGGTCGTTTGAATAAGCTCTCTGACATTGTTAAATTAATTAAAATACCTTTGGTCTAGAATATGTATATGTCCATTTTCAGCATTCAATGATTGGCAAGAGAAAAGGTCCTGATCTGAGATTTGTAAGGAGTTTTGTAAACATAGTCCATGTTAACAATTGCCAATTGTTCTGTTTAATTTAATACTCACAATTTCACTTTCTTTCTGTTTTCCCTCTTCAAGATCAACTGGAGAAACTGTCATCACTGCATTTGACTTGGATAAAATGTACACGCCATTGTTTTTTGCACGAGTGAAGAGCTACACAGCCTTTTCAGAGTGCCCCCTGTAGGGCAAGTTTAAATGCATGTGGAACATCAGACCATCCGATGGTTTACACACAGTTCTTGCCACCAAATGCATAATCCAGATCCCTAATCCTTGCTTTGAGCATGAGGCTGCTTCTGATGAATGTAAAGATGAGTGAGGGTTTTTTTTAGAGTTCATAATAGCAAAATATATGTATTACAGATTTTTGTTTTAAACAATGTAGAATCTAGCACTGTTTTACCATTATAAACAAGGTTGATTTGTCTATGATGAAGCAAAAGCATAGGAAAAAGCAAAAGCAGCTTCCTTACACCAGTAAACACCAGTAATGATTGCACTTTTTCTTTGTGTGAATTTCAGTGTGAGGACACATGTCTACTGGTAATTTGAGCAACCAAATAAACACATTTAAAGATTGTGTAGTTTTTATTTTTTAGATATATATTATATATTTTGTGTATATATAATGACTACAGTACCCAGACATCCACACACATTGTCTAGCTTGGTCTTGAGTGATATAAATCAGTGGTCTGCAGAGGAGTCTTCGGGACCCCCTTGACCAAAATGGTCAGCAACCATTAACACCCAAAAAGCCATTTGGACCTGGTTTCCACTGAAAAAAAAACAGGGAGCTGCAAATACTTTTTGACATCAAAAAGATTTACACTGTATATGTTGCTTTTTCTTAACTTTACACTTTGTGTAACCATCTATAGTGTGTTACCTAAGAAATCAATGAAGTGCTGCAGAGAAAATTTTATGTAATCAACACATTTTGAATTCTTGAAAAAATAACTAAAAAAGCAACACTGAGTTGAAGGTCTCTTTCAAATGAATTAAAAACCTGAACTTAAATGATCCATGTAGCAAATAAAAGCAAAATCATGCTGTGAGCCTCATATCCTTACATCCTGATATCTCTGGGCTTTCGGATCCTGGACCTGAATTTAATCCAGTAAACTGAAAAAGCACTCTGTCACTAAACAATGAAATCAATGAATCTGCATAAATATGCTGATTGATGGGACTTCCGGAGCTCTGTGCAGAGCGTCTCCAGATCAGGCTGTATGAAGTGACTGTACAGGACTGTCAGTGGTATCTATGAGTGGCTTTAAGTTCTTGATGGAGAACAGCTGGTCACATACATGTGTGGATCTGAAGATCGACAGGACTCCAAATGAACAGTTTTTCATGTTTATGTAGGTGTCAGGATGGACTTCCATGTTTCAAACACGAACAGTAGCAGTCGGTGGAAATCTTAATGGTTCAATGTTACCAGTGGCGTGGCTGTGTCATGTTTTATTACATAAAACACTGCCAGGTTTGGTGTGAACATCACAAACTTCATCCAACACCTTTCAACATCCTGACTTCATTAATGTTTTCACAGCTGGATGGAAGGGAATCATTTTTATTGAAAGCTTTTCCAGAATAGTGAATGCTGTTACTGGATCAAAGAGAAATTGATTATTTCATCAGACCAGATCATTTTGATTCTCATGGTTTGTGAGCCCTTATGTGCCTTTTGGCAAACTCACAATGGGCTCTATTTTACTGAGGAGTGGCCTCCATCTGGCCACTCTACCATACAGGCCTGATTGGTGGAGTGCTGCAGAAATGGCCAGCTCTAGGAAGAGTCCTGGTGGTTCCAAACTTCTTCCATTTACAGATGATGGAGACCACTGTGCTTATTGTGAGCTTCAATACAGCAGACATCGTTCTGTACCCTTCCCCAGATCGGTGTCTCAATATAATCCTGTCTCTGAGGTCTACAGATGATTCCTCAGACTTCATTGCTTGGTTTGTGTTCTGACATGCACTCTCTACCATGTGACCTTACATTGTGTGTAGAAACATCTGTAGAAACATCTAAAGGATGATCAATGGACACAAGATCCACCTGAGCTCAATTTTGAGTGTCATGGCAAAGGCTATGAAGACTTATATTAAATTATTAATTTAATAAATTTTTGAATTTGAGTTGCAGTGTATATATATATGTATAATTAGTGAAACTGTATTCACAATTCACAACACTTTTTGCACATTTTATGTATGCAATTAATTTATGCCTTATTCCAAAATAAAACTTTAAATGAATTACAAGTTCAGTTGCACAGATGAATATACTGGTAATAACAATGTAGAATCAAATTATTTTGTGTATGAATAAATTCAATATTTACAAAAGAGTTAACAGAAGAGAGAAAGAAAAAAAAGGCAATTATTAAGCAAGGTCACAAACTATTGCATACATTTTTTTGAACAAAACATTACAGTGAAATGTCAGTTTATACTAGCATTTAAAATGAACCTTTTATCTCAACTATTAAGTCAATTTAAATAAAAACTTTGTTTTTGCTTTCTCACAAAGCAAACACTCTTTCTTACTATCTGTACCATTTATCAAAACATAGATTTTCTTTGGCGCAGTTGTGTTCAAATGATGGGAGAAAATAAACTAGACAGACAGACAAGACAGATAGAACTTTATTGATCCCTTTGGGAGGGATCCCTCAGGGGAATCAAAAATTCTGCAGCATATATATAGACTTATATGAAATGAAAAACAAAAATGAATAAATTAAAGAGCTGAAACATATTTAAAGTCAAAAACAAAAATGTAATGTAATTGTAATTGTAATGTAAATGTAATACGTATTTATATAGCAACAATAGTTAGGAAATTAATGAGTGATCATTCTAACTAGAAACATCAATGAGCCATCAACGTTCATGAAACAACACAACTGTGTATGTTAGAGACAGACACTTAAACATCATTGTCTATACACATTATTACTAACTAGGTAACAACAAAAGAGAATAGACGAATATTACAAGCCATTCAACAAAAGCTGTTGTAACAAAATTCTGGTTTTGTGGCCGAGAGGTCAGGAATAGGCTGGCGGTGCGTGTGGGGCTGAGAATGGGAAGAACTACCTATAGGTCCTGTGATGCCATTTTAGTCATGTTACAGACTTTTCTAAGCATCTTGCAGTCTGCTAGGACAGCCTGGCCTGGCTATGTTGACAGCTGTTGTAAATGTTCTCCACTTGTAAATTATTTTCCAAACAGCGAAACAGCTGATTTAGAATTATTTTTAAATTTTCTAAATCACTTCCCAGACTCATACGCATCTACAAATTTATTTCTGTGGGCCTTAGAAAGCTCTTTGTATCTTGACATGGTTATACTCCTCACTTCAACAATCAAGAACAATTATTAACCACAACTAATGTGTGTGGTTAAAATAAGACAGTCTCCCTTCTAATGATGGTACATTTGCAGCTGATGTGGTGCACTTGATTGTTTAGGCACTTTAAGTAGTAATAAATGTGGGGGTTTACTAAATAAAAAAATAAAAAAACAACCCTGAGGACTTTTGGACCACTAGTGACAACAACGTACGTATGTATGTAAATGACAACAACTCACATTTGTTTTTAAGAGCAAGTTTATTCATTGTAAAAAGTCCAGGACATATAATGGACATTTCTGGTAGAATGCCCACTAAATGAATTTCTCAATCTATTGCATCTATTGCAAGTAGTTTAGCATTGTTCCTTTTGGGCAGAGGTTCTTAACCTTTTTCACTGTGCGACCCCCTTTTAGGCTGCAGTAAATTTCGCAATCCCGCTTCTACATTGATCACGTGACCAATGACGTCCGAAGCTTCATTTCGGGACACAATCACGTGACTGCTTTAAGGAACGATTCAAAAGCAGCAAAACCTGGCGCGCACTTTGAGGGTCATTAGCAGAGATATAGAGATACACAGAGAGATAGAGATAGAGAGTGAGACAGAGATATAGATAGATCGAGAGAGAGAGAGAGAGAGAGAGAGAGAGAGAGAGAGAGAGAGAGAGAGAAGGAAGAATGGATTAGTGATACAAACCCAGCTTGGTAGGATTTGAATAATAGTGAATGGTTTATATTAACAGATCAATAACATGGTGAAGCAGCAATGTGCAATTAGAATTATAAATGTAGTTTCTCCAGTGTGCCTTATCAAGATACATTCTGAGTGTATTATATATTCAAAATAGATTACGGTGTAATGTCTTTTAATATATTACATCAAAGTATTCTGCCATTTGTTTTATAAGTTTTTTTTTATTTAAACCTCAAATGTCATGTTAATGTACTGGAACAGTTTTAAGAGCTGTAATTAAAAATAAAAAAAATAAAAAAATAAAAAATACACAAAGCACTTTCAGGTTTTGGCCACGAGATGCCTCTAATGTCCACTGTGTTATGAAGCTCAGAGTAATGAATCTTTTTTCGATACAGTTAGAAAAAGGCTTCAGTGCTTCAGAAAGCCTCGGTTTGCCATCACTTTTTTTTTCTGTTCTGATGTTCCAGGAAGCGGCCGTTTTGCGTCCCCATTTCCAATTCGACCTTCTAAAAAATGCTCCATTTTAATCCAGCCTGGATGACGTGCCGAACCACAATGCGCATGCGCGAACCTGAATCAAGCTTCAGATTGAAGAGTCGAAAAGAACGGCCAGTGAGTCAGTTCGATTCAATGAAAGAACTCCATGCAAGACTCCATCACGACTGAGAATGATAGTGTGAAAAAGTTTAGTGCTTAAATCTGATTCATCGCACATTTAGCTGACAATTACCTGAATGTGACCTTAATTAGTGTCACATTCGTGACACCCCTAGAAGTACATCAGGGGGTCGCGACCCCCAGGTTAAGAACCCCTGCTTTTGGGCATATACAGTCAAATAATTGTTGGTACCCACCAAAAAGAAAGGATTTCATCAAACATTCAGGACGGCTGCTAAATTAGTGTCTGACTCTTTCATTCATTGTGACTGCTAGTGTAGTGCAAGGTGGACTTAAACTTCAGGATCTGCTCATTTTTACTATAATAACACAACAATAATAAGTAATATAACTAATTACAAATCATAAACAGTTTGTGACATTGGGGCTAAGATGATTGAGGATGAATATCAGGACAATATTTGAAATGATATTTGAAAAGGATTACAGGAGTTGAACTTTAAACATTGAATTGATCATTGTTAACAGATTAGCCAACTACTGACACTATTCACTGATAACCTACAAATACAAGTGGCATCAATACACTGGAATTGCCCCTTAATGCTGGGTGTGATTATATCTGATTTAGTGAACAAACTGCAACCCATAAAGGTTTCTACAGAATTGTAGCAGTAGATTCTAATTACAGATGAACTCAAATACATATGACAGGATAACCACAATATTTGTATTTACACTATAACCACTTTATTTATTCAAATTGCAATCACAGATCATTGTTTCTCTTGCAGCTTCAGTGCTATTTTCCAAATAATTTGAACAGTATTACACATCAGTACTTCACAGCTGTGAAACAAATCAAGAACTCTGATCAGCTAATTTGGATATTTTGTCCCATTGCCAACATTTGAGATATACCTTATCCACACTGAGGCATTACAATAATAAGTGACTTAATATTTATGAGATATATTGATTTAACATCATTTGGAAAAGGTTAAATACATTAGCAGTGAAGCATAAACAGTATACATCTAATACCTAATAGTGACATCAGAGTCACGCTAATAACATTGTTAGCAGGTTATGATACCATATTGATGGTGGTTCATTTTTTTCTCCATGTTACAAGCAGGACGTTTATGCATTATTATCTGATTTTTTTAATTAATGCTCTTCCTATACCAGTTTTCGTGCAACCTTTTTGCAAGTTTTGGACTTTATACTAAAATATATCTCTCTACAGTGACAATGGCTATTATTATAGCTTATTTTTTAATATACAACACACCTCCATGTTAATAGTCAATCAAAAAATCAAACAACAAACCTGATTTGTTACTTAGACATTCGCCAATCTCATCTCCGTTTTAAAACCCACAAACCCACCCTAAAACTCTTTACAAGTAGACGAGGTATCCAGATCTCCATTATTTTTGGTGCAGACAAATGAAAACTTTTTTTTCCCATAATTTAATTCAAAAAGGTAAACTGTAGTATTTTATATTGCTTGTAAAATTATTTCATATTTCAAGCCTTTATGATGTATTTTTGTTTAGTATGGCTTAAAGCTAATGAAAGTCAGAAATAATTTAATTACAGGTTTGAGTAAACTACTATTCAAATGATATAAATACCGTGTGTAGTTCATCACACACAACCACAATAAAGGAGAAGACTGCTGACTCCTAACAGTTGTCCAAAAAACAGTCACCTTCCATAAAGAGAGTAAGCCACTGAAGGTCATTGCTAGCTATTCTCAGAGGATTACATACTAATGTAAAGCTGACTGAGGAAAATGTGCACAAGCAACACGGACAACTGCAGCCTTCAGATTTTCATGAAAAGGTGAATCAAGGACCATATATATCTCGGACAAGCTTTACAGAGATACTGATTTCTTTTTCCAGCAGGACTCAGTAGTGCTACCAAATAGTCCTGACCCTGATATTACTGTGCTTCACTGCCCGGCCTACCCTCCAGACACAAAACAAAAGTATGGGCGCTATATATATATATATATATAGACTAGTATCATAATTATGATATTGACAGTATCACCCATTATGTCAGAGCCTATTAATGTGAATAAGCCACTGTCCAGTCTGAAAGATAAAAAATAGTACACAGCAGGATGATTTAATTGTAGCTTAAATGTAGCTTAAATCAAGCAGCAAGTCTTAAAAGCTTGTCTCATACTACTAATTGGCAAAGAAGCTTGGAAATGCTGCCAGCGTATTCAAATGGCAAGTCATATCTGATTCACTCAGTTTCTTGCAGATCCAAGAACATGGAAAAGCATTCACTGTAGCAGTGGCTCCCAGCCCTGGACCTATTTGGTTGGTTGCCCTGCTCTTACTTCTTACTTTACAAATAAGCAAATGAACAAAACCTTTCCTGAGTTAAAGTGGGTGTGGTAGAGCATGTCAAACACCAGGTGTGGGATGCACACGGCACTATGGACACATTTCTACATCTACGAAGCTTAGCGGTAGTGGCAAAATGTGGTGTAATGCAAAAGAAGGTCAAATACATGGATCTTGCAAATGGCTAGATCTTTCAGAAGGTGATGATGGAAATATGAAGTATCATAAATACATTTCTTCAGTGACAAATATACCGTATAAAATACAATATTTTACATTTAGATCTCTTACCTTTGCATTTGTGAATGTGTGCAGCTGCAATGCAGTTCAAACATCCAATCTCCTGAGTCAGGCATTTTAAGTGCATGTCTGTGGTGCTATAATTTGAGAATGTGTGAATATAGAATTGAATCTAATAAACGCATCACTAACTGAAACATGAAAACAAAGGGTCACTTTTACTTAAGCCTCAAACGCTTCATCAACCCATGTTGGGTAATAATTTCCATATATTTTGGTCCCTTAAACTGGATTTCCAATCTTTTACAGAGCCATAAAAATGTGTGACTTATCAACTTGAGGGGAAAAAACATGATATACTTCATTTTCTATGTACCAAGGTCACATGGACATTGTTTATTGTACATAATAATGATTTGCACAGTGTGCCGCCCTTGTGGCTTGTTCTGTTCCACCTTTTTCTGTACATCCATAAGAAATAAAAATTCTTACGACGTCTCACTCAGTGAAACATTTTATCTTGAAATAGTCTAGGACTTGAAACTTGCTTTACTTCTTCATTTCTATTCTCCCTGTCCTCTTTGATCCAGTATGAACAACAGCAGGTTGTGATGTGCTAAATGTTAGAATCTCTTAAAAGACTACAATGGCTTTAGCTGTTTGCCTCTATGGTGTATATACTTCTTCTGGTACTTTAAGAAGTCCTAAATCAATTTCAGGGCAATGTTACACAGGCACGGATGAAGTGGGGATAGTTCTGGGAGATGACATCAATCTGCACGGATCTTCCTGTGTTTAACTGTCTCCGCTGGAGTCATTCCATTCGTGTGGCCGTTCACAGGTGCATTAACCCCGTTCCGGTAATCTCTTTTCTGTGAAGCTCCGTGACTCTTGTACGTCTGGTGGATGGAGATGGATGAGTGACTCAGATGACACATTTCATAATCATCTCCTGACAATTTGTCTACTTACACTGATTAGCAACAACATTATGACTCCCTTTTTCTACAGTCATCCAATTTATCAGTTTCACTTACCATAAAGGAGCACTTTATCTATAATTACCATCTGCAGTCCTTCCATTTCTTTGCATACACTGTCAGTCTAACTTCTCCCTGTTATTCAATGGTCAGGACCCCACAGGACCACCACATAGCAAATATTATGTGGGTGGTGGGTCATTCTCAGCATGGCAATGACACTGACATGGTGTTGGCGTGTTAGGGTGTGTTGCACTGATAAGAGTGGATCAGACACAGGAGAGCTGCTAAAGTGTATCCACTCCCTCTCCACTCTTTTATGACTGATGTTGTATGACCCATCGTCCAAATTTCAGTAGTCCTGTGGGGTCATGACCATTGAAAAACAGGGTGAAAGGAGAAACAGATGGACTGCCATCTGTGGAACTACAAAGTCCTGCTGTATCTTTAGTTACAAGCACAGGTTTGGCTAATGTGCAAAAGCACAGCCACACAGACACATTCCTACCTTCATGTAGAAGTTTACGAAGAGAATGATGAGAGTCACCATGTAACTGATCTGGAAATACAGCCAACCCATTGGAAAACCACATGGCCAGACTACAGCACAGGATGTCTGGATCATGGTCATCACAAATTGGACCTATTAACAGACAATGAAATGTGCAATAAACCATTTCATAATTGGCATCATGACACAAGATATCACAAAGCTGCATAATGAATTGGAGTGTTGAATTAATTTCTGTTGTCTGAGTGTTGAATTAACTCTTAAGATGAAAAATGTACCAACTCTTAAGCATGGTGGTGGTAGTATCACCTCTGTGGACTGTGCAATGCACCAGGGTCACACACATCAACACATCAAAGGTAGATGCAAAATGGATAAAGCAAGCTAACACTAAAGTTTTAAAAAGCCCACATTTATTCTGCTCCAGAAAAAGAACTGTTCAGAGAAATGACTGAAAGCCCAATATTGCCAACTCCATGTCAATCATTAGTTTATGTAAATTGAAACCTAAACTGTGGTCCACTAATATTATCTCTCATTTAACTAGTCACCAAAAAAAAAAAATCAATCCTCTATATTGTGAGGTAATTTATTAGCTGAAACACAAAATCCATACATACATCCAATCAACAAATAAGCTGTTACTCTGGTGTTACTCTGGTGGTGGCATTAATAATGGTGTGCATATACTGAACACATAATATTCAACAATATATTATTATTATTATTATTATTATTATTATTATTATTATTATTATTAACAATAAACAGACCCACAGACTGGAGTGATAGGAATGATTATCATTCTAAATTCTAGGCAGCTTACCAGCTGTCCTTGAGTTATATACTTCTTCCACCAAAGGTATGGTCGCATGGCAGGAACGGCTGAGAGCCCATAATATGAATACATCAGCACATGGATGAAGCTGTTGAAGCTAGCTCCAAAATAGGCTGGTAGAAAAGAAAAAAGGTACATGAAAAAGTTGAACCAAAGGTGAGCAAAAGAGCTTGCTCTAATTTACACTACAATAATGACTAGAAAACATCAACATGGTCCTTCCTGTCACTAATTCTATGGAAACATAATTTGCTAATTTGCTGTCAAATCTGAGTCTGTGCAGAAGAGCTTACTTATATAACAGACCTGCACATAACAAGCATGTCTCAGACCACCTTCATTCAAATTTCAACAAAGGAACAAACATGCCTTCTTATGATATTTCAGAATATTGTGCCAACTCTCAGAATTGGAGAAGGAAAGACAGTTTAGAGGAGAAAAATTAGATGAAAAATGGTTGTCCTTAAAACGTGGGAATGAGTGGAACTACACAAAGCGATGCACAGCCCATGTTTAGCTACAGTCACTGCAACCATATATTTCCAAATACACTATGAAATCTACTTAAATTAAATAATCATTTTGTATCAGAATCATATGGTTTGTTTCAGTATATTCTTGGCAATGAACTGGTATTTACGTTTTCAAACAGAGCCATACTGATAAAACAATGTGACCTTCAGCTTATGGGACAGTGTGTCCTTGCTAAACAAATGAAATAATCACACACAATCAGAACACAATTGATAGTGCAGCAGATGGATACCCTTTCAAGGGCCCTAACCAATATGCATAATCTTTGTGTCAAGAAAGCCCTATTATCTCCCTGAGCTCCAGTGAACAAAGAATTAGAGGGGGCAAAAATCAAGAATTATGCAAAACTGCATTTGTTTCAAGAGCATCTGAAAGTGGTGCAAAACAGCAAGACTCACAGTGGCCACATGGTACCCAGTTCATGACGAACCACCATATGTTGAGCATGGTGGCATGATGATAGACATGCAGGAAAGTGATCTGGTGGTTGTTCTTCCGGAGGATAAAAAAGAATGTGTCCATGAACTCGATGAGCTTGGAGAAGTAATACCACCACAGCACGTGAATCATCTGCCAGGATGAATAAGTGATAGCATAGTTAACAAATAACCAAAACATCACATCATGTAATGGCAAGCAGAGGACACTGACCATCTATTACCTTTATTTGCATATTCTGACCTGTCGCAGACTTTCCTTGTAAAGGTTTCCAAAGCGTTTGGATATAAATTTGCTTAGTTCGATTATTTAAGCAGGTTTAGTCCTACACTAGGTTTACTAATACACAATCACACATGTAGTGATATGGAAATGTTGGGATGATACTGCTATAAAAAGCACATCAAAACTTTATATCATGTACAAACAGACTAAAATCAACTGAATATACAACATTTATTAGTAGAAGACAAGACGTGAATAATGAATATTATAACCTTTTATTACTTTGTAGCCTGAATATTTTGTTTGGCTTGGGTACAATAAATGTAATCAAACGCTGATTTTAACCTTTAGTCAAATCTAAATATGCCAATGTCTTATTATAAAGATTGTACATTTTTTGTACAAACTGATCTGTAAAGTAACTGTGAAGTATTTTCAACAATAATGCCCCAAACTGTTGATGTGAAGTGTAATTGTAGTTTAATTGGATAAAATCCATAACAACAAAGCCAGATGAGAAATGAGTTTCAACTACTTTTTGTCATATTGTAGACGGTTCTAAAACATTAACAGTTTTAGATTTCATGGCAATAATTAGTCTTGGTTAGCATCAACCCAAAGGTACTTAATTATATATAGTGCTGTTTGATAGTTTGTGAAACCTTTAGAATTGTCTACATTTCTGCATAAATGTGACCTAAAACACTAGGTCATTTATCTATTGAGGAAAATCTAATTTTACACATCTGTGAGTGGCCAAAGTATGTGAACTTTTGCTTTCAGTACCTGCTCTCGGTCACACCACTGTGCAGCAATAACGGTACTTTAACATTTCCAGTCCTGTACAATTTAACCCAAGTATCCATACAAAACAACTTCAGCTCTGTTATGTTGGTGGGCTTCCACCCATGAACTACTTGCTTCAGGTCATTCCATAACATCTCTGTTGGATTAAGGTCAGGACTGACTTGGCCAATCCAGAACATTAACTTTATCCTTTTACCAATTTTTGGTAGAATGACATTGGATAAAGAGTTATATTTGAACAAAAATTAAAAGCCATCAGGACTTTTTTTATTGCTCTCTACATTTTTGATGCAAGTCTACTGAGCTAAAATATCTACTGCATGTCTTACCTTGACAGTACATGTCCACTTGCCATTTTGCTTTACCACATTCTACTCATTTCAACATTGGATGAGATTGCAAGAGTGCGAGATTGCATCAAGAGTAAATAAAAAGGTTTCAACATTATGTAATGAATATGGGTGCTGTGCTGCATCTACTCATTCTGGGAACAGCACTGCAATTTCATACAATCATCACACAACCTTTCTTTTTCTGTGTTAAGAATTTTATACTGACTGCAAATCTTGGTGTGCTAGTGTTCTGTATCCATTTAGGTTTTGCACCATTAAGTTGACCGAACATTTACATTCATATTGAACAAATTGCGTGATATGATTTGTATAAATGCTTGTATCAATTTTAACACAAAAGAGGAAGTATGATAGTAAAAATATACTTAAAAGTAACTTCACCTAAAGTACTCAGTTATTACTAATACTTAGGTACAAATAATTGTATTTGTTTGTGATATATATTATGATAATCTATCTATCCACAGCAAATTATTCGATAGAACTGCAGCAGAACCTTGTTCCTGAATTTTGTTTCCCACCCAGTGAGACTGACATCACACATCTCATCCAACAGAAGCATTGAAGCTAAGTGTCAACTCTAGCCTGGTATAGAGCAGCTTTGTCCAAACATATATGTTGCTGTAGTAACCGAGTGAGGCTTAAGTCTAGCCTCTTTGGTGGAACTGAAGAGCAAAACATGCCTGGCTTGTCTTAAAAACCCCGGCTTACTGAGTTAGCTCGCTTTGTGGAACAGCCCCCTAGCCTGTTTGATTTGTTTAGTTGGTTTAGTTTAATTTGTTTAGTCTCTATTGTCTTTTGTTTGGTTTCTTTTGTTTGTAAATAAATCCCTTACCCTGCATTTACATCCTCCTACCACTTCCCTTACGTGACATCCTGTGAGTTACTCTGTAAGTTATGGATTTTGCTTCACATTTTAAGAACCAATGAACAGACA
This sequence comes from Acestrorhynchus altus, assembly GCA_034509495.1. Lineage (NCBI taxonomy): Eukaryota > Metazoa > Chordata > Actinopteri > Characiformes > Acestrorhynchidae > Acestrorhynchus > Acestrorhynchus altus. The sequence goes on along the minus strand of CM067506.1, from coordinate 9,047,739 downwards.
GTGGATGAAGACTGTGGACTCTGGATTATAGATTTGGCCTTCATCAGAAAAAAATATGTCCTACAATGGACCAGCTCCTCCTATAGGCACATTAAGGACCTCCACTTACAAACATTTTCCATACAGGACACATACATGACTATTCTATGCATACACACAGTTTATTGATCTAGGTCCCTTAAAGGGAGTCATAGACTGTGCTTGGCATTAGCAGGACGACTGCACTACTGCAAATTTTCCTGATCAGGTTTACTGGCCACTTCACAGTGCTGCTCATCTGTTGGCTCACAGTGAATACCTGGTTTAGCCTTGGCCTAATTTGCACATGCTCATCACAAATCAGGCAGAAGGCACAGATAGTCACAGAGGTAGTCACAAGCCTCTAATAATACTAATGAGGGAGTTCATTTCAGTTGCAGTCATGGAAGCCTTTGGTACGGATGCTTTCAAAGTGAGTGAAGAAAACAGCAAGCTCACGATTTGCAATCCATGTATGACAAAAGTTAAACAAAATGTTTCTGTGTGCTGTCACTTATAATTCTCTGAAGGTAATAAAAACCATAAAATCCTAAGCAGCCTGTTGTTTAAAAATCGGAAATCTGATTTGGCCAAGAAAATTGCTATTGGTGCATATTTACTCAAGTCTCCAGTCACATTCATTGTCCTCCAAAATCACTTCCACTGTGTTATTTTAATGAAAGTGTTTCTGATTTTGTATAAAGATTTACAGAGCAACTGGAAAAAGTATCACAGGTGTCACTTTAATGCATGTGTTTTGTGATTTTGCAGCTCATGTTAAGTTTGCAGTGCATTTCTCAACCACTGTAAGCTAAGGCTGAATAAATGGACTTCCATATCTCAACATACTGGGTTGCTGAATGGGTCCACTGTCGTGCCTGCTGCTGTACAATTGATAACCCAGAATATTTACTGCCATGTTGGCTTGTTTGATGACATGTTCAGGTTGAAGTTCATGGTGATGTGTTTTGGCACACTGACTTTGTTGAGGCCAGTTAATGATGAAGCAAAGATGTTTTGCATCAACTCATATAACATGGAAAGCTGTGTGCACATTAATATGTCAAGCTAGGATGTGAGTAACACTTAAGTGTACGATGAATCAATTTAAGCCCCTTACTCATCCCTTCCATTCGTACAGCACAGGATGTGACCAAAAGTCCCTACCACGTATTCACAGTGAAGAGCATGTTTGCACTTGTTTTACCTTGTCATCGGCCTCTCCTGCACTGTGGGTGTCTTGGCAGAAGAAATTATATCCACCTTGCCACACAGCAGTCACGAGCTGCAGAGACACAGGGAGTGTGAGAGCATTAACACCATAATTCTTTTAAAAGCAGGACTTTGCATCAGATTGCTCAAGGTGAGAACTATCTAATGTGCAGTATATCAGTTTGAAGTTTGCATTGCTGCAAAATGGTACTGGTTAAGTAAAGAAAAAGTATTCACAAGGATTGTCTGCAGGTGTGTGGCACATTTAAATGCTGACTCAGTAATAAACTGTAATAATAATAATAATAATAATAATAATAATAATAATAATATATTCTGTATCCTCTGCTTTTAGATTTCTTTTATCAGAGATCCAGGCCCTGCTGTGCTGAAGTTTCAAAGCATGTGATCTGCCATTGTTCACTGTCTTGCTGCTGTGTGCTTTTTAACCTTCTCAATAAAGTCTTTGTTTGAGAATATTGCTCCAATTTTGGGTGCTGCTGCATCTTAATCAGCCCTTTTTACACCGTGTAGAAAATCAGTGTGCAGTCAGCAGTGGCAAGCATCTAAATGGGGAAGCTCAAATATATTTGGGGAATATAAAGACTAAAATGTACCTGTGCTCAAAATTAGTCAATTCTTGTTTTATCATAACACAAAATTGTTTGTCCACGTGTTCAGCTGCAAGCTATATTCAAGCTTCAAGGAGTTGACTTTGAAACAGGGGCTTCTTTCTCTGATGGCAGCCTCTCAGTCTGGGTGATGCAAAACTGGCTTGACTGTAGACCATGATACTGGTACCCCTCCAGTTTCCAGTACATGGCAGACCTGTTCCATCTGGACCAATTTCTTCTCAGCTGACAGTAAAAGTTTTGGTCTTCTTTTAGACTGAAAGTAGTTGGCTAAACTACCCAATATTTTGTACTTACATAAACTTGTAATCTTGGATTCTGTAATTGTTTAGAAATGTTTCCAAGAAACATTCTTGACTTGTGGAAATCTACATTTTGGACTTTCCCACTGTATTGCATATGCTGGAGTGACATCAATCAAATCCTGTACAATACGACTGTGGGTTGTTTTCAGAAATGCCCCCCAAAACTATTAAACTGCCCATTTACAATTACATATGTATGTTGTACACTCATTCTGCCCCAGAAAAAGAACAATTTAAAGAAATCTTGTAATCACTATTTGCCATGACATTCAGTTCCATGGTGAGTGTGTCTAAACTTCTAACGACATATGTAAGTAACCCAATGAGGACAAAGACATCTTAAAAACATAATAAAAAGGATCCCGATGAAACATGAAAATATTGGCCAAATAAATTATCACTTGTTTTCTGAGGACTCTGACATTTCTTCTTATTGGACATTTCTGGACAATAAATAATAGAAATGTTTGTAAAAATGTAGTGTTTTTTTTTCTAAAAAAATAATAATAACTTGCCAAGATAAGGATTGCATTTGGATGCATGTTAAAGTGTTAATTTGTGAGCTATTTATATATTATATTTTATTAAATATGATTATTTATATATGTTGTGAGCTATTTTATAGTTTAATCATTTAAATACTGTAAATCTGCTTCACACACGTAAAACAAAATAAATTAAAAAACAGCAAATACTAATATAATAGGTTTGCCACACCATGTCAACTGAATGGAATCCATAAAAGAAGCTGTGAACATGCTTGTTTTAAAACAACATCTCCTGAAGGACAGTCAGCAAACATTAAGCACAATAAGATTGTCCCCATAAAATCTAATCACTTTAACTTGTTCAGATGTTTGGCCTGATATTAAAAATCATGGAACCCAGCTTGAGATCTAGCACAACTAGTGTACTAAAACTTTGTGTGATGTCATCAAGCTATTGTGACCAATAGTCATATATATATACATATACATATACATTATATACATATATATATATACACACACACACACACACACACACACACACACACACACACACACACACACACACACACTGGTACTATACTAGCTCATGCAATCATTTGTTTGGACTGAGATCAAAGTAATAACAGACATGAAATCTAATGAGCAGCAATTATTGACTTTATTTTGTTCAACAACTATGTAAAATCAAGTCATGAAAACAAAACATCAATTTGAGTGTCCATATCTATTAACTTAAATGATACAGGAAGATGAAAATATCCTGAACCTAAAAATTGGGGTTATACGCAGGGCCTACAAAGTTTATTTTAAGTTGTTGTGGCTGTTTATGGTCCAATTAGCAACATTTCCACCTGTCTTTACCCAACACTCGGATATACTAGGAAATACCCAATACTACTACAAACAAGCCCCTGAACCAAACATCTAAAGTTGCTGAGGCCGTTTATGATCTTATCACCAACCTTTGATTAAACATTTACTGTTTGTAAAATGACCCGGGAGGTTGATGACATGATACATCTAACAGTGACATATTTGACCCCGCCCTTTCACTGTACAAATCCAATCTACTTTGCAAGCTCTTCATAGTGGTCTTAGGGTAGGCACGTTCCTTCGTCAGTGTTTCACTAAATTAAGCCCAGAACACCTCTAGAAGGCTTGAACATCCCAAGCCCACTCCCCTCCAAGCTCACTTCATGAGATTTCACAGGATTTTACTCACAGCCTCAGTACCTTCATCATAAACAAAAAACCTGCCTATCATTCTCCCCGTGCCACGCCTTAAATCGCTCACTGCTCTACACCACTCTACGTCAGCCCTTCTTATCGGAACTTTGTAAATAGTCATTTCCCAGCTTACACAAAGTAGCAAACCAACTGCAGATGCCACAATCTTTATTTATCAGGCAAAAAGAAAAAGAGTTATCAATTGAGTTACAGAGCCTTCCATAGTTATTGGCACCCCGGGTTAAGATGTGTTCTTTAGCTTCTAATAAATTGAGTTTTTTTCTAAATAATATAAAACCACGATGGAAAAAAGAGTAAAATCCAATCTTTAAGTGAATTTTAAGGGGAAAAACTCCCTGAATAAGAAATAATTATTCTTCATAAAATCACCTGTTCCACAATTATTGGCACCCCTAACAATTCTTATGAAATAAATGTAATTAAAATATTTCTGTCAGTTCTACTGTAGTTTACAAAGTTGATCAGAGTGCGTAGGAACATTTAATTAGTAATTCACAACTTCCTGTTTCCCTGGGGTATAAATGTGACGTGACACAGAGGCCATTTCTCTTTAACATGAGAAAGACCAAGGAACATACAATTCAAGTAATGCAGATGTGTGTTGACCTTCACAAGTCAGGCAATGGCTACAAGAAAATAGCCACTGGCCTACACCTCTCCATATCTACTATCAGAGGAATTATTAAGAAGTTTTAAACAACTGGTACAGTGGTAAAGAAGCCTGGACGAGCACACAAGTTTATTTTGCCACCACGCACAGTGAGGAGGATGATAAGAGAAATAAAAAGTTCTCCAAAGCTCACTGTTAGAGAATTGCAACAAATGGTAGCTTCTTGGGGTCACAAAGTCTCCAATCTACATGCCAACAAGCTGTTTGGGAGGCATGCACAGAAAAAACCTTTTCTCACTCACAATCATAAACACAAACATTTGGAATTTGCTGAGCAGTACTGGAACTTCAACTGGGACCGTGTGCTTTGGTCAGATGAAACAAAGATAGAGCTTTTTGGCAACAAATGCTCTAAGTGGGTCTGGTGTAACACAAGAGCTGAGTATGCAGAAAAGCACCTCATGCCCACTTCCAAAGGCCCTGGGAACCTTGTTTGGGTGCATGGCATCATGAATGCTTTGAAATAGCAGGACATTTTAAAACAAAATCTGGTGGCTTCTGCCCGAAAGCTGAAGATGGGTTGTCACTGGGTCTTTCAGCAAGATAATGACCCTAAACATATGACCAAATCTACACAGAAATGGTTCACCACACACAGAATCAAGCTCCTCCCATGGCCATCTCAGTCCCCAGACCTCAAGCCCATTGAAAACCTGTGGGGTGAGCTGAAGAGGAGAGTGCAGAGGAGAGGACCCAGGTCGCGGGATGATTTAGAGAGATTGTGCAAAGAGGAATGGTCGAAGATCCCTCTGTATTCTCCCATCTTGTGAAACATTATAGGAGAAGATTAGGTGCTGTTTTGTTGGCAAAAGGAGGTTGTACAAAGTATTAACATCGGGGGTGCTAATAATTGTGGCACATATGATTTGATGTTAAACAATTATTTCTTCATGTGGGATTTTTTTTTCCTATTGAATAAATGCATTTGAGTTACAGGTTGGATTTTACTCTTTTTTCCATCGCGGTCCTTTATTATTTAGAAAAAAACCCTCAATTTATTAGAAGCTAAAGAACACATCTTAACCAGGGGTGCCAATAAGTATGGAGGGCACCACTATGGAGCTCCACTACTTCCTTCCTCAACCCCACTACCTGATCTTTATCATTCAGTGCAGCACTATACCACCTACCTAATCTTAACTGGTTTCTCCAAGATAGAATGTATTGCTTCCCCTTCCATCAGAAACCTAACTTGTACCAGTTTCCCCTTCACAACTGACACACTTCTAGTCTGACAGGGTTTAACGTGCATCCTTGCCATCCTAAGATCATTTAATTTATCATTTAAAGGCCGCCAGGTTCATGGGAGTGTAGTAGTCTATAAAAATTAAATACTACATATATACGTTGGGCAAATAATGGTGTGAACTGCTGGAGTAAATGGATTCTCACTCAGAAACCTCTGCTGTCAGGCAAACGAAAACACAGTTTACACAAGCAGCATATTCATCATTCAAAAATGACATATTTCACAAAAATGCAAAAAACACAAGTGGCTTTTTGGGTGCTCCAGAGGTAGTTACAGTGGAACTGTATGCCACCATTACCCCTCTGCTGGAGAGGAGATTCAGGTCAGATTGATTCTCCAGCTATCAACAAATAATAGGACACAGCGAAAGCCTGTCACCCATTTAAACACAAGGGATGTAAATTTAAAATAGACTATCGACTGCAGTGACAAACAGAGGGCATATTCTGCTTTTCGTCTGTTGCTCCTGTATTTACTGTTCATGCATACAAGATAACTTGCATAATTTGTGTGTCAATACTGAACAACCACCTGCCAATAAAGGAATTTTGCAATGCAGGTAGACTATTGAGAACTTGTTAAGCAACAGAGACTTTATTCCTGTTGGTACAATATATTTTGGGTTAATTAGCAAACCAAGGTTTTGATGAAGTTCAATAAAACATCAATATAAAACAAGGGTAAGACAAGTTCATTATATAAGATAAAGTGCAAACCAACATTTTGGGTGCAACCACTTCACAGCAAAACAAATTAAACAAGGCAAAGTTGTGCCCTTTGAGGAGAACCATAGCAGATGTGCTTTGCTGAGACAATCAGCTTGTGAAAGGCCAGCTGTGTTCTGGAATCGCTCAGCACCAAAGGGCTTTACAACCCAGAAAGCACTTAAGCTACTCTTCTGAATGTGAATCAAATACATTGTTGTTTCACTGATTGAGCACAAGATGATATGATATATTTTTGTCCCAAATATATATATAAAGAGGTCTTGCTAACTACAAAAACCTGAATGTGGCCAGATTTTGGATACTCTACGCTTTGCCAAAGCAATATCCTAGAGATTAACAAATTAGGCCTGAGGCATATCATCAATCGTAATTAGGAACTGTCTGCTGAATCAAATTTCCCAGCTCTATAAATTCTCTGACTCTTTAAACATATTTCCAATGATCAGCAACTGTGGGCTTCTCTAAAAAAAGGGAGGTAATCAATGTCCACAAGTCATGGGATGGCTTTTAGAAGATAGTGAAGTGTTTTCAACTTGCTGTTTCACCAGTGTGGTATGTTAAAAAACTGGCAGTTTAGTGGACCTGTGGAGGTCAAAATGGAGATCTAAAAGACTAAAAGAAAACATGAAGAGAACAGGTTCAGTAAGTAGGTACTAAACCCATATGACTCTAAGGAACGTTACAAGTTCCTGTGTCAGTGGTGCACAGCTCAACTGCTGCACAAACCTAATGTTCATGAAAGTATTATTAGAATAATTCAAGAAAAATGTAACCTAATCAGATTTTTCAACATTTTAAGTATGCTACTTGTGCTAAAAACTGAAAATATAACTCTTTGCTCTCAAATATCACTGGGACATTTGAAGAAAAATGGAACTTCATTCATGAACAGAACACTTTTCCAACTGTGAAGCATGGGGATGAAACTATCATGCTTCAACCACTATCATGGTTGTGTTGCTGCCGGGGCATTAGCAATATTGCACAGCAGATCCTAAATGCAATCTGAAAAAAGGCAGAAGCTTAAAATAGAATTGTATCTACACCAGAACAATGATCCAAATTATTCCTCATATATAACATGAAGAATCCACTTGAAGAGACACTAACTGGTCATCATAAACCCTGGACATAAACACCACAGAAAGTTTTATGAAAGACCTTAAACAAGCTGTATATGAAAGACCACTCAGCATCTCAGGACTAGAGGCCCTCTGCAAAGAATAGTAGTTTTGGTGTTGCAGTGTGGGTGTTGCATAGCTACAGATCACTGGCTCCTTTTCCCCTCCTCCCTCCCTTGTTTCACCTGGGAGTAATCACCATACTCTTAATCTGGCTTTTGCTAAAACTTACCTGGAAAACCCCCAAAGCTTTAGAAATAATGTTTATACACAATGTGTTGGATTGACCTAGAAAGTCCTGACTTCACCTCAGTAGAAATGCAGTGAACACAAATGGTAACAAACTGAACACAAAGCAATTTGTATCTGAATTAAACCAGTTCAGCCCAAACTGCTCCACAATATTGTGAAACACAAAAATATTGGGACATATACTCATAGTTACTGCTGCTTAAGGTTAAATTATTTTAAGTGAGTCAATGTCTCACTTAAGTGTAACTCCTCCTCTCTCACTTTGTTAAGTTTCATTGGTGTTAAATTTAATACATTTTGTATAAACATAATAAATCATTCACAGAAATAAATATGGAAGAATTGAGAGATGATATGTGCAGGTAAATACTCTTTCATAGCACTGTACATTCACTCTTTGTCTTAGTGATGATGTTGATTAAAACTGTGATACATTGTGCATCTCTAGACACAGCTACTCTTTTAATAGCTATATATGATGTTCAGTCTTTACAAACAACTGTATGTCATACAGCATAAAAAAATTACCAGCTCCATGCATTTTGTGGCAAAACATGATGACTACAACTGTATATTAGACTCATTAGATTGCCTAAAGAAGTAAACATCATACATGTCAAGGTTTGATTACATTTGAGACAAACCACAGATTGTGTGTTACAAATCTGAAAGAAACCACTGCTCTTGAAATTGCATTTAGGAGATCCAGCACAGATAACCCACCTCATAAAACATGTAGAGGGACAACAGAGTGAGGGCCAGGTTATACACTACTAAGATCCTTCTGCAGGACAACGGCTGCCTGTTCTTCATGTACTTTGGTCCCATCCATACAATAAGGAGGTACATGATGGTGAAGGCGAATGTAGGCGGGTAGTTGTCCAGTAGAAGCCATCCTCTTACACGAGAATCTGAAAAAAAGTTTGCATTTTTCCACCCTTGTCAATGACATTATTTTAATTAACCAAACTGCTTTGTTTGCTAAACCAGACCAGGTGTCCCACCGTGGTGTCTCACAAATTACAGTAAAGATAATCATCTAAGCTATAGACAGATGAAAAAGGGGGAAGCATGTGTCTCTATGCAAAGAGCAGAATATATGTAAAAAATATGTGTCATTCAGGACAATGATGCCCTGCACTATGTACCATGAAACCTCATTACAGACATGCTAGGAAGCTGCACTGACTTTTGATAATATTCAAATTAAAGCATAACATTTTAAATTAATTAAAAATAATAATGCAAGCCTAAATGTAACCAATTGTGATGAAACACTGAAAAGGGATGCACCAATATATTAATAATTTATTATAATAAGGGATAAGGGTTGCTAATAATTTATTATTTTCATGTACATATACAACAATACTGACACATAAACAGGGCAATCATTTTTTACATATCTGAAATAAAATTATGAGGATTATGAAATGGTCAAATTTAAACTTTAATCTGATGTTAATATATACAATCAGATTCAGAAATATTTGGAAACAAGTTTTGCAAATTTTCCTCTGTACACCACCTCAATAAACTTGAAAGGAAGCATTCAATGAGTGATTTAGGTGTAGACTTTGAACTTTAACTCAAGAGTTGTATCAAAATCATTTTAAAACTACAGCCATTTTTTACAGACTCATAAATGGACAAGCATTTTATACTTGGATGCAAATTATTTTCAATAACAGCCTGAAGCCTGGATCCCTTGGACACCTGAGAACAGCTCTATACACTTTAGAATCCATCCTGTTACTTCCATCAGCAGTCTGTCTTCATCAAGTTTGACAGATGATGCTTAAGATCATGATCCATTCCTTTACTTAGCTATACTATAAGTTATATAATTTGATGCCACTTGAATCTTGTTCCAGAACTGGTGGCATATTAAAAGTTCCCATAAAAAATTACCAAGTGCAAATTCAATCCATGGAATCAACATCAGGTCTTTATCCTTCAAAATATGTCATGAAACAACAAGTAAATAAAATACACCTAGACATTAAATACTAAATAATTGATGCAATGTTTTTAAACCCTCTAAATTAAAGATGAATGTACACACTTCAATAAAATCTTGATTGACTGATTTCAAATTCATTAAATTGGTGTAAAGAAGCAGTTCACAGAACAAATGCTGAAAATACCTGAAACATGAACACAACAAACATTTGGGCAATTAAAATGTAACATTCTAGTCTGTATATCAACAATACTTATATCTGGTATGGTTGGAGAAGCAGTGGTTGGGAAGCATAGAGGAGAGAACCCTGTCTTTGTTCTCACAGACAGTTCTTTACATAATTTACAGCAGGTATGCTGAACTTACCCCTGGGACCCATCCATGAGTCAATATATGTGTTCAATCTGTCATTAAAGGCCTCCATCTCTAGCCTGTGGAAGAAAAAAAACCAGTGAGATTTTAGGCTGGCAGAAGCAACACGCTTGGGCTGGCAGAAGCAACACGCTTGGGCTGGGAGAAGCAACACGCTTGGGCTGGGAGAAGCAACACGCTTGGGCTGGGAGAAGTTACATTTTCACTGGGTTTAGTCAATGAACAAAACAATATATCCCCACTAACCCACTGTCTTCATTAGACTGGGTTTAATGACTGAACAGGACAGTATAAACACTAATCTGTCTTCATTAGTCTGGGTTTAATGACTGAACAGAACAGTATAAACACTAATCTGTCTTCATTAGTCCAGGTTTAATCACTGAACAGGACAGTATAAACATTAATCTGTCTTCATTAGTCCGGGTTTAATGACTGAACAGGACAGTATAAACACTAAACTCTCTGTCTTCATTAGTCTGGTTTAATCACTGAACAGGACAGTATAAACATTAATCTGTCTTCATTAGTCCGGATTTAATCACTGAACAGGACAGTATAAACACTAATCTGTCTTCATTAATCCGGGTTTAATCACTGAACGGGACAGTATAAACACTAAACTCTCTGTCTTCATTAGTCCAGGTTTAATCACTGAACGGGACAGTATAAGCACTAATCTGTCTTCGTTAGTCCGGGTTTACACGGTGAATCACAGATCAGATGTCTTGTTTATTAAGGTCTTAAACTCAGGGCAGTTCTGAGTCGATGTTCACGTACCTGTTCGGCTCCTCGGTTCTGGTGATCTGGCGGTCGTGTCCCTCTCTGTCTCGCTCTGTCCCTCTGTGTGTGAGGGTGCGGATAAACTGAGACACGAGCCTGGGCGCAGAGGTGTCTAACGGGATGGGTGTGATGTGTCCCAGTAGCCTGACAGGACAAAGTCTAAGCTGAGCTCGCGCTATGAAGCCGCAGTGTCCGTCTCTCCACTGCAGGACCAGGGCTGGAGATCATGTCTGTGATGATAAAGTGGACTGTGATCAGTGTTAGTGTTTAGTGATCACTTTATAAACGCTGTTGTTCACTGATGAAAGTGTGGAGGACACGCAGTTCGGGCTGAAACACTGTTTATTAGGCGCTGACTGTCTCTTTCCCAAAGTCATCCGATTCATGTGGAGGCTTCGGTGGACCAATCACAGCGCGCCTCACCGGCAGCAGCGCACTGCGCATGCTCCCCAGCCACGAGACCGGGGCCACTGCAGGACAGTGTGCAGAGAGGACATGGAGCCTTTAGTTTAGTGTACTTCTCCATCATGTATGCTCTTCTCAAGACCTACGGCTGGTTTAAAGGCCCAGTATAATGGGACACTAATTTCCCTCACTTTTGTGCCGCTGTACACAATGAACCATTACTAAGCTTTATTTTAAACTGCAAGATCAGCTCGTTTTGATTGGCTTTTTGTGACGTAACAAAATGCCCCCATTTGGCCTACAGCAGTTTAGCCCCACCACTGTCAGTTTTAGAAAGAAGTGTAACAGATCAGCAAATCAGAACTTTCACAAAACATAACCAGCTTAATTTTATAATACGAAGAAGTTATGTAAAGAACAATTGTCGCTATATAACACATAAGTAGACTTTATCCATTGCATGTACATGCTGTTAGATATGGGCAGTTTAGGTAAATTGCAAGACCAAACACAATTGATGAAATTGATTGTTAAATACCTCAGAATTCACAGAATACTCTCGATTTCCCCCCCTTGAGTGTTTCAATATTATGGTAAGTAAACAATGTAAAGTGCGTGATATGTACAGAAATTGCTTTATTAGGCCATATACTGACAGCAATGAAGCTTACCCTGGTACAATGACCTTGCAACGGTCCACCTCCCCCCCACCACCTCTGTTTATTCAATGTTTGATTCATGTACACCCTCTGCTGGGTGATAAACACAACTCCTTCTCTAAATCATAAAACATTTTGAATTAAATCTATAAATCCCAAAGATAAAGGTAAGGAATTCAATCAGAATCAATTGCCATGCCAAGCAGCTGTTTGCTTTTAAAAAGCTTATGACAATGGTTTCTTACACTTGACACCAAGTGCACTTACAGAATTGTTACTAAGTGTTAATACACAATGCAATGAAACAAGTCACATGATGTTTAAGACAGACCTGTACAGCACCAAATCTGTTCACATTTGTTTTTGAAAAGCTGTTTCATATAAAATCCAAATCTATGTGCATATCTCCAATTTAGTTTTTGTACAAGAAAACTCTATCCAAAACAACATGGAGCAAAATCTGTTAACAGTTACTCAAGAGAGTGCAGGTCAAGCTAATGAGCCATAAAATTTCATCCATAATAAAAAGAAAAGTACACTTGTTAATAGGTGATGAAAAGAACAGTATTTACAGCATGTTTGAACAAACCATCTCTAAAATGTACAAATTTAGTTAACTACATTTACATAACATCAACTCAGCACTGAATCCGAAGCCAGAAACGAGGGAAATATGTACAGATCTCAATACATATTTGATCTTTTCAGATACTAAAATAAGTTTCAGATTCATAAAAATCTGATATATACAAACTTAACCTCAATAGACATTTGGCTGAACCCTGCAAACATGCTTTTAAAAAAATTCTCTCAAGTTTTTTTTCCCCCCCTGGACCACTTCTTTTTATTAAACATTTTGGTCTTTAGTTTTCATGCAAAAAAGAAAGTTGAGACTTGAACGTGACCAAGATTTTCTTCTATTTGCCCCTCTTGACTGGTTCACCTATCAGTTCAGGGCACTCCTTCTGCCCCTTAGCGATTTGGTCACACTTCCGTAACAGGTCATAGTTTATTTTGTCTGTGATGATGCTGTCTTGCTTGTACTGCGGATGCTTGGCAACAAACTCCCTCATCCATTTGGCCATGGTCATCAGTTCTCCTGAGGATAATTAGCACACAAAGGGGAAATGGAAGGACGAGGTGAATCTCTAGTATAATATCTAGTGCTGTAATAATGGAGAGACTTCTATAATTTACATACCAGATGCTCTTTTCTTTATGAGTTTCAGGTAGTTCAATATGGTGCATCGTGTATCTACATCCACCTCCATGTTCTCCAGGTAGCAGTTCAGGATTGGAATAAGGCCCTGGAACACTCCCTCCTGAAGATATAATTAGCATTAATATCCCACATAAAATAAGCTTTTGCTGTTTATTACAAGTGGGCAATATGACAATGCATATGGTAACTTTGTTAGTGTGATTGAGTATAACATATATGCATACTGTAATTCGCTCTATTGAACCAAAAACAGGAACAAAATATTTATCTTCGACAGCCATTTTAAAAATTTTGATGCCATTGGCTTGCATGTTTGTGGACACCCCTTCAACCATTGAAGATGCAAAAAGCCAGCTGGTCTAGTCCCTGTTGAGAAGTCTTGTCAATAGATTAGTATTCTCTGGAGCAGAGATGCATGAACTGTTTGGCAGCATGCAAATATATCCTTACAGCAATGCTGCAAAATCCAGTAGAAAGCATTCCCTGCACCGTAGAGACTATTCTTATTAATATCTTTGATTTTTAAAGAAATGAATGAGCAGGTGCAACATAAGATTTCCACTATCCACCTGCATTACTTGAGCTACCACACTAAAACTCCTGAAAATCTGTGTAAAGGAACTGTACTTTGCCATTGATGATTGTGTCAATGCTCATCAGTGTATACTCCTCATTGTCCCCATCACTCTCCACTCCATTCTGGGCTGCTGTAGAAGCTGCTTCAAAGACTGGGTTGCAGCCTTGTAGGAAATAAGGACAAAAACAGTGCAGTTTCATCAGATAAAGTTTCTGTTCACATTAGCGACTTTATAGGATGCAATAAAAAGTAGTTACTGGATATAGCAATTAACAAATAAAATGTGCTGATTCTGTTTCCCTTTACCTTTAAAGATATCCTTCCTGAAATAAAACATTCCTTCTAGCACCGCATTTCGCTTTTGGGCAACCTTCATGTTGTCATCAACCTAAGACAAAAAAAATGATCAACACAATGAAAATGCCTTTCAAGTTCTTGCAGTTAACCTTGACAGAGATTTGCAAATGTACCAGATGTTTACATAAAAACTGGTGAAAAACCTTTGACAAGGGAATAAGGAAATCCAACTTGTAGGACAGGATCACACGAGTCAGGAGGACGATAAACACAACATATGCCGAGTTCTCAAAATCCGTTAGCTGAACCTGTGCAATAGAATGTACATTATCCATTACATACATACATACAGTGGTATTGCTACTAAATATTAGATATCAAAAGGTCATGCCATAAAGGTCTGCTGCGTCATCAGAAGCCTGGCAGATCGTTTGAGCCTGACTGGCTCAAAATACACAAGTAAAACAATGTTCTATTTATTGATAAGTTAATTATCACAACAGCATTGTATTAAAGTTAGCCAAGGCACAGAAATTAGATTGAGAAAACTCCTTCAGCATCAGCTACAACAGTATCATCCAATAGAGGGCAGCAAATGACATGCAAACTAATAATATTGAGCGATAGGCAAACAATGTGCCATGATTAATTTTGATTTTCAGAAAATAACATGTTTATGCTTCTTTTTGCTGAGTAGTTGTCTCTACTGTCCAAAGAAGACTTTATACTAGTCTTTGGAGCATTGCTGCATTTCAGTGACACAAACATGTGGTCATTATATTAGATGATCACTACCTTACTTCATCCCCTACTCATTTCAAAATTATTGCATGGAGTCTGGCATTACGCTTACTTCCAGTTGTATCATCTGCCTCAGTGAGTCAGATTCTATCTATGAAAGGACTAGACTAGCTGTTTATGCAAACATATTAGCACATTTGTGATACAGTGGGTGCTGCTTAAAAATGCACACATTAGAAGGGCTGACCACAAATACCTGCACATACAGTGCATCTTTACACTTACCTCCATTGGACGGAACTCCACCCTCCATCCTATGTCAGAGTTTGGAGGAGGTGGCTTGAACCTCATGGTCTGCCAGTTGGTCGACTGAAGATTCTGTAAATATATACAAACCACATTTTAATAAATAAATAAATAAATAATTAAAAAAAAAAAAAAAAAAAAAAAAAAAAAAAAAAAAAAAAAAAATCACATGCGATAATGGGCATCTTTTCAATGGTCACGTATTTAAAATGCTACAGTAATAAAAGAATAACCTCCTTTATATTACAAACAGCTTTTTATACTTCCATGTACCTCAAAGTGGTCAGACTCATTCTCATCGTCCAAATGAATCTTCTCCTCAAACAGTGACAGTGGGTCCCGAATAAAAAGGTGTGCAATGTGTTGGGCAAGCAATTTGTCGATCCCTGCAGTAATGAGATAATTGCTTAATTTTAACTCCATGGTAAGCCAGTATGGCTTATCTGATTTAGATTTTCAGGTCAATATTATGCCTCCACCTGCATCAAGAAGCTGTTTGTAGATCTCCTCATCTTTTGTCAGCTCTATATCATTGTACTTCTCACCACAACAAGAGAGGTAGCTGTCAATTGAATCATATCTTGATTTGTGGATCCTGAATTTGTTGTTTTTCAGTGGCTGAAAAACAAATAAAAAGATAACAGCCACAACGAACGTAGAATTCCCGAGTTTTAAATACATGCATGGGATGGCTTAAGATTTTCTCATCTTTCTTTTAATTTTTATTTATTTATTTAAATAGACTTCCGACTTCTCACCTCCAGTCCCCTCTCCTCCCGAGTCCGGTCATCCACAGAGGCAGAGATCACACCCCAGCGACAGTCAATGTCCGACACATAACCACGATAAAACGGTGAAGCAGCGCTGAGTGCCATCTGCACATATATTTTTCAAATATCAGACAAGGACTTAATTTCTTGCAAAAAAAGTAATTTTTTATTGAAGAAAAAAGGGTTATTTGATGAGTTTCCATCTATAATTTCATTGTGTATTTCCATTCTCTTCCATGAATGCCACATGCTCTATATGATCTATCCATGTTCTATTTTTTCAAGTGAGAAATCCCAATCAGCTGTACAATGCATTGCAAATTATGCAAATTACGTTGCCCTCCTCATTTTCCTAAATTCTCATTGAAAATAACCGTCAGTTTGTCATCAAAAATGAAAAACTCGAAATGCACTGTTCCAAATTATTATGCACAACAGAGTTTCAAAACATTTTATGAAAATGGTCAATTGTTGAATTTACAGCATTATGGTCCCATTTACAGAAAGCTAATTCAATCAAAAACATCTTAACAGGCCAAGTTATAATAAGACCCCTTAATATTTTTGGACAGTTTCTGCTTGAATTTCTTTGTAGGATGTCGGATTAGCCTCCCAGAGCTTTGATATTATCTGCCTCCCACCATCACAGATCTATTGCTTGAGAATACTCCAAAGGTTCTCATTTTCACACCTTCAGGAAACCTACAGGGGCCCTCTAGCTCTCTCCCCATGATTCTGGCCTAAAATATGACTCCACTACCTCCTTGCTGATGTCCTAACAAGACTGCAACATGGTAGCCATCCACCAACCATCCATTACTCCATCTATCTGGACCATCCAGGGTTGCGCTCATCAGTAAACAAGACTGTTTGACAATGAGTCTTCATGTTTGTCTGTCACAAACTTTATCTGAACTATCCGATCTGTGCTCCGAATTAACCACCAATCTCTTCACAGTTTGATGATCAAGCTTAAGTTTTCATGAAATATCTAAATACTGCACCATTCGATGCTTTTCAGCAGCAGAGAGATCCCTTTTCTTTCCCATATTGCTTGAACCCTGTGGCCTGCTTAGTAAATGTGGAACATCAATGTTAAGTAGTTTTGCTTCCAATTCCAATTTGCATAATAATTTGGAATATGCAGTACACATTTAATTAACAAAAGTGCTCATGTAGGTGCACTCATACAGTATGAGATTACGTGAGATGAGATGCTTGCTGTATCCATTTTAAGAGGCACATCTCTCAAGTCATGATATTTAAATATAACATTTGAATTATTAAAACAATCATTAAATGAACCTCTGGATTAATACATAGCTAATGGGGACTTCTGTTTTTGGCAGAAACTTCTAAAAAAGGTTTTAGTACACAAAGAACAAAAATAGTACACAATTTCATAATTTAAGAGTTTTAAGACAAAAACAAATATGAGTTCCCTATAGCTTAATGCTTTGATTCATGTTTTTAAACATTTTTACAAAAAAAAAAAAAAAAAAAAAAAAAAAAAGGCAGAGGTAATTCTTAATATCTCCAGTGTTCATACATAAGAGCAATCATCCAAAAGTATTCCAGGCTTACTCACCACAATGGGGCAGAATGTAGCTAACTGGTCATACAGATATCGAGCCTCGCTGATGCTGCAAGCCTGGAATGTGACCTACAATAACAGCAAGGCAGCTTGTATGCATTCACAAAGCAAAATCAAGCACAGGATTAAAAAAGAACTAAATTTGATCATAGTTTTGCATAGATTGTTCTACCTGCAGACAGCAGTTGCCCATTCCAAAGCCCATGGCATCCATGTAGATGTGGTCAGGGAGGACTGCGCGTGCTGCCTCACCATCATCTTCAGGAAACGTCTCCAGAAATGGAGAGGGGGTGTTCTTGTCTTTAAAGACTACAAAGGAAAAAATTCAGAATAACAGACGGGTTTCCATTTTACAAACATTACTGGGTGTGGGTGCAGCCAGGGGGCAAAAGGCCTACAGTTACATAGACGGCCATGAGAATACAAACTTAGTCAACTGCTGTAATCAACTTCGATTTCACACTGATTTTAAATTCTTGTTAAGCCAATAATACAAAGAGTTGGAGGAGTTTGTCTTTCATTGAATATTAATAACATTATGTGAACCGTTAACCATTACCATGACTACCAGTGTCCTTTAGTCATCAGGCCCCAATTGAATTTGACAGCTACTGTAAACATACTATTCATAGAATGAGCTCAGACCAGGCAAACAACCTCAATAAACTAGTGCTCAGTTCCATTTTCACTGCTGTTGGTGCAGATTAACTGTCATTGTCCTTACTGCTCTCTAATGTGAGTACTGTTTTCTGTTCCATACTGCCCTCTGGTTGCATTTGCATTTCTGTGATGACATTGCACATAAACTTTGGTATAGGCATAACATACTTTAAATTAAAAAAATGCAACCCCGCTATACAGGACTGTAAAGGTTGTGTCTGCGCAACTAAGCAAGAACATCACAAAATAATCTACACATTACATGAACAGAGTTCTAGTTCTCTTACACACAGTACAGGCCAAAAGTCAGGTTTGATAAATTAATGTGCATTTCAAAGGGAATGGTTACTTACTTGGTACATTGATCACCACCTTTTCCCCCCTTCTGTGCCGAATATTTCTGGTCAGAGTGCTAAAAGGGGGCGGGGGTTCCATAATCAGACAAAATTACTTCATATTCAAAAATCAATTCAATCTGCAAGCCTGATGAGGCACAATTCACAATAACATTATCTTAGGACATAGAAAAATGCTCAGGGCTTTTGGGATGTGTCCGTACCCATCCTTCAGACCTTTGTGCAGTAAAGTCTGTGGGATGGAACACAGCTTAATCCCTTTCCATTTAAAATGGCTCACAGAGCTCGCCCTTATACAAACAGCAGCACAGTCTCAAAGGCCGCACCCTTCCAGTCACACCATAAATGTGCTAGTGTCAGTAAACCTGCAAGCAACTAATTTGAATATACAGCACATACTGAAATTAAGCTGACAACAAGGAAGCTCACTCAGCGTATGCACCTGAATCGGGGGTGCCTGTTGATGGCCTCATCAGGAAAGAAGAGGGACTTGGACACTCCTTTTTCAACAGGAGTAGGTTTGCATTCCGGCTTTGTAAAGCCTGGGCAACCTAACCTGAAACACAAGTTAAAAATTGTCATATTTAAAAAGATATAAACGGTAGTCAATGTAGACTCACTATATCTGACCTGTTAAAACATCTGGCGTAAAACACACATAAAACTGCAGGTGGAATAAAAACTGAATTTCACTTTATTAATCCCAGAGGGAAATTGCAAATGGACTGGATAACCAGATTTTTTTTATATATAAATCAGAAGAATAAAATGTCCCCAAGGCTGCCTGTCAAAGCGGCTTGTAGACAGAAGTGATGAACACTCTGACTTTCTAAGGTGATTTTTTTTGTAGAACAAGATTCAAAGACAGCCTAGGCACAACCCTTTCTAGTATAATCAACACTGAGAAGAATTTTAAAACTCTTTTGAATACACGCGGAAAGACCTGTGATAATTCTAATCACAATTCTATGTCTCTAACCTTAATATCTTCACACTTGGAAGTAAAGGTAACACACAAGAAACCAGCAAATCCAATGTA
Source organism: Acestrorhynchus altus (assembly GCA_034509495.1). NCBI lineage: Eukaryota > Metazoa > Chordata > Actinopteri > Characiformes > Acestrorhynchidae > Acestrorhynchus > Acestrorhynchus altus. Next base: position 9,028,069 of record CM067506.1, on the reverse strand, counting down.
AATATGTGAGAAAAATGCCCAAAAAACAGTTTTTCTAAAAAAGCTGACACGCCAAAAAAGGGAGTGTTGTGAGCATAAAAACAGCATAAAAAGTGTTGCCTATTCCTTTACTGGTGCAGGTGTTGCCAATTAAAACGACAATATCTAAACAGCTCAATTGGTAAAATTATTGCAATCTAGCAAACAAACATGGCCACTTATACAAAGCTTTTAGAAAAAAAGTCCCAAATTTTCTGAGGGGCAATGGACCTCACTGCAGGTCAAAAGAAAGGGATATATAATCCTACTATAGCATGCAACACATGCTCTACAATACCTGGGAAATGATGTAATGGTGCACAGGGTTTCATTCTCATTCAGCACTGAGGAGGCCTCCCTTCTTCGCTTGCCCATGTTGTCCTCTACTGTGTTGAACTCTGACATTGTGCCTCCATAGGGCTGGCCCGGAGTACCCTCAATCATGTAGCTGCCATATTCCGGCCTCCACAGGGTTGGATGGCTGAAGAGACAAGGAACAGACAATGCTTTGAGCCAACTCCATGCAGAAAGAATGAATATCAACATGGACATAAATTTTCATATTACAGATACACTGGCCTCCACTCAAAAAAAAAAAAAAATAAATAAAAAATTAAGAAGCAGACGTCAGTCAGCTAAAGCATCACATTCACCTGAGTTTTATTCAACTCACTTCCACTTCCTCTCATATCAACTGTTGGAGAGAATTTTGATGTGAGTCTCAGTATAGTGTGCATGTGTGTGTGCGTGTGTGACTTGTTGCATGCTCTTCAGTATGTGCAGCAGAGAGGCAATAATGAGGAATGCTACAGCTTTCCCATTCTCCAACTACACACTGCTGTTAGGGACATGCTGGGCTAGAAACAGTTTTCTTTCTCTCTCTCTCACACACACACACACACACACACACACACACACACACACACACACACACACACACACACACACACAAGGAAACTTGGACATTCAGTCACTTTTAAACAGGAAACAATCCACAGCCCACATAGTTGTTTTGACTCTACTTCACAGAAGTGCGGTCAACATTACAGCATGTGATTATCTGGAAGCTTCTAAGCTTTGAACAGGGAGGTAGATCACATTTTATTTATGCTGAAATATTTATTGCATTCCATCACCAACTCTCCTCTTACCCCTCCCTCTCATCCCGCACTCTCTCTGTCACATACACTTTTCCTGTTGTACAGGCTTGACCTTTGGCCTTCTATCCAGAAGGCCCTGTTGGTGAAACAGCTCTCAGGTAAATGAAAACACAAGCAGACTCACTTGGGGTTGGTCTTCTCGCCTTTCTCCTGAAGCGTCTCCAAAACGTCCTTTCCATTCAGAACCAGGCGCACCTTTTGGTTTTGGTCGTCCAGTTCCACCAACATGTACTCCACCTGCACATGGATGGACATTTGATGGGGTGAAGAGCTGCAACAATGAACGCACTGACTTTATAGTCCACCTAAACTACCTTCAGCTGTTGAGTCGCTGGACATCCAGACCTGAGAGACTGAGCTAGACTGCTGGTCTGACTTTGAGAGGGGACTCGAGTGTGTTTTTATTCTAGGAAAGTGTGAAACTGCACACTTCATTCCCCCCATCCTGAGGCATTTCTTTGCGCAGTGAAAACGGGGCAGGAGCCTCTCCCTCGTCTTTGATCTCAGACCCGGCGAGGCTGCTGTCTGACCGGGGGATTACTCCAAAACCAACAGCATTCCGGCCCGCTGGACTCCGGCCAGGCTGATACGAGGCTTCAGCAGTGAAGCGCAGACAATACAGAGACTAAACTAACCCCGTCCGGACCCGCTCTGAACAGCCGCCCCCGCAGACACTCAGCGGAACTCTCTCTCTCTCTCACACACACAAACAAACACACACATATACATACATACAGCGGCGTCGCTGCTTTAAAGCGGCAGCAGCGCGGCCGAGGCTGCACCTGCTCAGCGCCGTTAGCAGCCTGCTACCCAACGGACGGACGAGCCGTTGAAGTCGGCTTGCGGAGTTAAAGCGGAGCGCAGCGCCCGGCCGACAGCACTCACTCACTCACTCACTCACTCACCTCGTCGCCCCACTTCAGCACGTCCTTCTGCCGCTCCTTCACTTTGTTGTAGATATGCAGGAACTGCAGGATGCCGTGTTTCCGGACATGGTCGGCGAACCTCTTAGTCTCGACCCAGTTGAGCGGCGACCCTTGAGACAGTAAGCCCATAGCACTCACTTACGAACCGGGACCGGACCGCTCGCGCACGTCGCCGCTTGGCTCCCTCGCTCGTGTTTACACCAGACAGGCCTTCAGCTCCGGCTGGACCCGCGCCGCTGTGCTGAGTAACGCTCGGGCACTGAAGCACGAAGCCTCGCGGAGGAGCTGCGGGAGGAGCTGCAGGAAGAGTAGAGGAGCACAGTCTCTGTACCACACAGCGCCGCGCGGCCCGGCCCCCTGCCTCGCGCAGGCATAACGTCGCTGGTGCACACGTGACCCGGTCAGGCGGAGGCGCGTCATCTTATGACTCAGCAGGCGCTCGGCGTGCGCGCACCCGACGCCTCGCAGGTCAATCCGGGTGGGTGAGAGACTCGAGGGCCGTTTCCAGGGTAACGCCGCTCGAGGGTATTGTAATCATGACACTGCAAAATCCTTAAGTATAAACAATATTATGTCGCCTAGCTACAAATAAAACACAATAGACACGTGTATTACTGTTATATTATTATTATTATTGTTATTATTATTATTATTATTATTATTATTGCTACTGCTACTACTACTATTATTACTGTTGTTGTTGTTGTTGTTATTGTTGTCATTGTTGATATTAAATTGCTGACTTATTCTTATTCTATGCTCTATTTTCAGTGCTGTTCCTTACACCGTTTGAGCTAAAACCTCAAAACACATGGTGGTAGAACCTGTAGATGACCAGGTCACTTGTAGTCATGATGGCTCATAAAAGCAGGTACTCAGGAGCGAGTCTGTGTTGGGCTTTATACATCAGTAGAATAATTTTATAATCAAACCCTGAATGCATTATTTTGAAGTATCTGAAGTTTATTGAAGTTCCTACTGCAACATTTTCACAGTAGTGCATTACAATAATACATCCATGAAGTAATAAAGGCATGTACTCATTTTTCTGTGTTGTGGAGGGATGGGGCATTACTCCACTTGCCACACAGGAGCACTTGGTAGTTCTATAATTACAGACTGTAGTCCATCTGTTTCTCTGAATACTTTGTTAGTCTCCTTTCACCATGATATTGAGTGGTCAGAACCCCACAGAGCAGGTACAATGTGGGTGGTGGTTCATTCTCAGCACTACAGTGACACTGACATGGTGGAGGTGTCTTAGTGTGTGTTGCTCTGGTATGAGTAGATCAGACACAGCAGTGCTGCTGAAGTGTTTAAACACTGTGTCCACTCACTCTCCACTGTATTAGACATTTCTACCTAGTTGGTCCACCTTCTAAATGTAAAGTTAGTGACAGAAGCTCATCTGTTTCTCCATAATTTGTTTTGGTCTAGTCTTTTATCAGTGGTCACGTGATGCTGCCCAGAGGACGCTGCTGGCTGACCATTTCCAATTGGTGAGCTATTCTCAGTTCAGCAGTGATACTGAGGTGTTTATATATTTTTATTTTTTTATTACCTATAATGTTGTAGATATACTATATATACACGATACTTTATTATATATTTCCTATCTATCTAGATAGATATCTATCTATTGCATATATATATATATATATATATATATATATATATATATATATATATATATATATATATATAGTCATATGAAAAAGTGAACATATACATATATACAGTGAAAAAGTTTGGGCACCCCTATTAATCTTAAACATTTTTATTTATAAATATTTGGGGGTTTGCAACAGCTATTTCAGTTTGATATATCTAATAACTGATGGACACAGTAATATTTCAGGATTGAAATGAGGTTTATTGTACTTACAGGAAATGTGCAATATGCATTAAACCAAAATTTGACAGGTGCAAAAGTATGGGCACCTCAACAGAAAATGGACATTAATATTTAGTAGATCCTCCTTTTGCAAAAATAACAGCCTCTAGTCGATTCCTGTAGCTTTTAATGAGTTCCTGGATCCTGGATGAAGGTATTTTTGACCATTCCTCTTTACAAAACAATTCCAGTTCAGTTAAGTTTGATGGTAGCTGAGCATGGACAGCCCGCTTCAAATCATCCCACAGATGTTCAATGATATTCAGGTCTGGGGACTGGGATGGCCATTCCAGAACATTGTAATTGTTCCTCTGCATGAATGCCTGAGTAGATTTGGAGCGGTGTTTTGGATCGTTGTCTTGCTGAAATATCTATCCCCGGCGTAACTTCAACTTCAACGTCACTGATTCTTGAACATTATTTTCAAGACTCTGCTGATACTGAGTGGAATCCATGCGACCCTCAACTTTAACAAGATTCCCAGTGCAGGCATTGGCCACACTGCCCCAAAGCATGATGGAACCTCCACCAAATTTTACAGTGGGTAGCAAGTGTTTTTCTTGGAATGCTGCGTTTTTTTGCCGCCATGCATAACGCCTTTTTGTATGACCAAACAACTCAATCTTTGTTTCATCAGTCCACAGGACCTTCTTCCTGAAGCTGGAAATGAAGCTGGCTTGTCCAAATGTGCTTTTGCATACCTCAGGCGACTCTGTTTGTGGCGTGCTTGCAGAAACGGCTTCTTTCGCATCACTCTCCCATACAGCTTCTCCTTGTGCAGAGAGCTCTGTATTGTTGACCGATGCACAGTGACACCATCTGCAGCAAGATGATGCCGAAGGTCTTTGGAGGTGGTCTGTGGATTGTCCTTGACTGTTCTCACCATTCTTCATCTCTGCCTTTCTGATATTTTTCTTGGCCTGCCACTTCTGGGCTTAACAAGAACTGTCCCTGTGGTCTTCCATTTCCTTACTATGTTCCTCACAGTGGAAACTGACAGGTTAAATCTCTGAGACAACTTTTTGTATCCTTCCCCTGAACAACTATGTGAAACAATCTTTGTTTTCAGATAATTTGAGAGTTGTTTTGAGGAGCCCATGATGCCACTCTTCAGAGGAGATTCAAATAGGAGAACAACTTGCAATTGGCCACCTTAAATACCTTTTCTCATGATTGGATACACCTGGCTATGAAGTTCAAAGCTCAATGAGGTTACCAAACCAATTTTGTGCTTCAGTAAGTCAGTAAAAAGTAGTTAGGAGTATTCAAATCAAGAAAATTATAAGGGTGCCCATACTTTTGCACCTGTCAAATTTTGGTTTAATGCATATTGCACATTTTCTGTTAGTACAATAAACCTCATTTCAATCCTGAAATATTACTGTGTCCATCAGTTATTAGATATATCAAACTGAAATAGCTGTTGCAAACCCCCAAATATTTATAAAGAAAAATGATTAAGATTAATTGGGGTGCCCAAAGTTTTTCACTGTATATATGTATATGTTCACTTTTTTTTGACTGTATATATATATATATATATATATATATATATATATATATATATATATATATATATATATATATATATTGCTATCCCTTTGATGCTGCAACATTGTAAATTTCCCAACTGTGGGACTAATAAAGCTTTATCTATCATCACCATCATCATCATCATTATTATTATTATTATTATTATTATTATGAATGTTGTTGCTGTTGTTGTTGTTGTTGTCTTATCTTAAAAACTATATAGTTACAAGTATTCCACAGTAAGAAGGGAATTTGTCACAGGTGAGTGTATCGTGATTTGATATAGAAGTATGTTCTAGGTCATAGCTTATTACTCTGCCAAACACTGTGAGAGAATTTAAATTTTGTTTAAAATGAACTGTGAATTGTGGTCTTTCACAATCTACTGTACAAAATATTGTGAAAAGTTTAATGCAATGCAGAGAATTCTGTAGGGCGAGGCCAGAAACTACTGTTAAATTTGGGCCTTCAGAAGACCTTGCAAACCTGTTGGTTTTTAGTGTTTTTGAGATGGAAATGCAAGAATCTTGATGATTTATTTGTAAAGATTAGATAGATCTTCAAAATACCTGAAAAAAGGCAGCAGCAACAAACAGTCCAATTTTATATTCATTACACTTAAAGCGACATTTCAAGTCTTTTTTTCTGTTGATCAATGTGACTTATAGCTCATGAAATCCAGAAGTCCAGAATCTCAAAATATTAGAAAGTTTAAATTTAAATTTGAATTAATTATTAATCGTGATATCAACTGTAAAACAAAAACGCTTGAAATATATCTATTTAAATGTATTGAATATACTACATTACATTAAATATATACTATATTATAAAATATTTACTATACTATACTATTACTGTATATTATATTACAATAATATTACTGTATATATTACAATAAAATTCAAATGTTTTGAGATGCACTAGTATAAACAGCATGTAAATAGAGTCTTATGCAAAATTTTGCAAAAGCAAATGATGGTTGTTGATTTTCTGAGTAAGGATAAGTGAACAAATCATCTACAGATACATGTAAATTCCCTCCGTTCGTCCATCTTCCTGTGCTTATCCGGGGCTGGGTCACAGGGGCAGCAGTCTAAGCAGGGACACCCAGACCTCCCTCTCCCCCGACACCTCTATGTGCCCGAGCCACCTCAACTGGTTCCTCTCGATGTAGAGGCACAGCGGCTGTACTCTGAGCTCCTCCCTGGTGACCGCGGATCTCACCCTATCTCTAAGGGAGCGCCCGGCCACCCTACAGAGGAAACTAATTTCGGCCGCTTGTATCTGCGATCTTGTCCTTTCGGTCATTACCCACAGCTCATGACCATAGGTGAGGGTAGGAACGTAGGTTGACCGGTAAATGGAGAGCTTCGCCTTTCAGCTCAGCTCCTTCTTCACCACGACGGACCGATACACTGACCGCATGACTGCGGAAGCTGCACCGATCCACCTGTCAATCTCACACTCCCTCTCAGCCCAACTTGTGAACAAGACCCTGAGATAATTAAACTCCACCAATTGGGGCAGGACAGCTCCACCAATTTGGAGAGGGCAAGCCACCGTCTTCCGGTCGAGAACCATGGCTTCAGATTTGGAAGTGCTAATTCGCATCCCAGCCGCTTCACACTCGGCTACTTACCGCTCTGGTGCCTGCTGAAGGTCCTAGCTCAAAGAAGCCATCAGGACAACATCATCTGCAAAAAGCAGAGACGATATCCTGTCAATGCGATCCAAGCTCCTGCTCCGGTCGCACAAAGACCCGACAGCCCTTAACAGAGGGCCCTGGACCCTGTATTCGTAGAGCACCCCCCCCACAGAATACCCAGAGGGACACGGTCGAATGCCTTCTCCAAATCCACAAAACACATGTGGAATGGTTGGGCAAACTCCCATGAACCCTCGAGCACCCTCTGGAGGGTGTAGAGCTGATCCAGTGTTCCTCGGCCAGGACGAAAACCACATTGTTCCTCCTGAAACCAAGGTTTGACTAACAGCCGAATTCGTCTCTCCAGTACCCTGGCATAGACTTTCCTGGGGAGGCTGAGAAGTGTGATCCCCCTATAGTTGAAACACACTGTCCAGTCCCCCTTTTTAAACAGGGGAACCACCACCCTAGTCTGCCACTCCAGGGGCGGAGGTGCATCATCTTATGACTCAGCAGGCGCTCGGCGTGCGTGCACCCAACACCTCGCAGGTCAACCCGGGTGGGTGAGCAACTCGAGGGCTGTTTCCAGGGTAACACCGCTCAAGCGGATTGTAATCATGAGACTGCAAATCCTTAAGTATAAACAATATTATATCGCCTAGCTACAAATAAAACACAATAGACACGTGTATTACTGTTATATTATTAGCCCGGGTGATGGGTGAGTCGCCTTCATTGGAAGATGTGACGGTGGCATTGAGGAGATCCTCAAATTATTCCTTCCAACGCCCAACGATATCCTTGGATGAGGTCAACAGCTCTCAACATAATACTCCAACAGAGTATTATGTTGACAGAGTACTGCTTCCCCCTTCTGAGACACTGGACGGTTTGCCAGAATCGCTTTGGGGCAGACCAAAGTCCTTCTCCAAGGCATCCCCAAAATCCTCCCAGCTCCTGGTTTTTGTCTCCTTAAACGCCCTAGCAGCAGCACACTTAGGTCAACATGGCCCAATAGGTCTTACAGTGCCTCCACGTAGTACTAAACCCCCTGCACATTTTGTAGGTTTACACATTTGGAGTTAACTTGGCATTTTGACATTTGGATTGTAGATCAGCCTGGATCAAAAAAGAGCACTGCAGCAAAAAAGAATGTTCTTTCTTTGTTTATTGTTTTTTAAAATCGTGAAAAGTTCATTCAGCAGGTCAATTATTAGTCAACACCTCAAACCTCCAGAATTTTGTTTGGTTCCCTCAAGTATTAAGAAGTAATTGAGGCATAAAGAACAATGAACTTCACATGTTTGGATTAACTATTTAAGCCCCTCCCCACACTTGTGAACAGCACTCATACATGGTCAACATGGGAAAGACTAAGGAGCATTCCAAGGCCATCAGAGACAAAATTGTGGAGGGTTACAAGGCTGGCAAGGGGTACAAAACCCTTTCCAAAGAGTTGGGCCTACCTGTCTCCACCATTGGGAGCATCATCCGGAAGTGGAAGGCTTATGGAACTACAGTTCCACGGCCTGGACAGCCTTTCAAAGTTTCCTCCCGTGCTGAGGCCAGGCTTGTCCGAACAGTCAAGGCTGACCCAAAGACAACAAGGAGGGAGCTCCGGGAAGATCTCATGACGGTGGGGACATTGGTTTCAGTCAATACCATAAGTAACATACTCCACCGCAATGGTCTCTGTTCCAGACGAGCCAGTAAGGTTCCTTTACTTTCAAAGCGCCATGTCAAGGCTCACCTACAGTTTGCTTATGATCACTTGGAGGACTCTGAGGCAGACTGGTTCTCTGGTCTGAAGAGGTCTTTGGTGCCAACCATACCCGTGATATTTGGTGACAAGATGGCACTGAACACGACCCCAAGAATACCATCCCTACAGTCAAGCATGGTGGTGGCAGCATGATGCTGTGGGGCTGCTTCTCAGCCAAGGGCACTGGCCATCTGGTCCGCATCCACGGGAAGATGGATAGCACAGCCTACCGGGAGATTTTCCCCAAGAACCTCCGTTCCTCCATCAAGGATCTTAAGATGGGTTGTCGTTTCATCTTCCAACAAGACAACGACCCCAAGCACACAGCCAAGAAAACCAAGGCCTGGTTCAAGAGGGAAAAGATAAGGGGTTGCAGTGGCCTAGTCAGTCTCCTGACCTTAACCCAATTGAAAACATGTGGAAAGAGCTCAAGATTAAAGTCCACATGAGACACCCAAAGAACTTGGAGAAGATCAGCATGGAGGAGTGAAAAATACATTTCGGCCTGCCAGGTCTCTCCAGCCTGTCCCTCCGCCAGCGGATCCAACTCACCACCAGGTAGTGATTGGTTGACAGCTCTGCCCCTCTCTTCACCCGAGTGTCCAAGACATAGGGCCGGAGATCAGATGAGACGATAACAAATTCTATCATTGATCTCCGGCCTAGGGTGTCCTGGTGCCAAGTGCACTTATGGACACCCCTATGCTCGAACATGGTCAAGGTCAAGGTCAAGGTCAAGGCTTTTTTATTGTCATTACAACCCGAGTACAGGTACACAGTGCAATGAAATTGCGTTCCTCCGGAACCAAGGTGCAACATGGAGCAGCAATACAATAAGACGACATAAAGTGCAAACACTACAATAAATACAATAAATACAGTACACAAGAGACGGTTTAACAGACAGGACAGGACAGTACAATACCGAGTGGTACAATGAAGTGACATGAGTGGAATAAGGTGCAAGAGATATGTAACATACTGTAACATCTAGATGTGCATGATAACAGCAGTTACTGAGGTAGAAGTTATAGTTCTTAATGAGCAGCAAATATTTCTGATAAGGATGGGGATGATCCAGTCTCTGTGTGCCGAGTGCATGTGTGTGTAGAGGGCTGGGTGGTCACAGTCCAGTCTTTGTGTTGGTGCGGTCTTTGTGGTGTGAGGAGTGGTGTGGGGTTCAAGTACAGAAGTCCAACAACAGAACTCAACTCCGGCTCTGATCGGGGAAGCTGTTGTCTGGGGATCGGGCCGCCGAGGAACCCGCCCCCCCAATCCACAAGGCACCCGACCCCTATGGTTTCCTCTGTGGGTGGTGGGCCCACAGGAGGAATGGCCCACGTGTCCTCTGCGGGCTGGGCCACCAGGCGCTTGCTCCCAAGCCCCGACCCTGGGCCTGGCTCCAGGATTGGGTTGCGCCATACCGGGCGATGTTGCGGGGCCTTTGTTATGGTCTTTCATTGATTTTTTTTTATTTATTGATATCTTCTAAAAAAGAATAATGTATTTTTTCTTCCATTTTTTGTCATTTATTTGAAAAAAGATTTTTCTTTCTTGACAGACAAAAAAGGCTTTGCCCAAATTTAGATTTTATTATTGTGCAGCTAACTCTAGGATCATAGAATATACACACAATCCTTTTCAATTTTCCATATCTGGATTGAAAAGGGGGCCAACCCTACATAATAAACATAATTGTTAAAACCTCTTTTAGGTACATTTTGAGCTCTGAGCTCTGTCTACCTCAGTCCCCGTAACTGTAAAAGTTGATGTATTTGCCCTCTGGTATATTGTAGAAATCAGAACATTTAACAATTTTTATATCAATAACAAGTTTGTGTCCTTTCAACAATTGGTGGATAAATTATTTTTACCCAAAGCTCCCTGTATGAAGGGGTAAACCTCATATATCTTTATGAGTCAATTCTTGCATAGAAAATATCAGAAGAACATGAACATTCCATGTAGAAGGTGATAAACCTATTGTCACTTGTCTAACAGGAAATCAAGACTTCAACAATGACATTTTATAGGAACCTTTAATAAATATGTGGAACATGACAACATATATGAATCAGGTAAATTAAAAATGGTTCTCTTTTTTAATAGTTCACATTATTTTCTTAGCAAACACACACCACTGTGTGCAGTCATCACATTAGTCAGTTTCTAAAAAATTTAAGAATGTTTCAAATCTTGAGCTGTCAAACTTTTTTCCTGACAGACCAGGTACATAGCTTTGATTCCAGTAAAATTTAGTCTTATAACACATGCCACCACTGCCAAACCTGTGTCGACACACTCCTTTCAGTTTTCATTGTGACTCCTCTAATATTTCCTTCCTTTTGTTGCTAATGGTGGATTTGGTAACCTTTTTTTCTGTAGGGGCCTGTTGAAGGGTAAACTGAACTGCTTTTCTCAGACCTACTCCTGGCAGGTATATATAGATAACAGGAAATACAGTTTTGTAGAACATGTATAAAATCACTAAAATCACTAATGAATGTTTGAGAAAAAATATTTTGAGCTCTAGTCCTAAATATCTTGGATTTGTTACTTTGAAAGTTATATTTGCATCCAATTGTACCCACTGAATAGCTATAGAACACTTGGCCCCACTTGAAAGTATACATTTTGAGTTGTATCTGAATAGTTTGTCTTGTTTATTATGTTTGTTATGATTATCCATCCCCTGCCATATTGTATATAAGACAGAACCCAAACCTGATCAATCAATCTATCAATCACAACTGTCTTCTCAAACTTTAAACCATTTTTATACTCCTAATTAAAAAGTATATTATATGGTAATCATCAATTTATTATTAGTGAAATAATAAAAAATTCTGCTCATTTGGTGACATTCACTTTTGAGGTGATATAATAAACTGAACAGCATTAAAATGTTTGTGTTTATTAACAAATTTGAAATTAGGATAGTCTAATTAAATTTGAAGTTCCAAGAAAACTGGAACTGCATAGTTGGTACTACAGTTGACAGGAAAAAGTGATTATCACTTGTTTCAAAATTAAGTGAATTTAAGTGAAGTACATTTCCCAACTCTCCTATATCATCTATATACTGACTGGAGCAGAAGATACTGAGCTGGCCCTTGACTCTCGTGTCTTGCGGGTGGGGATGGTAATGACACAGCATGAGATGCCCACTGTTGCTTCAGGCAGTTCATCATCCTCAATCCATTCGTTAAGGTCTGGGTTGTACACTTGAATGCATTTCTTGTACTTTTTCTCTACTTCATTCCAGCCTCCCAGGAGGTAAATCTTGCTATTAAGGCTGGCAGCACCTGCTGTGCTCACTCCTGTATGCAAGGGGGCAACATAGCTCCACTGGCCAGAATGAGGGTTAAAACATTCGACTGCCAAGACATCCACCCTCTCCCCACGGCCACCGAGCTGGCTACCTCCAAGAACATAAGCGCGATCGCCCACAGTGGTGGAACAATGCCATCCTCTTGGGGTGCTGAGACTGTTCTTATCCTGCCAGCTATCTGTTGATGGATCATAAGAACACACAGCCCTGGAATAGGCATTGTTGATATAACCTCCAGTTACCAAAATCTTGCCATCTATAACTGTACTAGCATGGCAGCATCTTGGTACTTCCATTGGGGCCTTCATTTGCCATAGGTTGGAGGATGGCACATAGCACTCCATAGAAGCCTGGCAGCCATCAGAGTTACGTCCACCCACAGCAAACAGGAGACCATTGAATGTGTTCAGACTGAAATGGGTACGCTTCTGGATCATGCTGGAGAGGTGTATCCATGTGTTGAAACGAGGGTCATATCTGCATGAAAACATTAAAGTTAAAATAAAATAAAATGTTTCAAAACACAGATGACAACAATTGGAAAACACTTACCTGCAGAAATTGCTGACAGCATGCTTTGCTTGGTTCCTAGCATCATTCTGATCTTCACCACCAGCCACATAAAGGAAGCCATCTAGAATAGCCACACACTGATTGAAGCTCTTTGCAGGCATCTCAGTCAGCTTATTCCAAATGTTGTCCTCATCTCTATAGAGAACGTCCCTACTGAGGGACTTCTCAGTCAAGGCAGGTCGCCCACCTACAGTTAGTAGTACTCTTCGCCCACCACGGACCTTGGTTCTTCTAGACTGTAGGATGTTCTGTTGATATGGCAACAGATGGTAATTCATGGCATCCACCAATAAACGGTGGCATTCTGGGTCTTGCATCATCCTGGGTATGGTCTGTACATGGCTGACCAAATCCTGGGGTGAGATGGTTCCAAAGCGAATGTGTGTCAGCAAGTCTGAAGCATACTTTAGTCTCTTCTCATCAAAGTCCAGCCACTTGATAGCAATCTGAAATGCTGTGAGCTCAGAGGGCAGCTGGAGGGAGTCATCTGTTAGGAAGTCACTGATCTGCTCATAGGTGAGCTTCAGGAACTGCTCCATCTCTGAGAACTCAATGAAATTCTCACGCATGAACTTCTGAGCTGCTTCCTTGGTTTCCTTCAGGTTGTAGGTGTCAGCAATATTAACCACATACATGCAGTTTTCAACACTAATTTCGCGCATGAGAAAGTCACTGCACATTTTGACCAGGGTATTTATCTGCAAAAGCATGGCTGCGGATATAGTACTGCCGATGGTGTACAGTGACAAAGTCAGTTTTCCAGAGTAGGCATATGTGATGGCTGTGGCCAAGCCGACTGGGGACAGATCACTAAGGTCAATCTTTTGGATGGCTGGGTCTTTTTTGAGAATGGTGTGGATGTACTCACTACAGGATGCCATCACAACTTTATGGACATCAAAAGACTTGGACTTGGTTGCTACTGTCAGGTCGCACAAAAAACTATCTTGCCTCATGTTGCTCAGGCCCTCCAGGAGGTTAGGAGCATAAACAGGGTCAGTGACCTCTGTTGAGATACAGCTAAAGCCATTGCCTCCTTCCAGGAGGGTGTTCAGCCCATTGATTTTGTTGATTGGGCTGTCCTCCACCATGATTGTCATCTCATTGATGTCTGCTTTATTCTTCTTAGCGGCCTTGTTCTTTTTGGGTGCCATGACTGTAGCAACTGGTCACAGCCAAGACCTTTAATGAGTGAATAAAGTGTAAAGTAACATTTGATCAGGATAGTGAACTTTATAGATAATTCAGAAGAGACAAAAAGAGAAATGCACATAAAATAAAGTGGAAACTATAGATTATCTTTCAAAATATCAATTTCACCAAAAGAAAAAAAGAATTCACACCATTTCACTTTTTGCACATATTATGTTACAGCTTTATTCCAAAATAGATTTTTTCCCACAATGACAAAGTGAGAAAAGTTTGTTTGAAGTTGTACATACACATCCACAGCCTTTGCGCAATAATTGAAGCACCTTTGGCAGCAATTACCGTCTCAAGTCTTTTGGAATATGAAGCTACAAGCTTGGTACACCAGTTTTGGAGAGGTTTCTTCCATTGTTCTTTGCAGAACCTCTCAAGCTTGGATGGGACATTGGTGCACTGGTTGGGCTACTCAAGGACATTGACAGTTTTCCCAAAACTACTTCTTTGTTATCTTGCCTGTGTGCTTAGGGTTGTTGTTCTCTTGGAAGATAAACCTTCATCCCAGTCTGAGGTCTAGAGAGCTCTGAGCTGGTTATCATCCAGGATGTCTCTGTATATCACTGCAGTAATCTTTCCCTCAACCCTGACTAGTCTCCCAGTTCCTGCTGCAGAAAAACATGCCACCATCATGCTTCACTGTAGGAATGGTATTGGCTAGGTGATGAGCACTGCCTGGTTTCCTCTAGACATAATGCTTGGCATTCAGTCCAAAAGTTATTTTTCATAGTTTGCGAGTCCTTTAAGTGCCTTTTAGCAAACTCCAGAGGGTCTGTCGTGCCTTTACAGAGGACTGGCTTCCATCTGGCCACTCTACCATACTGCCTGATTGGTGGAATGTTGCAGAGGTTCTTCTCTCTCCATAGAGCAACATTGGAGCTCATCCACTGGTTGATCACCTCCATGACTAAGGCCCTTCAACCATAATCACTCAGTTTGGCCAGACGACCAGCTCTAGGAAGAGTCCTGGTGGTTCCAAACTTCTTCCATTTACAGATGATAGAGGCCACTGTACTTATTGTGAGCTTCAATGCAGCAGACAGCAGACCTTCCCCAGATCTGTGTCTCAATATAATCCTATCTCTGAGGTCTACAGATGATTGTTCAGACTTCATGACTTGGTTTGTGCTCTGACTGTCTACTTTGGTACCTTATATAAAAAGGTGTGCAAATCATGTCCAATCAGTTTAATTTACCACAAGTGTCCAATCATGCTGTAGAAACATCTGAAGGATGATCAGTGGAAACAAGATGCATCTGAGATCAATTATACTTGTTTATTACTTTCATAAATTTCAACAAACTTTTCTCATGTTGTCATCATGAGGTATTGTGTGTAGAATTTTGAAGATGAGAAATAAATTGAATTTATATTATTTCTTTTTTTAAACAATGGAAATTGCAATAGAAGGTTTTGTTTCAACAATGCCAATATGCAATGTTATATATTTTATGGATTTAAGCATTTATTATCTTTATGTCATTCAATGTGGTTTGATGTGAAATGCATTCTAATAAAACTTACTAATTCAGAGTTGTTCACCGAGGTGGTGACAGAACCTATAGCATTTAAAAGTGATTTCTGGTTCCTATCACCACCACTGTAAAGCAGTCTGGGTTGGTTTCTTTACAATCAACCATATAATCTCAAACCACGTAAAGTGCCTTATTTATAATTTATGACTTTTGTTGACATATGACTTTTGTATGGCTTTTTGCTTATATCTCTACCATTACGCTGTGAAGACTTGTGTTGAAATTGGTGCAATTCCCTTTTAACCATGGTCTTGGCAGCTCACAGCATTTCTCAGACTACTTCTAAAACCAAAAGTGCAGCTTTAGTTTGAATAATCATCTGCCTTAACACAGCTGCTCCAGCTCCCAAAGAGCTTGATGAACAGGATCAGGTGTGTTGAGTTAAAGAAACATGAGCAATATTGTGCAATACTGTTAGTCCTTGGGCAAGGCATTAAGAAACACTGGTTAAAACAGTATATCAGTCCTAAAGGCAAATAGTAAGATTTCAGTAAGTGTCCCTGTTTATTCTGCCTTTGTGAAAATACTCAGATTTACTCTGGAGAGCTGTTATCGCATGGTAGCGTGTCACATTCCTCTTTCTCCATCTGTCAGGATTTATCACAACCAGATCCAGGAATAGCAGCGCTGGACAGCTCCGGCCTGGTGTTCCTTGTATAGACTTTGTGTCACTGGAGTGCATGTGTATACTGGGCTACATACTGCAGATTTATGATTACCAAAACCAGATTATTTGTGTTAAAGATCCCCTAAATGTTCCCAAAAAATAATAAAAATGGGTGTGTTCAAAAGAGAGACGGCAAATATAACTAATCACTTTAAAATGAAGATTAAATAATCATTTGATCCTTATAATATAATATAATATAATATGATATAATATAATATAATATAATATAATATAATATAATATAATATAATATATAGTAATTGTAGTGCTAGTAAGTGTGTGCTAAATTGTCACCACGGACATGTATTTATTAACGACAATTTGCAACCATGTGTTTATTATCTCCCCCCCCCCCACTGAAATGAATAAAAAATTTAGATGAACATAGTAAGAACAATAAGAAGTAGAGTAAATCTGACCTACCTATGCTGAGATGAACTGGGTTCCGGTGAGGTTAGGTCCTGCACCTCCAAGTTGGTGTGCTGGAGAGAGAGAGAGAAAGAAAGACAGAGAGAGAGAGAGAGAGAGAGAGAGAGAGAGAGAGAGGGGGGCACTGTTTGAGTGGTAATTTGAGACTGCCAGCCTTCTAACTCCTCCTCTGGCTCTGTGAGGGACGAGATTAACAGACCATTGACCACTGCACACTGACCCCCTCCCCCCCCCTCCCCCAAGAGCAGAGATCTGCTCAGCTCATTCATTCCTTGACAAACAGAGAAATCTTTAGTCACACATCAAATGTGGAGAAAAGTATTGAGGTCATGATTCTACTTCTTTACCTTCTTTATCCCAGTCCTTTCTTTAAACCTCTAGGAGCCTTCACTTTGTGATATCAACCCACAAAACCCAAGGCAGACTGTGCCTCTAAGTAGTATTGAACTTTGAATTTTAGCACATTGAAATGTGGACTGCAGATTGGCCTGGACATGTGAAATGCACTGCATCAAAGATCTTAAGATGGGTCATTGTTTCATTATCCAACAGGACAAGACCTCAGGCACATGGCCAAGAAAACCAAGGCCTGATTTAAGAAGGAAAAGATCAGCGTATTGCAGTGGCCTTGTTAGTCTCCTGACCTTAACTCAATTGAACACTTGTGGAAGGAGCTCAAGATCAAAGTCCACAAGAGATGCCCAAAGAACCTAGACCAGGGGTTTCAAATCTTAGGGTTCAAAGGGACGGTGTGGCTGCAGGTTTTCATTCAAAGCAACCACCTGTGACACCTGATTTCACTTATTTAATCAATGGTCCAGTTTTTAAACAACTGATCCATTTACCTGGAATGAAAAACCTGCATGGAGAGTATTGGACACCCCTCACCTAGACAACTTGGAGACAATCTGCATGGAGGAGGGGGCCAACATTACTCCAGAAGCCTGAGCCAGACTGATCAGGTGTATTATTATTCATAGCTTTAATTGCAAACCCGCATTATTACACAAAATATTCAACCTAGTTGATGAATAATAATTGACCCATTTTTTATGTTTAAAATGTATTATAATTTAATTGAATAACAATTCAACTAATTTTATTTGTAATATTTAGGCATCTGTTATTAAATGCTACTCTTATTCAAAGTTTCTAACTTAATTGCAACTTGCAAAGTCTGCAGGGGTTTGAATAGTACTTGGCACTATAGGTACTGAAGCCTGAAAACTATATTAATCAACAAATACAGTCTTGACAATTCTACAGATTAAGTATGGCACATATTTGGAATAAGGGCAGTGTGACTGTCCAAAACTGCTTGTACCTAGAATATAGTCTCATGAGCCAGGAGAGCTCATGTGTTGCTGTATAAATAGTGTGATAAATATAGTTTTAAACCATGTCTTTTAAACTTAGATGAATAAAAATAATAATAATAATAATAATAATAATAATAATAATAATAATAATAATAATAATAATAATAATAATAATAATAATAATGTTTATATTTATCTTTTTTTAAATCTATGTTGTTATTTGTTATTCTGCAAATTATTCTCCTCCAGCTCTGGCCCACATCCTTCAAATCCTCCATTTTCAATTGGCCCTCTTGGGCAGACTGCACACTGTTGTAAGATGTGGGCCACATTGGCATCAAATTAGGGTCACATGTTTTTGTTTTGTTTGTTTTGTTTACTATGTGGGTGACTTCTATCTGCACTATTTGTGGGACAAATGTTTTGCTGACATGCAGTTGTTGCCAGCAGTACTGCCTCTTTGCTAGATGTGGTCAACATCTGCATGCTCTCTGGGCCATGTGTTCTTTAATTAATCTCATTAATATGTGAATTATTCTTTATTCCTTTTATAGATCACTTGTGATCTATAAATAAAGTGTATTATTACTGGTATTAATAATAAACTTGGAAACAGTGTACTGCTCAGCAACTGAAAGACACCAACAGTGATTGGTGAGAACAGACTGAAAAAACTACTAAAATAAACATTAGCAGCAGTAAAGTCCACCAGTGCTGGACATGGAAACCAAGACATGAGGATCCAGCAGAACCGTGTGAGATAAAACACAGAACTGTATGGATAAAAAGTGAATTCATCACACACACACACACACACACAGAGAGAGAGGCTGTTGGACGGTGAGTCCTGGTCTCCGCCCCGTATAAAGATGACGGGTGTGTGTGAGGTGTGTGTGTGTGCGTAGGTTGGCGGCTCGTGTTCAGCATGGCCTCGGTAGATGTGAAAACAGTGCTTCAGCTGAAAGTTCAGTTAAAAGAAAGTCCCGAAAGACACACGGTAGCGTTTCATCTCAGCTTCTGTGTGTTTGGTGAAGAGGAGCAGGGACTGGTGTTGGGTGTGTGGAGTGTGTGTGTGGTGGGCACAGTGGAGTTAGTGGACACGGCTGTGGGTCTGTCGTGAGTGGACACTGCTGTGTTTGTGTGTGTGTGTATGGAGGCCTGTCCTTAGTGGACACTGCTGTGTGTGTGTGTGTGTATGGAGTCCTGTCCTGAGTGGACATTGCTGTGTGTGTATGTATGTATGTATGGGGGCGGGGGGGAGGTCTGTCCTGAGCTGCAGCCTAACTGAGGGGTTGGGCTGTGAGTGGTTCCTGCTAAAAATACAGCTGCAGCTGTCTCTCTCTGACTGTCCGTCACAGGCAGGACAGAGACCGTCTTTATGCTTTTAACAGAAAACAAACACGTTGATCAGCTCGTTCTCTGTTCCTCCTCTTTTCCTCAAAGCCTGTAAAAGCAGTGAGACTGCAGACAGGGTTTCTCTCTCAGCGGTGTGCTGAGCTTTACTGCCTGTGGGGGCGCTGTGACACTTACCAATTATAGCCCTGCATACAAGCTTTACCTTACATAGACACTTCACTGCTGCTAGCTCAACAAATCCAGATTTCTACAGAAGCATTTTGTCCTTAAATGGTATCTATCTATCTATCTATCTATCTATCTATCTATCTATCTATCTATCTATCTATCTATCTATCTATCTATCTAATATTTTTCAGCTGCTGAAAATCCTGAACAAGCTCCAAGAACTGGACATAACCCTTGAAATTCTTGCTGTAAGAGACGATCATCTACTTTATAAATTCCTAAGAACCATATTTGTTTTTTCTCAAGAAATGAAAGCTGTGGTTTTAATTTATGTAGGAGACTGGAATTGGAAGAGTGGTGAATTCCTTTCGCAAGCATGATGATGCAGGAGAAGTGGCCAAAACATTAATTCATAGATGGAAAAAACTAGTTCCAAAAGATCCTTCAAGGTACTAGATCTCCAGCCCATCAACTGGATCATATGCTGATTGCTTATCATTTAAGATTTAACTGTTATCAATAGAAATAACAAGAATGAAAAAGCTTTCTAGTCTGAATACACGTAGAATTAATGATTAGTTAAGTCACATTGAAATGTATTTCTGACCAGCAAATATTAGCACGAAGTAACTGAAATTATAATTTGTTTTGAGATGCGCTAAAATGGATGCCTTGATTTATTTGTAATGTCAGGTTGTACACTACACTCCTTTTGACAGTTTTCATACGCTGAAGCTAGTTTTCAGTTGTAAGCTTTGGAGTGGTTGAAAATGTTCAAGTCTGTTAAAGTTTAATGATTTTTTTTCTATGTTCTGTCCTCTATTATGACATGGGGGAGGGATGTAATTGATTAAGTCATTTACACTGTAGGCAACGGGAAAGCTTGGAATTAAAAAAAAAAAAGTTTAAATAGCACCATGCTTCAAAGTTATTTCAAGTTAAGTAATATTGGTCAAGTTTCTGACTTAAACACACATCTCCATAATCAAAACAGTTCATTACTGCTCATTCCAGCCCTAGCGTTTAATATGATAAATCCTGTTCCTCTCTTTTTCCTCTCCCAAAATCAAGTGTTATGCAGCCATCTACTCCTCTGCTGAAGGAGCACTCTAAGAGAGACGTTCAACAAACAGACCAAGAAGAAAAGGATCAGGCTTCAAAGAATAAGAGAAGTTCTGAGTGGCAGCCCAAGATTGAAACCTCTGGCTTTGAATGGAAACCATTAAAGAATCCTGATGGTAAGAGTAAAGTGAAACCAGCAATGGATAAATTAAAAGGTGACATAGAAATAGAAAAGAAAGAAAACATGAAGAAAGATGCTGAGGCGGGGAACTCGTCACAGGCTGCTAAAAAATCCTTGCAGTCAAAAGAGAAATCAACCAGTAACTTCCAAGCAGAGCAAAACAATGAGCACAAAAAGGTCAAGAAAAAAGTTTCAGACATAACAGATAAATATAGGCCCAAGTCTCCTGGCAAGAGGAAAAGGAACTCTTTAAAGGAAGATGATTTATTTGAGACAGGCGGCAAAAAGAAAAATGATGTCTTTAGACAAGATGACAGTGAGAAGAAAATTAAACAAAAGGCGGCTGAGCTAAAGAAGGACCCTCAAAATGAATTCTTCGAAATGCCCTCTGTGTCTTTTGAAGCATACCTAAACTATGATCTTGAAGCTCCCAAACGGAGGAAGAAGTCCTGCAATAATAAGCATCAAAAGCTCTTGAAGACTGATCTAAAAGAAGACTTCAAAGTCTCCACCATCAGGTCTCGCAATTCTGGAACTGATGTCCCAGCTACAATGGTAACTTGGCATTACTGACATGGTTCTTAGACTGTGACTGTTGTGGTTTCTGATTGGTTGTATTTCAAATCCCAGGCCTCAAAGGGATCTGTTTTGGATTTGCTCAATGTTCCACTACCCCCAATTTCAACTGAGTGTGAGGATCTTTCTCAGTATCAGTATCTCACAAAGAGGAGAGGTGAGTAATATCTTCCTTTATCTGAAATAATGCCCAAATCTACCAAAAGAGTTGTGGCATATGTTGAATTTCTTCACCATGTAGCCAGCATTGGTTGTGTTTTCTGGGCACAGCTAAGCTAAGCTTAAATGCCAGTTTTAAGTACATTTGCATACCTCAAACTGGCAGTTTCAGTTCAATCAGATGTGCCTAGTATGGATTTCTTTGAGCACCCCTTTCTTGTCCATCAATAAAAAGGGATCACCATTAGATGGCTGCTGAATGGATATTTTTTTGGTGGTGGTCCATTCTCAGCACAGCATTGATAATGCAGAAGTGCATTAGTTGATGCCAGTGGAGTGATTTGCCAGTGGAGTGCAAGTATTTTTGTGCATGTTTCTGATTAGACATATTTATTCTGTTTACCTTCTCCCTACGCTGTCCCTTCTTCCCTTATTGATCTGTGCAGACAGTTGCAAAATAAAATTTTACTGCATGTTGTACTGTGTATAACTATGTGCGTGATGAATAAACAAACCTTGAACCTTGATTAAGCAGCCAATTATGTTGGTGGTGGAAATAAGGGTTGTTTCACCTAAAGCTAGTATTTAGTTCAGTAGAATTCTTGATTTGATATCCTTTTTGTGTTTTTTCTGTCCATCACTGTGCTTTGATCTGTACCCAGCATGTGTAAAACGTCACACATCCTTGGGAAATCCTTTCCAGTGCAAAAAAGAAATAAAGATAGGCTGCTTACATAGCTACTGTTATAAAGATTAATGCTGCAGATGTGATATTTGGCTTCCTCTTGGGTAACTGTATGTTTTTGTTGTTTTTTTTGTTTTTTTCTTTTGCATGAGCCAGCTGGCAGAAAACCGTTTGTAGAAAAGTCGTTTGTAGTTTTTGATGATCCCCCCCCCTTTTAATTATCATTATCTGATATGCCATACTTTTTATGCCCCTAGAAATGAAATGATTAGTCATTTAAATGTATAATTAAAGTATTATACATTTTTTGCAGTTGAAGAGAAGCCCAAGGACATCAGTGAAGAAACTCCAGTGTATATTGGCCAGCGGTTGAATAAAAAGATGCAGGTGTACTCTGGGAGTAAGGCTGTGTATCTTCCCACCATGTTGACCTTGTACCAGCAGTGCATCCGGACGCTTCAAAACAACATTGATTGTGAGTATTCCAGACCAGTGGTCTTGGCCTTGTTCATTTTCAGTGATGTTGAATTTCAAGGGTTATGCCTGCTTTGCTCTCTAGCGCTCTATGAAATTGGAGGAGTGCCATTTGAAATTTTGGAGCCAGTGCTGGAGCGCTGCACACCTGAACAGTTGCTGCGGATTGAAGAGTGCAATCCTGTAAGGAGCAATCACAACAAGTAACACTGGGTAACAGTGAATTTCTAAAAGTAGTTTATCTGCTATTATCAATCTTTGGCATTCATACATTCAATATTTTCCATGTGTGCATTGTTTGAATTGAAATTTTGTGTTTCTTATCTCTAAGGCACTGCCCTGTGACCCTTTTGAACCCCAGTTTAGCTATTTAATTTTTTGGTCTTTTCTGAGATTGTACAATCAGAATTTATTCTTGGCAACAACATAACAAACTAAGGGAATAAATGTGCAGTAGCAGCTGCTTGATATGCAATATAAATCTAATCAAATTTATTTTATACCACTTTATACAATTGATGTTACAAGCAGCTTTACAGAAATCTAAAATATGATCAAGAATACAAGAAACAAAGACATAAATGTAAATGAATGTATGTAACTTCAGGATCAAGATTTAGACAGTAAACGTCTATTTTGTATACAAAGTAAAGTTTTTTTCTATGTATTCTGTAAAGATTTTTGTTGAAAACCTCAAGCTAGTCTCATTAGCCCCCTAGTCCCCCCAGAACCCACCAAAAGGATTCAGAACAGGAGACCCAAGAGCATGGGCATGGGTATTTTATGGGTGTTCATGTTCATAATCTAGTTGTAAATTGTCTGGTCTTTGCTGCATTGCACAATATACATAGCCTTTTATGTTTCCATTACCACAGCTATAATTTGCACTCTGTTCTGTAAGCTCACAATTCTGGTGTTGACCAGGAATCCTAGTAGTAGTAGTAGTAGTAGTAGTAGTAGTAGTAGTAGTAATAATATATAATTAAAGAAGAAAATAATAATAATAAATAATAGATGGATATATACTTTAATAAATAAAATAGGATGATAAATATTTTATAATTCTAAATAAAATAATTATATAATTCACTCCACCCACAGTTTTAATGACTGTACTTGTCTGTAGTCCATAGGGCACATTATAACTTAACCAATCAAACGTGCACATAAATCAATAAAATCCATAAATGGCCCAGAAGACTGGCTGTATTGTGAAAGCTCAAACTTCAGTGATTATGGCAGCTATTCAAAGGATACTGTTTTTCAAGCCACGTTGCCATTTGAGTCGTCCACAAGATTAAGCTGTTGGCATCAGTGCTGCTTTGCATGCAAATCTAAACCCTCTAGTCCACCTCAGAGATTACTAGCTAATAGAGATATACAGGATGCACAGGGATGGAAGAATCACCCTATACGGTTTGGTGCAAGAAGAGCTGGCAATAAATGTCTTCAAAAATTGTGCCCTCAGTCCCACTATGCAGCTCCTTGTTCTATACCACAGGTAGATTCCTGCATACAGTTGGAGATGCCCATGGTCATAGCAACACAGCAGTCTCTTGGTCAATGCAGTATTTCACCACAGTTTTATTTCTCCATGCATGCACTCATAACGTTTTGAATGGACTAGATGTACAAGAAAAAGTTTCCACGCCACTGGAAATTGTCCTGGGGTTGTAGGTGCAGTGGACGGGACGCTTATCTCTGTATACTCTTCCATCCTCAGGAATCCCATCTACACATGTCAAAAAGGGTTCTCTGCACTGAATGTAATTCTCTGCAATGTCTAAGAACATCCTTGTCAGTCAGATTTTAAATTCTGTAAAATACAGAGATTTCAACACATTTCTATATTTTTGTGTATAAATATTGACTGAGTTGAATTATTGTTTGAGGTTCGATTGTGCTGTTTGGGGAAGGATTCAACAAAGATGTTCTTTGCATTCCATTCCAAAGATCACCTAGATTTGACTCTTTGACTTTTCTGACGTCTTTAATTAGTTTGTTGGCTATTTTCCAAGATTGGTGGCTTTTGGGAAATTCACCCCTGGTTGTAGATGAGACAGAATTAGTGGAAAGGGGACCAAAATGGACACAAACTAATGAAAAGTTCAGGATAATCAATAGCTTTTAAAGAGACTAGTGTAATACTTATGACATTATAAAATTGCCTGCAATTAAATATTTGTTGGTCCAGTAAGTTTGTTAACCCCACAGGTGTACATAGGTGTGACTGATCACCTCTGGGAAAGGCATTGCTGCAGGGATTTCAAGAATGCTCAGCTAGAGGAGTACGAGTCTTGGAGGGAGATGTACCTTCGTCTGTTTGAGGAACGAGAGCACAAACTCCAACAGCTCACCAAAAGCATTGTTTTGGCTCACTCTGGGAAGCCCAAAGGTAACTGTAATGCATTTGAATTGCTCTAGCGCACCACCCCTATCCATAAGACTGACTGGAATATCTAGCTGCTTGTAACCCTGAGGGTATCGGACACGACACACTACAAAGTCTGAGTCTGTATTGTAATAATGAGCAGTTACCCAGAAGTGAGTCTCTCATGTTGACCAGTTAAACCATTAATTGGAAAACAATGAATTTAGACCTTCTTCTCAGCTCTGCACTGCAATTACCACAGTTAGATGAGCTGGATGGCTCATAAATACTGCCAGCCTGTTTCCTTGGTCTATCGATAGATTTTAAGTGAGCTTTAGGCCGCTGACTTTTGCCAAGTTGGACCATGTAAAGGAGGAACTTTCTCAGTTAAAAAACTAAATAAAGATTTAAGCTATGGTTTAGATTATTGAACACCATCACATTCATTTATTGATCGAGCTGCACCAAGAGCCCTTCGAGCTTCAAGTACAGCTCGGCTTGACCCACCATCCCTCAGGATGCAAGGTAAACATGCATCCAGACTCTTTTCTGTTCTGGCACCAAAATGGTGGAACGAACTTCCCCTGGGAGTCCGAGCAGCCGAGTCCCTCAATGTCTTCAAACGCAGACTGAAGACTCATCTGTTTCAGGAGTACTTAACTCCATAAAGACTTTTTGTTTCAACACGGTCTAAATGTGTGGAATCTCTAGATTCCAGCCTTGTCTACTAGCTAAGGATGTTCTAAGTAAACAGCAAAGCACTTTTGTAAGTCGCTCTGGAAAAGGGCGTCTGCTAAATGCCACAAATGTAAATGATTAATCAAAGACCAACTCAATGTTTTATTAAAATAACCCATATCTGACATTTTATTGTATATTATTATTTCTCCAAATGACAGGTTTACATATTTAAAACGGGCAAATTTTTTTTGCATAGACGTTTTTTAACCTCTTAGATATCTTGGATTTACTGTGTTACTGTGCCTTTAAGATTGATTTATGTAAATGACCTCTGTTCTTGGCTGCCCTGTATTGCACCTCATTAAACAGTCTAGCCTGAAATAACATGAATGAGTGGGTTACTCTGTTATAGTGGAAACTATAAGTATGCAAAATTTCCGAATACAGAACAAGCTGATTTTGCAACAAAATTTCCTTGTATAGAAAACTTGAACTGTGAATTGACTAGTACATTTTAAAACATTGCTTATATACCACTTCTCACATCCTTATTTAAAAAGCAAATGGAACTCAGCTTGCCATGACACA
Organism: Acestrorhynchus altus; assembly: GCA_034509495.1. Lineage (NCBI taxonomy): Eukaryota > Metazoa > Chordata > Actinopteri > Characiformes > Acestrorhynchidae > Acestrorhynchus > Acestrorhynchus altus. The sequence continues at coordinate 9,001,766 of CM067506.1, read as the reverse complement.
GGCCCTTTGAATAAAAGAACGAACAACTTCTTTAAATGTAGTTTACCTTGGGGCATTAGTCTACTTGTGTCAAATGTCTTGTTATAGCATTCCCAGCTGTGCTGTACTTTTGGCCCCTCCTCAGGAAGACAGGTGAAGATGGCATTTATTCATTCAGCTGCTAAGCCACCTAGAAACGTACGCATCCAGCAGGAACTCCATGGTACAGCCAGTGCTGGGCTCCCTCACCCCACAGACAAACCCAGGTCAGTTCTGACCAGATCTGTCCGGCAGAAGCCACCTGATTATTACCCATTAGCTTTAGTGGTTTTAGTCTTAACCTCTGGCAGCTGAAGCTCAAAAACCATTAAATGCTGTGATGTTACATGTTGACCTGCCTTCTTTGATGTACTGTGGTGGACAAATTAATGTAATTAAGTAAAACAAATCATTTTTTTAGAAGTAGTTATTTTTTTAATTTTGCTAATCTAAATTTTTTTGTTAATCTTTTGTTATCTAAACAAATAGCCTACTTGCCTCAGATTTCAGATTACCCTAACTTCTCCAGTCATTAACTGCTCATAGTATTGTAGACTTTTTTCCACAAAATCAATGAAACATGGATAACATGGCTTGAAGCAAAGCTTTAATAAGATGTTCTTCATAATGGTTCATTTTTGTAACCTTTGTGAGGTCAGCATTGCACTGGTGACTTCTCATTGATGCCATAGTATAATTCTTGGCAATGCATTTCCTTCTCAGTGGGAAGAGTCATGAGAGTAGAGCAAGACCTTGCTTCAATGAGCCCACTAAGCACTCCCCTACTAGCTCAGGATCCAGCCAGTGCCAAGACCCACGAAAGATCAGAAGTAAGTAAAATTAATGTACATTTGAAACGTACTTCTGATTTTAGCTGGTGACCCAAAGCTGGTTGGATCTTCAAGAGAATATTTTGTTGCATCTAGAAAGCTTAGCTTGGTACCTGAATATTAAGTAGCAAAAATGCTGAATGGTTTAATACAGTTAAGAAAGTAAACTTCAAACAGCTTGTTTTGCACAGTTCAGCCAAAGTAGCCCTTAAATGAAACATTGTACCCCACAGGTAAGATTACAAGTAACACAGGCGAGTTGTAACACTCACTAGAAAATAACTCAATAAATACAACTGATTCAGTTCACTTTCATGCTGTATGAGCCAGTTGAGCTTCCCCCATCCCAAATACATTCCCCTATCCTGATAGAATAACTTGAGCAGGAAATGCCATCAAATTAAAAACTTTTATTTGAAAATAGATTCATATGAAATGATTATTTAACACATTTGTAAAAGACTATAAAAAATAAACAAACTTTTTAAAAGGTTTCTTCAGTAAGGCTTAGTTTGTCTAAATCTAAGTCAGTGTGTCTAAATCTATCCTGGCAGTTTGTAACCATGTGTAACTAGATGGATTTTAACTACATATTAATCTTATCTATAAATTTCAACAAGTTTGAGAGTTCAGTCAAATATTGTGTGATTGTTGGTATTAGCTCTTCACCTGTGTTAGTGTGTCATGCTTCGCCTAGTGGTTTAAGGTAAGAAGTGGTGAAATATGTGGTTAAAGTTGATTAACTGCTAAGTTATTTTATTTGAAGACCTTTTGTTCAGTTGTAGGTGCCCTGTACCCCTCTCATTTTTATTTTCCTTTGCATAGGAGTGGCACCAATGATGGCAAAGTCATTGAAAGCCTTTAAGAAGCAGCTTGGGCGGCGATGAATGTAGAAGGTGACTGGACTGTCCTTACACAGCCGTGTAACTTTTTTTTTTTTTTTTTTTCTTCTTCTTCTTCTTCTTTTCATGATTCTTGAGTTTGAAAGATACAATTATGACAAACTCTCATATTTACTGCCTGGAACTACAATAATGCACTTTAATGTCACATTACTGACTGTTTTGTGATGAAATGCACTAGTTGAATAAATTAACTAAAATATAATCAACAACTGATTTTATTTTTTTAATTTTGCTTAGTTTGAGATCAAATGATCTGTGGAGCTTTTTGTGAAAAGACTTGCCTCCATCTAGTGGTTATGCTGTGAAATACCTCTTCTATCTTTAATTCTATGAACAGTTAGTTCATGGAATTGGGGCTTGTTTTGGGAACAGACTATATTTGAAGTGGATTTGTTTCGGGAACAGACTATAAGAAGGCAACGCAAACCTCACAGCATATATTCATAGAGTGTACAGCTATTTGGTGTTTTAAACAAAATTTACCACTAATTTGTCCTGGAAGCTAGTACATAAATACAGATAAAGTTAATATCTGCAGGTTGTCCAAGCAAAATCCTACAAAAAACTATTTCAATGCAAATTAATGTAATGTCTTTTGAATTGATTTTTTCACTCATTCTTAACAAGGCATCCAGGCTCTGAGGTAGCAAAGCCCCAAACCATGATGCTCCCTCCAGGTTTTGGTGTTTGTTATTTTTCCTTAGTGTTGTGCAGCATAGCTCTGTGGAAGATCTAGGAGGGCTTGGGCAAACTTGAAATGGATTGATAAGATGCATATTACTAGAAAGGGTAGCATTAGTCCTAAATTTTCTCAATTTGTTGACAGTTGGATGAAGTTAATGAAAGTTGCCTTTCATTGCTGTGTGCCTTTATTTAAGGGGCACTCTGTAAAATTCAATTCTAATCTCAGCTCCTCAATTTAAATATATTTCACCAGTTAGCTCTAGAAGTCATTAACACAAGCCACAATTGCAGCCTAATTGATTAATAATCTTACTGATGGCTCAATAAAAAAAAACAATATGTCCAAACATGCAACTCAGTTAGTCTTTTCTGAATGCCATTTGTATCTGATTGAACATCCGATTGAATGGGAAATCCATTAAATAGAAGAATAAAGATGTGTTAAAGCTGTGGCTGGACAGGATACATAGAGCCCACAGTCAAAAAGTGAATGCCTGTAAATTCATGTGTATATAATCAAACACCCACATATAAACACCATACAGATACACACACATACTCACACAAAATAATCCCACACGTAAACAACACACACACACTTGTTGGAGCACTTAAATATAAACTAAGGCATTAGTATGCATTATGGTATTAATAGTACTATTCTTTTCTTATATACTGAAATGCATACTGTAGTAGTGCATTGGTGAAACAATGTCATGTGATTTAAACACTAGCCTTAGGCTGTTACAGTCAAATGTGCTGGAGTCACTCACCACACTCTGGTAATATGTACATTTTCTGTTCTTCATAAATCTGAACACCAAACTAATTACATCTCTGTACCTTTTCTGAGTCAGTGATGACCAACCAACTTTGAGCTCCTCTGCCCCATCTGAGAAGGACCCCAAACTCCCCTGCCACCACTTCATATTGGCTGCCCACCTTTTGGCTGCTGGATCTGGACCAGTTTCCCACCCTGTCCTGGACTAGTTGCCCACCTTATGTCTCCAACTATGTAGAAATTTACACAGACCCTGATTAGTTGCTACTGTTAATATTATGTCCACCAACATTACTTCAGTATGCCCTAGTATTAGAACAGATATGTGGAGGTCCATTGTCCCTTACTATGTATAAGTAGTTTGACCAGAGGAGGTTGGGTTTATTTAATTATTTTATTTATTAGTTTATTTGACAGGGACAGTGTACATTAATTAACATTTCTGTAAATATACCAGAATTTTTCATCTGTTGTGCCTGGACAGATCTTAAAATTGTCTACCTAAAAACAACAACAACAATCAGATAATTACAATAAGAAATACAAATATATAAGAGCAAGAAAACTTATATTACACTACATCCTACATAATAGAGACACGGTTGGCAGCAGGGTTGGGTTGAGGGGAGACACCCATTCTGCACATTATTTTCTCCAGACAAACCTTCACTCAATGTACAGTAGTGTTCAAAATAATTGCAGTCCAATATGACTAACCAGATTAATCACTGTTTTTGGTATAAATTATATTACCACATGACAAACAATTTACCAGTTGGTGCAGTAGATTCTTAGAAAGCCAACAGACTCAGCATTCATGATATACATGCTATTGAGTCTGTGTATTTGAATAATTAATTGAAAGGGGTGTGTTCAAAATAATAACAGCGTGGAGTTCAATTAGTGAGGACAATCATTCTGTGAGGAAACAGGTGTGAATCAGGTGGCCCTTATTTAAGGGTGAAGCCAGCACATGCTGTACATGCATTTCTCCTTGAAAGCCTGAGAAATATGGGTCGTCCAGACATTGTTCTGAAGAGCAGCAAACTTTGATTAAAAAGTTGATTGGAGAGGGTAAAACTGAAAGAAGTGAAGACAATAATAGGCTGTTCAGCCAAAATGATCTCCAATGCTTTAAAATGGAGAGCAAAACCAGAGAGATGTGGAAGAAAACGCAAGACTACCATTTGAACGGATCAAAGAATAGCCAGAATGGCAAAGGCTCAGTCAATGATCAGCTTCAGGATAATCAAAGACAGTCTCAAGTTACCTGTGAGTACTGTGACAGAAGACACCTGTGTGAAACTAATCTAGAGTCAAGAAGTCCCCGTAAAGTCTCACTGTTAAAAAAAAAGACGTACTGAAGTGGATATAATTTGCCAAAGAACACATCAACTGGCCCAAAGAGAAATGGAGAAACATTTTGTGGACTGATGAAAGTAAAATTTTTCTTCTTGGGTCCAAGGGCTGTAGACAGTTTGTCAGACGACCCCCAAACTGAATTCAAGCCAGTGAAGCATGAAGACGGTGAAGCATGGCAGTGCAAGCATCGTGATATGGGCATGTTTCTCTTACAATGGTGCTGCTGGGCCTATTTACCGCACACCAGGGATCATGGATCAGTTTGTGCATATCAGAATACTTGAACAGGTCATGTTGCCTTAACCTTGAAATGGGTGTTTCAACAAGACAACGACCCTAAAAACACCAGTAAAAGAGCAAAATCTTGGTTCCAGTCCAACAAAATTGAGGTTATGGTGTGGCCAGCCCAATCCCCGGACCTTAATCCGATTGAACACTTGTGGGGTGACATCAAAGATGCTGTTTCTGAGGCAAAACCAAGAAATGCAAATGAATTGTGGGATATAGTCAAAGTGTCCTTGACTGAAATATCAGTCGACAGGTGCCAGAAGTTGGTTGACTCTATGCAACACAGATGTGAAAAAGTTCTAAAAAACTGTGGTTATTCAACTAAATGTTAGGTTAGTGATTCACAGGAATGCTAAATCATAAAAATGAGTACATAATTTGAGTTTGTAAAGACAAATGCAGACACTGCTATTTGTTATTTTCTGTAAAGTAGTTACAAATTATATACATTTCTTTGATTTGGAAAACAGTATGCAATGTTCCCAATGCATGGAAATAAAAACTACTATAAAGATTTTGTGCTTAACTAATGTTTTTAAATGCACTGCTATTAATTTGAACACAACTGTAGACAAAGAGTTCTATTTAAACCTCATTAGTCCACAGAGCCTGTTTCCACCAGGCTATGTATGTGTATACAAATGTTTAAACGTGCAGAATCTTTAAACATCACCCTACCATACCATTAAAAATTCATGACTAATTTTTTAGCCCCAATAGTAACAGAGTAACAGCAGGGCATTTCATAAAGCCAAATAGATCAATCTATCTGTTGAATCTGTGTAAACACATGCTAATTTCTTTTTGTTAAGGGGATAGCAGAAAAGGGCAAACAATCACACAGGTCCTACAATGCACCCATGGGAATTTAGCATGGCTTGTTTTGATTACTTGGAGTAATTCAATGTTTTTTGTTTTTTTAGTAAAATGTTTTTTGATGCCATTCCTTTGTGGATATATCTCAACTGGAAAAGCAAGCTAAATCAAAGTTGAAATCTACCAAAGTACAAAAGTGCATACATATTCTAGTGCAATGCTCAGACGTAGCCTTGGGGGTTATTCTCTGAATATAATTTATTTGCTATATTACTGTCCAAGCAAAAAACACCATGTTTGCATCATACGAATTGGTAACATATATACCAATAGCATAGCAATAATAGCCAAGTTAGCAATCTACAACTTTCAATAACACTATAATTAAATGAAACCTTAAGAAATGTAGTAGGGCAGTCAATACTGTTTGTCCATTAGCTTATGCAACTGATGCTCCACCAGTCATTGCATACTTTGTCTACTTTTCTGTCTCTTTCCATGAAGTGTTCTCTCATGCAATTTGCTACAAAGAGAAAATAAATAAAGTCAATATTCAATGATGTTTGGGATGTGTTTTGGACATTCACTTGCAAGAAAAGTGAATCAGTTATGTGATTGCAGTGGTTAATTTAAATGTCGTCTGATCATCCATGTCACAATTATAAACACAATCTAACCAAACTAATTACACAACTGAGCACACTGAGTAAATACCCACAGGGCTGGCTAGCAAACCTCTGCTTTACATGTGAAGATGTGATCTGATTAGATTAAACAGATTAAGGCTGAGGTGTTATGTTACTGATCTTTATTTACATGCATGCTACTAGTAATGGGATCTAACATGAATCAATCATGCTCTTGGAGAGCTACCTTCCTGCAGACTTTAGATTAAAGACTTCACCCCACCTGATCTGATTAATTTTTTTCAAGTTTTTGAACAAATCCATTCAGAGTAAGAGGAGTGTGGTGTGTGTCTTTTTTAGATCCTTTAAAATTATGACGGACTCAAAATGTATTTTACAGGAAACCTCTGGATGAAAGTGTGCAGTCTAGACTGGCTGGAGAGAGTCATTCTGAAGGAATATACAGATTTTGAGTATGACATTTTGTATTACAGTCGTTCATGATTTTATGTAACATTAAGATTCTTGTTCTTGCAAAATATACCATAAGAGCAATTGAGCCAATTCCAGTATTCCAATAAAAATGCTTTTTGCTGTTGCCTTGTACAAGCTAGGCTCTTGTGTTGAGTGCAGATTTATCTTCAACAAGAACGTACATAAACTTTCCAACTGGGAATATATTCGGACACATGTAAGAATCATGGAGGAAAGAACCAGAAGGTAACATAAGCATGGGAGCACATTGGTATCTAACCGCTCCACAGTCAAAAACCTTAGCGATCACCAGTTTACCATAAATCTATGTCCATGAACCCCTGGATCTACAGCCTATAACTAAGCCTGCGAAATACCAGAAATGTAAATGTAAATGTTAAAAGCTAAAACATTAATTACAAAATGCTACACTGAAGTTTAGGCTAGACTTTTCAGCCTTGACTTGAAGATTGAGACCCAAACATTATCTGGAAGATTATTCCAGAGCTGGTGTGTGCTGTTAGGTGTAGTGTTTAGTGTAGTAGTGTGATATGATGTATAATGTTTTGTGTGATGTAATTGTGTTTAGTGTGGTAGTGTGATGTTATGTATAGTGTTTATTGTGGTTTTGCAATATTATGTACCATGTTAGGTACAGTGTTTCGTGTGGCAGTGTGATGTAATAATGTAAAATGTTTAGTGTGGTGGTGTGATATGTATAGTGTTTAGTGTGGTATTGTGATGCTATTATGTACAGTGTTTAATGTGATGTGATGTTATGTATAGTGTTTTGCATGATGTAATTGTGTATATTGTTTAGTGTGGTGGTGTGATGTTAGGTACAGTGTTTACTATGGTAGTGTGATGCTTTGTATAGTGTTTAGTGTGGTAGTGTGATGTTAGGTACAGTGTTTAGTGTGATGTAATTATGTATAGTGTTTAGTGGGGTAGTGTGATGCTATTGTGCATAGTGCTTAGTGTGGTATTGTGATGTTAGGTATAGTGTTTAGTGTGGTATTGTGATGTTAGGTACAGTGTTTAGTGTAGTGGTGTGATGTTAGGTACAGTGTTTAGTGTGGTATTGTGATGTTATGTGTAGTGTTTAGTGTGGTAGTGTGATATGGTGTATAATGTTTTGTGTGATGTAATTGTATAGTGTTTAGTGTGGTAGCGTGGTAGTGTGATGCTATTGTGCATAGTGCTTAGTGTGGTATTGTGGTGTTAGGTACAGTGTTTAGTGTGGTATTGCGATGTTATGTATAGTGTTTAATGTGGTAGTGTGATATGGTGTATAATGTTTTGTGTGATGTAATTGTATAGTGTTTTGTGTGGTAGCGTGGTAGTGTGATGCTATTGTGCATAGTGCTTAGTGTGGTATTGTGATGTTAGGTACAGTGTTTACTGTGGAATTGTGATGTTAGGTACAGTGTTTAGTGTGGTATTGTGATGTTATGTATAGTGTTTAGTGTGGTATTGTGATGTTAGGTACAGTGTTTTGTGTGGTGGTGTGATGGTATGTATAGTGTTGATGTTCAGTGGGGTAGTGTGATATGTATAGTATTTAGTGTGGTATTGTGATGTTCAGTGGGGTAGTGTGATATGTATAGTGTTTAGTGTGTTGTGATGTTAGGTATAGTGTTTATTGTGGTATTGTGATGTTATGTACAGTGTTGTGTGTGGTATTATGATTTTAGGTACAGTGTTTAATGCAGTATTGTGATGTTAGGTAGTGTTTAGTGTGGTATTGTGATGTTAGGTACAGTGTTTGGTGTGGTATTGTGATGTTAGGTACAGTGTTTAGTGTGTTATGTACAGTGTTTAGTGTGGTAGTGTGATGTTATGTAGTGTTTATTGTGGTATTGTAATGTTAGGTACAATGTTTGCTGTGGTAGTGTGATGTTACGTACGGTGTTTAGTGTGGTTGTGTGATGTTTAATATAGTATATGGTGATTTGTGTGTTTAGTCGTTTTGAACGTAAGTCTGATTTTCCACCGAAGCAAGTTTTCCTGGGAATGTGGGCGGGGCCTGCGTAAGGGCGGAGCGGTGACGTCACCTGTGGACCGAGGAGCGAGTGTTCCGGGTCAGAAAAGTGGAGTAAGAGGAAATAAAGTGGAGGAGAAAATAAAGTAACGCGATCAGACATGTGAGCGATCCTGGAAAGTGGCTATGGCACATCTGTCGACGTTCCAGTGAAGCTGCGGCGGGAATGAGCAGGACAGCGGACGTGAAAAGTGACGGAGCAGAAGCGGGACTGAGCGAGTCCGGCCCGGGAGACCCGTGCGGCTGTGTGTGTGTTCACTCCGGAGTTTAACAGCACGCTCACCGCGCGACTGTGTGTGTGTTCACTCCGGAGTTTAACAGCACGCTCACCGCGCGACTGTGTGTGTGTTCACTCCGGGTTTCAGGGCTGCTGTGTGTGTGTGTGTGTTCGTGTTCACTCCGGAGTTGAACAGCCCGTTTCCTGCCGCTCCGGGACGCTCGGTCCGCTGGGGGGATGTTTCACTGTATTCCTCTGTGGCGGTGTAACCGTCACGTCGAAACCATCGACAAGCGCCACTGTTCGCTGCTTTACGTGCCGGACGACGTTTACCGCTACAGCCGCAGCCTGGAGGAGCTGCTGCTTGACGCCAACCAGCTCCGAGATTTGCCCAAGGTAAGAGCGCGAGGGGGATGGGGCATTGTTTGGCGGGGGAGGCAGAAGATGCCAGTTCATTCCGCTGCCAATGGAAGCTTTGTTTATGACAGAAGTGCTGCTGGAGCTGAATGGGGCACATTCAGGGCTGTAGTGTGACTCCAGAAAAGACCCCAGTTCACCTGCAGCGGCCGGGGGGGTATGCCCGGACAGGGGGCAGGTACGCCCGGACAGGGGGCAGGTACACGCGCCTGTACCTGTTACGCAAGAGGAGATAAAGAGGGCCTTGCACTCTGCTGGCTTTCTGTCAGACTTATTCAGGCAGATCTGTCTCCCTCTAAAGTGCCCAGAAGTTCAGTTCACCTGCTGGTATTAAATACCTCCTCGGTGTGATTGAAAAAACTGGTAAAAGGTTCTGATTTACCAGGAAAAGGCTCCCCTGTCAGAAATCTAAAAACCCTATGAATGTAAATGTTGTAGTAAAGGCGCACTGATCTGGAAATCTTTAAATCTAATGAAACCCATAAACATTTATAAAACAGTTTCATCTGGACGATAAGGCTTTTCACGGTGCAGTCAAAGCAATGAAGGTCCATGTTTTAGTGCACTGCCCCTGATCAGACTTTCTGGACTTCAGTATTCAGATCAGTCTCTCGCTCTGATGTCTGACTTTTTGAAGAATCATTTTCATGCTTTTGGGAAAGTCGGTCCTGAGCTGTCAAAGTACAGCAGAGCAGTAACTCTGTATTCTGCTCTTTGTTTACCATAATGACTTCAGTGATGCAGTGCACTATTAAAAGGAACCAACTACAGTTATGTGGGGAAAAAAGTAGAACACCCCATTAAAAGCTTTAAAAAAAAAACACAAACATTTGTTCTTCATTTAATCAATATTGAGGAACGGAGGTGATATAAACTTTTTATTTTAAGAATGATTAAAAATGCTGTGTTATGTTAAATGTTTTCTTCTGAGAACATCAGGACACCCCAACATTTATTACATGACACTTCCACTCCCATGCTTCACAGCTGGTATGAGGTTATTATGTTCAAATGCTGGGTTTAGTTTGCACACATCAGCTGCGTATGATTGGACTATTGCTAGAGAGGAGTTTGGAGGAGGCTGTCTTGTTTAACCCACAGACATCAGTTTGGTTTGCCCCTGATTGTTGAAGGTAGTGTATCACCTTGGCATGATGCAACGAGCTCTCTGAGGCCTTGAACAGTGTGCTTTGGACAGAGGAATCCAAAGTTGTCTTATTCGGGCACAGTAGCAGAAGACATGTTTGGTGCAAACTAAACACAGCATTTGAGCACCTCATACCTGCTGTGAAGCATGGGGGTGGAAGTGTCATGGTTTAGAGCTGCTTTGCTGCAGCAGGGCCTGGAGAGCTCACCATCCTGCAATCCACTTTGAATCCTTCACCATATCAGAGGCTGGAATATGTGAGACCATCTGTTTAAAAAAAAAAAACAGATGCTGTATCAGTGGCTGAGCGTGTGACATGACTGTGACCCTAAACCATAGGCATCAAACCGTATTTGCAATAGGCTGGTGTGGTTGCAGGTTTTCGTTCCAGTCAAATTGAAGCACGTCATTGGTTGTTTGAAGACTAGCCAGTTGATTAAATGAATGGAACCAGGAGTCAGTGCTGTTGGTTTAGAAAGAAAACGCACAGCCACACCAGCCCGTTGAGGATATGGTTTGACATGCCTGCCCTAAACAAATCCAAGAAATGGCTCCAAAGGGCAAAATGGAGAGCTGTAGAATGGCCAAGTCAAAGCCTAGATCTTAATCCTGTTGAGATGCTGTGCATATAATCACCCCATCAAACATCACACAACTGAAAGATTCTGCAGTTGGAAGAACTTCCTCTTTTTCAGTAGGAATTGGCATCTTCTTCATTTCATTGTTAAGTAAATGATCAAGAAGTTTTTTATTGATTTCCAAAAGGGATAATATAAGTAACAGGTGGTGGAACATGGCCTTTTGTGTTCAGTGTATTAACACTTAAGGAGTCTAGAAGGATGTTAATTTTGACACAGTATGACTCTACATGGAAGATGGGTGGGTGAAGCTGGTGCAGACAACTAAATCTTACAGTAATACAAGATACTGTCCTGCTTTTCCTGTGCGGATCAGGACTTTAACACTGAAGAAAGTTGAATAAGCCACTAAGAATTTTGCAGGCCACAGACGTGACATGGCAACTTCCAGACATGAACATTGTAGTAGATGAGTGTTGTGTGTGAAATGATACTGCATTATATGTCTATCTAAGTTGATTGTAACCGTGGCCTTGTGTGATACTTGTGACTATTACTAGTACTAATACTAATTCTACTACTACTACTACTACTACTACTACTACTACTACTACTACTACTAATAATAATAATAATAATAATAATAATAATAGTAGGACACATTATCCCTGACACTGGACATATTGATATGAGAAGAGACAGTTTTTGTTAAGTTAGGCCTATGTCAAAAACTCAGCTGGGATTTTGTTAATATAGGGTACTTTAAATTGTAAATTGAAATTCAAATTAGTTTGGTGGTTTAAAAGATTAAACTTAGGCTTAAATGTTTTTAAATTAAATGTTTCTGAATGTTTGTGAACAACTTGATCAGCCCATGGAACTATATGCTGCAGTCATGAGGCTGTTAAATTGACCACAAGCACTGCTTACAGTGTTCCCTGGCATGTAAGTAATCAAATCCTATGGCTGGCTCAGTGAACTGATAACAAATAAGAGGAATCTTCCAGATCAGTGGGAGGTTGATGTCCCCTTATTGGGACCGCATTAGAGTGTTCATTCTTTAAGTTGATCAAATGTGCATTCAGTCTGGGACTTGATAAGAGTATTTCATTACTTTTAATCAATAACTGCTCTGATCGTCAAGATTCAGTAGGCACATTTTAGGAGGTTGTTGACACCACTAGATCAAAGAACATGAGATTTGAACCTGGACAACAACAAACAGCAGTCAGTCACATGTTCCAATATTTTTGCTCGCATGAAAAATGGGTTTGTTTAAACAAAGTTATAGCACACACTAAATATAAATTAGACCTGTCACAATAATTGTTATTGACACATCATTAAAGACTCCAGCAGCACTGCCCACCACCCACATTATACCTGCACTGTGGTGGTCCTCAGGGGTCCTGAACATTGAAGAAGAGGGAGAAAGGAGGCTAATAATGTGTGCAGAGAAACAAACGGACTACAGTCTTTAATTATAGAGCTACACATTGTGTATGGTAAATTGGAGCTGAAAGAATGGACAATGACAGTAGAAACAAAGAGGTGGTCATAATATCATGGGTTATTGGTGTATGATGTTCTTCCGCAATGATGTTTGCTGACCCAAACATCACCCATTGTGTTTTTCTTATAAAATACAGCATTTTACATGGAATGTGCCAGTAAATCAACTTTAAACATTTACATTTTAAGGTATTTAGCAGACGCTCTTATCCAGAGCAACTTACAAGCTTAGGCACATTACAGAGGAGGGTGTCAGGAGTCTTGCCCAAGGACTCCTATTGGTGAAGCACAGCATAGTTGCCCAGACTGGGAATCCAACCCCAGTCTTCCACATGGCATGGGGGCCTCACTGGTGGTATTTGTTGCGCCATACCAACCACAGAAGAATATCTACAGAACAAAACATATACGTGTGTGTGTGTGTGTGTGTGTGTGTGTGTGTGTGTGTGTGTGTGTGTGTGTGTGTGTGTGTGTGTGTGTATATACACACACACACACACACACAGCACTTCCAAAATGTGAACGATGGAAATTTCAAGGTGATTTACGCTTCAAGTACATTAGAATACAGCTGCTGCTCTGAACTTGAGCAAGTAGCAACAATGATAGATTCTCATTGCATATTTTAGCCCCCAGACAACATACCACAGAATTCATCATGCATCGTAAAAAAGGCAGTGGGGCACTGATAAGTAGTCTAGATCTTAAATCCTGAAAACTGGATTGTAATTTCCCTGAATTATTAAAGTATTTCTGATTTTGACTAAATAGATACACATGGCTGTTGTATTTATTTGTATGCACTTTAAACCAAAAAAAAAAAACAGCCTTTTTACTGTCTACATGTGGAAACATGAAAACAAAGTCATGTTGCCATGTATCAGCATTGCTCTTAAAGGGAACTGTAGCTGCATCATAAAATTCTTGTTTCAACCATTTAATTCATGAGTGATCCTTTCTGTAAGTGCTTTGTGGCTATTTTTAATTATGTATTTTAATGTATGAATATTAAATATAAAAGAATATAAATACCTTTTCCCAATATAAATATTAATACATTGAAGTAGTTGTCTTTTTTAAAGAAACCTAAATGTTTCAGATGTTTCTTGTTCCATTTGCGGTGCTCTGTTAACCTGTGGAGAAAAAGGATAGCTGTTGCATTGCACGATGTATTGTTCTCAGATATATGGGTTCTAAAAAGCGGTGGAATGTAGTTAGAACTTTACATGACACCTATCCATAATGGAATATTTGCCATTGCTTAAAAGAATTGCTGTCATTCCTGGTAGTGTGTGCATCTCCCTCTGAGCAAAATGGCCACTGTTTGTTGGTTGAAGTTCATTCGTTTGGAGCTGTTTGGAGAGCAAGCAGTAACATTACTGTGAAAATTAGAAAACCAGTGTCGTAAGGCACATGAACGTTCAAACTTAAGAGTTTGGAAAAAGTGGATATTGAACATATATCTTGTAAAGCTGTGGTAAAATCTGTGGTGATATCTGGGATATACTTCCATACACAAGCAATGCTACTAAAAGATGAAAACGAAAACGTGTTTAGAGAGTGTGTGAGATGAAACTGGAGTGGTATATTAACATACAAATAACACCTTACTAATAATACCTAGACTTCAGTTGCTCTCATGTCTTTAGGCATTTGTTTAGATTAAATCTTGCTGAAACACTAATTGCGTTGTGCATTTTTTTTTCATCTAATGTCATTTCGTTTTCACTCTGGGTTTGTCATTCAGATACACCCCTATATTTACATTCTAACATAAGGTGGTTTGTATGGGGCAGGTCATGTTTTCCTGGTTATCTGACGTGCACAGAGAGCTTGTTATCTTCACTTGTCCCATAGAATTCCCAGCTGGCTATCAGGTCAACTATGGACAGTTTTGTTTGCAGTGCTGTTGGCCTATTTCAAACCAACCGTATCCCAATCAAGCTTCAAATATTGGCAGAGGAGGTTAAAAGGTTAATGTATGCTTGTCACTTGCAGCCAGTGGAGTGGAGGAGGGGTGAGAGGCATGGCACCAAAACCAGAGGAAGTAGCAGGTCGAACAGGTTCAGTGTTTGTTAGCATTGGCTCCCGAATGCATGCTTGTTGCCTGTTTTTCATTGCAAAACCTTGTGATTTTCCTCGCTATGTTTTATGATAGAATGACTCCAATTCAAATTCATGCGTGAAAATTTGAAGACTTTGGTCAGGAGGCCACACAAAAAATGTAACAGTGAGTCTCATGCTGCCCATGTGTTGTTGTTTGTGTCTGCTGTCCATAGAGACTTAGCAATTTGCTTTGAGGGCAAGAAGAACAGGAAGGGTAGCATTTTTGTCACACACTTCGCACTGTTCTCTCAGTGCAGATGGCCGTGCCATTCTGTGGATTTAGATACATGTAGGTGTAACTGTGAGGATTTTTTTAACAAGGTTGATCTGGTCAAGTGAAGCTATTGTTTATTTTACAGTTTTTACTTGAGAATCTAGATCCATACTTCTGATGGTGCTGGACTAGGACCATCTAAAATATTTATCTCTGTTCTCATTGTAATATCAGTGTTACAGTATGCCCTTCTGGAGATATTTTAAGTTCCACAGCTCTGGTCAGTCAAATTTTTCATTACAAAGAGAAAATTAGTCCTATGGAATTGAACTTAGTGCAGTATGTGACATTACTCATTGTTACGCATTTCTGCACAGTAGATCACATTCCATATGATCAGATGTCAGAAAAATGCTGTTTGTCTCATCTAACACTATGATAATCAGGGGAATAAAAGTATGTTCAGTGCTGAAGTAAAATTTAAATGTTAAATATTTATGTACAATGCTGTGAAACCATGTTCACCTCTTCCTGATTTCCTATATTTTGCATATGTGACACTAAATTGTTTCACATGCTGAATGTAAAGGGAACAAGAGGACATACACAAGCTTTGCAGTTTCCATAGTATATCATTCATATTTTATATATATTCTCCTGACTTACAGTTGTAGCTATTACTAGACATAAGTGTTTTGCATTCTTCTGAATGGATGTTGTTCCACTGTCCATTGTAGAACTGCTTATATTCAGCCACACAAAAAAAAAGAATCCATTTAAGTTCCCGCTAGAGCATGTGAGTTGGGTTCAGGTCAGGATTTCATCTGTGGAACTTCAAAACCTTAATTTTGTTTTGTTTGAGAAACTCAGATGTTGACTTGCTTGTGTGCTTTAGACTGTTATCTTGCTGCATGGCCCAATCTAAGCTTCAGATCATGCAGTGATGACTAGACATACAAGTCACCCAGGACAGCCCTCAAGCAACAAAACATCACACAGTTTACTGTTAATGTGCTGTTCCTATTGTAGAAACGTGTGTCAGCTCTCCTAGGGATACAATCCTCTTTGGTTTGCTGTATAAAGAAATTCTAGTCCAGTTATTGTGTAGTTGCCATATAATTTGTTAGCTTTATCTTTTGCCTCTTGAAAATGTGGTGCTTATGAGGAAGATGCTTTTCTGATAGCAGCACAGCATGGCAGTAGTCCAAACTCTGACTTACAGACTGGACTGTTTTAGCCACACCTGCAAGGATTGAGTGGTGGATTTTTGATTTTGCAGTGAACATACTCCCTATTATACATGACCTCCCTTCCATTTAATAACTACAGTGACAAATGCAGGCAAGACTGTGAGAACACAGTGATGAAACACAGCATTGGTTTTGAAATACATAACTAGAACAAACTAGAATTATTCATGGGCATACAGAAAATGTATTTGTTCAGAACAGAGGAGAGAGAACTCTTACTCTTGTTTTTCTTCCATATTAAATGGCCCTTTTCAGGTCCCCAATCCATACAGCGTACCTCAGCAAGGAGGTGGGGGAAACTAAGCTGCAAGAAAGCCTTCTTCTTTTATGCACAACAGTGGTCATTCAAAAATATATTGGTCTTAAATGCACCATAATAAACAAAACAGCCTGTAAATGTTGGAAAATGTTCAAATCTAAGAGTGAAAAATATAGCCACGAGTCCAAGCACATATTAGCAATACATTAGTATGTGGCTTACTCCTGGAACAGAAGCCATATTCTGTGCAGTTTGTGTAAATTTAGCTTTTACCTGTACATGTAAGTACCTGCTGAAATATCATTGGCTGATACCGGCTATGTTTTTTTTAAATATAACACCAGACTAGTACAAGTTAATTGGTTTCACATATTTTGCCAGTAATGATGTAGGTTTTGTAGGTGCAGCTATAAAGTTGCAGAAAGGCATTTTGCAGAATTCTTCAAGGTATAAGGTGAAGAAAACTATTTTTGTTTACATAATACTGTTCAGGAAGGAAGAAAAAGGCAAAAAGATGCTCTGTAGTAACACCATTTGGCCAATTGGTGTGATTTTTGTTTTATGGTGAGATCTTTGTACAAAATATATCCCTTACAAGCTTCATGTCATGGTGTCTTCTTCACAATATATTTTTTGTGAAAAAATGGGAAAAGGAATAAGAAGAGAAATACATTTTGAAGTATGTTTCAGGAGTTAGAAAGTATTCTAAGGCTAAGGTCAACAGAGAGGAAGTGATTGTGTCTCACAATGGCAAGTTTGGATTGAACCCACGCACCTCATACCTGAAGTGTGTGGCCCATGGAAGGAAAGGATTTTGTAGAGCATATAAATGGAGGATCAAAACACCAACTTCTAAACCTTGAATGATAGTGTTAAACTATTTTTACAAATTCATTGAACGTATTTTGCAGATATGCACCAAATATGGCAATTTTACAATGTCTGATGAATGTGTAGGATGTTGTTAAGAATGATCTTACCGGCATTACGTTATTCATGTGCTGCATCCATATTGTGCAATAAAGTGCAATAACGTGAGATGATTATGTACTCCCAGACTCCAGAGATTCATTTTAGTCCAGTTTCGGGATGATATTGTGAAAACTGACTGTTAATTGTCTTTGTATAACTTTGTATAAACAAAAACAAAAAAGAATTCAAGACATATTAGGGAAATTGTTTGGCTCTGTACCCAGCACGACATGAACCCAATTTAAGTCCTACACACCACATGTAATTGTCTCAATATAACAAAGTGTGGCCAAGTTATTAGCGAAATAATTTTTATGCTCCACCAAGATGGATTGATTGAGATTTTGTAGATCAAATTGGTTAAAAGTTCAACATTATTTATATAAATTATTTACTTCCTTTTCTTTTTAGACCAACTCAAGATGACCGGATGTAAATTGTAGGACTAATACAAAATGTATCAATTATGTTTGTATTATTAGACATGATTGATTGATTGATTGATTGATTGATATACTTTATTGATCCCTTGGAGGGAAATTCATTAGAAAAAACAATAGCAGTAGACATGTCATAATGCAGATTTATAGAATAATGGTAAATGGCATTTGCAATGTTGTCCTGCTCATTATAGTGCACTAGCTGATGCCAACTGCATGCATCAACTATATGGTATAAGAGATGCTCATTTAAGTGTTTTAAAATATGAGCAGTGGCCAATACCTGTCAGACTTCAGTACATAGAGAGGCAATACCTGGAGACATGTATCATGACAATCATCCAATTCTAAGATTTAGGTATATGTTGAAATCTGATTGGCTGATGGTAGCCATGTGTTTTGGAATATAACATCATACACACAGGTACTGGTCCCAGACAGTATATAGTAGCACCATGCCAATTTTTATGTCAGACAGATTCTGTTGGCGTAGCAAGTTTTGCTTGTTATAACATCAGCTAATGATGTAATGCCACCAAACTTTGACCTTTATCTACAACCCCCCTTTCAGTCAGAGGTGTATGTGTGATTTTGTGTTCCTCCCATACTATTGTGTGGGGCCTGGGTGCTAAATAGTTTTGAAATTCAATTTTTCTTTGGATGATTATTAAAGTTTATGTTCTTTGGATTTGTTTAACACCAACAATTTGTGCAGACTGGGTAAAAACTCAGACCACACTGCTTTCCAAATTATTATGCAAATTATATTTTTTTGCATATGTAATGTAAATTATGGGTTTTTTTTACCTTTTATTTTGCACAATGAAGTTTCAAAACATTTTATAGGTTATAAAAACTGAGTTTTCTTTGCAGCATCAGATGCATGATGATTTTGATATGGAAGGAAGAAAGTGGTCAGTCAAAAAACTCTACGTACTTTGAGAGGTTATTTTCACACCTTAAGGGACTCTAAAGAGCCCTACCAGCTCTCTCCCCATGATTCTGGCTCAAAACATGTATTTGACGCTTCCTTGCTGATGTTGCAGTCTTGTTGGGACATGTAGCCATCCATCAACCATCCACTACTCCAGGGGTGTCTGATCTTATCTGCAAAGGCCCAGCATGGCTGCAGGTTTTCATTCTAAACAACCACTTGTGACACTTGTAATCTCACTTATTTAATCAACGGGCCAGTTTTCAAACAACTGATCCATTTGGCTGTAATGAAAACCTGCAGCTTCACCAGCCCTTTGTGGAGAAGATTGGACACCCCTGCGCTACTTCATCCATCCGGACCATCCAGGGTTGCATGGCACTCATCAGTAAACAGGCCTGTTTCATGTATGTTTGGGCCCACTGCAACTGTTTCTGTCTGTGAACATTGGTTAGAGGAGGACAAATAGTAATTTTTAATAATAATTTTGGTGCCGCTAGTTGTATTGGTTAATTCTACTGTGCTATGATCTACACTGTACTGATGGCTCTCCCAATGTGGATCATGTTTGTTTCATTAGTCTTTATTATGCTTCCCCAAGAGGCAGAAATTATTTTACACATTTTACAGCAGCTCGTAATGCACAGCAAAATCCAACATTGTACAACCTGAAACAAGCATTGCAGAAAGGTTCAGAGGGTTTATGTGCACTATGTGCACATGTCCTCAGGTAAAAACAGTTCCTGTTTTTTTTGTGTTGGTTTATGCTACAAATGTCCATGTGTTGCTGGAGTAAACAGTATGAAAGGCTACACAGGCTGTAAAACAGCATCCTCTACTATTGTTATGTTAATTACAACTTACCATACAATAAACATGCATTCAGTAATTTTTGCTGACCTCTATAGTACCCAATGTGTTTACTTGCATGTATTTTAGAAGAAATGTGAATTTTAGGCAGTTGCACTGTTCTGTTCTCTCATTTGCTCTCTGACAGAGGCAGGGCTCAAGTCTGTGAGCACACAGTCACGTCTATCATGTTGGAAAGGAGTGTTGTGCATCAGCGGCACCTCCATACACACAGAGCCATGTGAACCTCATTAAATTCAGCCTAATGTTGTGCTACTGCTGTAGTCTTTCATACCGTTTATTCAATTGATATACAGACAGTTGTAGCTTTTATTCCAATATAATACAAACTGAAACTGCTTTTGCCTTGCAATGCATTTGTGTTACATCCACAGTGGAACAATCCCGGGTTGTCATTAATACTGCTGCACCTGATTTCATCCACAGCTGCAGAGCCACATGTTATTGGACACTAGAGTCTATTAGTGCACTTTCAACTGGCTCCTCAAGGGGTGCTTTTCTGAGCAGGGTAAACCTGCTTGGCATGGATATCAGTGGAGAGTGGCGTTACAATGTGCTTTGCCAGATTGACCATATTGTTAGCGTTAGAATTAGCTTTCTGACATTCTGATCTCTAAGGTCTCAGTCGAGGGGTTGCCATCTGTCCCCGAAGGACCAAAATCTACTATAGAAGTTTGAAAACAAGCACAACACACAATTGATTGTACCATTTCACATATAGAATGAAGAGAATGAAAAGAAGGTATTTCAGTCTGATTACAGAACAGCCTTGAGACTGAGTACGTCAAACAAACCAAAAAAAATGGATTGTGGTTGTAGGTGTGTAGAGGCATCACGACTACATTCCTCAAATATGCCCTGTTTTTCTTTTAATGGTAATATGGCTACTGTTATGGATATTGTTCTACACTTTCAACTCATCACTGTTGTTTTGCTCTTTCTTAGCAATTTTTCCAACTGGTAAAGTTAAGAAAGCTTGGACTAAGTGACAATGAGATCCAGAGGCTTCCCCCTGAGATAGCCAACTTCATGCAACTTGTGGAACTCGACATCTCACGTAATGGTAAGGATGGTTTTTGATATTTTGTCTTTACTCCTTTGATTTGGAACTTTTTCCTCCCTCTTTGAATCTGCCTATAATAAAAGCATGCACTCAAATTATTACTCAGTAATTATTCATTACTCTGTAGTTGGGTGTGACAAATAATATCTGTTAAATAATACAGGAAGATGACAAAATCATACACCTAAAATCTGGGGTTATACATGGGGCCAACCCCTTTTCTAATCTAAAGTTTGTTTAAAGTTGCTGTGGCTGTTCATGATCCAACAGCAACGTTTTCAATGCCACCTGTCTTTATCAAATACTACAAACAAGCCCCTCCACCAAACCACTAAAGTTGCTGTGGCTGTTTATGATTCGATCAGCAACATTCTTGTTATTCTTGTCTTTGACCAATACTGTATTACAAACAAACACTTACACCAAACAACTAAAAACATTGCTGTGGCCGTTTAAGATCCAATCAGCAACCTTTCCTTTAACATTTGCTGTTTGTGAAATGACCCCAGTGGTTAATGAGATGCCACATCTCACAGTTACATATTTGATGCTGCTCATTCACTTTACCTATACTGCAATCACTACTTTCAAAGCTCTTCATGGTAGATGCCTTCCTTTGTTGGTGTTTTACTGAATTAAGCCCACAACACCTACAGAAGGCTTGACGGGGAAGTCAAACATACCAGACCCACTCCACTCCAAGCTCACTTCACGAGATTTCACTGGATTTTACTCACTTTATCTCAATACCTTCAGCATAAACACAAAACTGCCTATAAGTCTCCTCGTTCCACACCTTCGATCGCTCACTGCCCTACACCACTCTACGTCAGCCCTTCTTATCCACAACCACTGACGAGTTCTTTCAACTATTTCTGACCATCCCTTCATAATTGCTCTCATTACACAACCTCTGAACCCGAATTCACCAAACAACGCTGTAGCAGACTTCTCTACAAACCCCCTAGCCCCTACCTCTACTGGTCAAACATACGCCTGCAACCCACACTCTCGCCTCAGCCACCAAATCTGCATTTCTCAGCCTTTTCATTTCATAAGCTACCTCAACCTCATCTTCAAATTGAAGGGTCAGTAAAATAATCTGTTTACGCTCCGAGTATAACACAATATCGGGCCTTAGTGTAGTTACCTCAATACAATGTAGAGCCTGTAGTTTAATACATACCTCTGTGAGCAACTTTCAGTCTTGTGCGTGCCTCTGTTTACCAATTTTCACAGCACTCATTCTCCACTGCACTTCCCCTCACACACAAATCTAATTAACCTGCTTCCACTAATAAGTGCTTAAAGGTTAACACACCCATTATCAAATGCCTCTGCTAAAGACATAAATACCTGATTATGCCTCCATGAGTAATGACTTTACAACAAGCTACATGCTTCATGCTGACGAAATGCATTTCAGGATCCCAGTCCCAGCACACAACTTACAACATGGATCTTTTCCTATCCACTGACCTATGTTTTGCGGAGTTGGGAGGACATCACAAGTAGCTCCCACCAGAAACTTGAGATGACTTGCATCCAATTTGCCCATAACTCTTGCCACGTAGTTCTGCACTTCTATACATTCTCCCACCTCATCCACTGCCCCGTTTCCCTTGTGAGGCTGCAGACACACACAGTATTTCCGCTTTCTGTTCTCAAATAAAGCTTGTAGCCATTTGCTTTCCCTCTGCTGATATGGCCTTTCTTCTTGCTTTCCATGGATCATCTGACCCTAGTCCTGCCTCACCACATCCCTGTGCTCCAATGCTGTTGTTGCTGCTGCCCCTGTGCTGCACTGCCTCTCTGGGATTCTACTTTCTTCACTTTCTGTAAACCCTAATTGGCAGGAGCCAAGTGCCATTGTGCAACCATCATAAATGCTAACTGTGCACCCTGCCATTATACGTATTTTTAGCCATTGCTAAGACATACTTCCCTTTATTAAAGCAGAACTAAAAATCCTTAAAATAAGTTTAAACCCACCCTGTCACCCTGTCTGGCACCTGAAGAAGTCTTTTGATTGGCATTAGCCAAATCCAAAAACACAACTAGGAGATCTCTTCTCTCTGCCTTTGCTGTCTGAATGTGATGCCAAATCATACTACTGTGGTCTAAACTACCTGCAAAGCCTGAAATCCCTGCCTTTTGCACTGAGGTGTTAATTAGCTTATTAGCTTTTAGGTATGCAGAAAGCCTTTGTTCAACCACACCAAAGAAAATAATACCCTCTACATTAAGCAAACGTATAGTTCAAAACAGCTCAATAACTATGGAATCTTTCTCTTTTGGAATGAGGACACGCCCTGCCTTGTGCCACTTTAGAATAATCCCCTTCCAGCCATCATTTTCCATAAGACGCCAGGTGCACTTTTGTAAACTCAGTATAGCACACCATTGGGCCCTGCTGCCGAGGCTGCTTTTGCAGACCGCACCACATCTTGTACCTCACTCCAGCTAGGGGGATTTGCATCCATTTGGAACTCTGTCACTTACTGATGGAATATCTGCTGACAGCTCCAGCCTGTTGGCCCATTCCTCCTCTGTACACATTGTCTGAAAATGCTTCTCTAAATCTTTCTTTTCCACCTTAATTCTTCCAGACTTCTCTGTACTAAACAGGGTCTTAACAAACTTGAAAGGATCTATAAAGAATGCTGCTCTAGCACACTCCTTTTTCTTCCTCCTCTTCCTCAATGCCTCTGCTCTCCGTAACTTCATTAACTTGTTCTTTCTGTCCTCCTGCAGTTTTTTAATTCCCTCTCATTCCCACACTTCCTCACTTTCTCAGTAACCTCCGTTCTTCATTAAGTTTATCTTCATTCATACGGTCATCTTGACTTTACTACCTCTTGGTACTTTTCTTTCTTTTGTAAAATACCCCATCTCATAATTTCTTAATCAAAAAATAACTTGGCCAGGCCTATTCAATTTACTCTCAATTGTTCCCTTCAAACCAACAGTTTCTCCTGCACCTGGCCATCTAACCTTTGCTCTTTGACCAACTCCTTCCTCCCTTTCTGAGTGGCTTCCACCAGCTTTCTGACCGCCATCACCTTCCTTTTCACCCTGTAGTGTTTCCAGCTTGAATTTGCCTCTATAGTGCCAGATGTATTGATATCCTTCAGATTGACTATTATTGATTTTGACTTCAGCCGACTGACTAGAACAATTCTGTTACAATCACTGTTCATAATGGAGCTTCTGCATTTCTTCATCCAAAAGCACCTCTTCTTTCCTTGGTGAATCCTTAGTCCTTTCACTGATGTCATCTTCCTCACAATTCTGCAACTTCTTTCTCCGTTTCCCTCCTTCTTAACCTGTTACCCCCCCATGCTTAACCTACTTCTTGTGATCAAGTCTGTTCCAGAGTTTTTAACCATGTTATCCACTTGTGAGTCATCTTCCACCCATTTACATTTACATTTATGGAATTTAGCAGATGCCCAGAGTGACTTTGTGCAAAAGTGCTTTGCTGTTCACTCAGGTATCACAGACAACCCCTGCTCTCACAGACACCTGGGGTGTTAAATTTCTGTTAGTCAACATGTTGCATACACATGAAATAATAATAATAATAATAATAATAATAATAATAATAATAATAATATACACTACTGCTGAGAAATTTGGGATCATTTACAAAGTTCCCTCTTTTCCAAAGAAAAATCTAAAAGAATTTTCATGCTATTCACAAACATTTATGCCCATTACACAATCAATTTTGTTGCACACCCAGAAAATGTTATATTAATAAGGTTAGTTTATTATCTGAAGTATCAGCAGTTGCTGGCTTGTTTACAGGCTCAGAATGGCCAGAAATAAACAACTTCCTTTAGAGACCCATCAGTCTATTGTTGTTTTAAGAAATTAAGGCTACTCGGTATGAGATATTACAAATAAACTGGCGATATCCTACCTTGCTGTTAACTACTCCCTTCATAGAGTAGCATAAATGGGCTCCATTGAGGACAGAAAAAGGAGAGGCCCCATTGCACAACTGTCAGATTATACCTCACAGGCTGTCAACTGACAGCTGCACTAAATAGAGCCCATCAAACATCAGTGTCAGTATCAACAGGGAAGAGACAGTTTCATGGCAGAATTACTATTAAAATGCCATACCTCCCATTGACCAATAAAAAGAAAAAACTAATGGGCCAAAGAGAAAAGACACTGGACACTTGAAGATTGGAAGAATGTGATGAGTCCAAATTTCAGGTCTTTGGATCAAACAGAGCATGTAGGAGGCTGCGTGATGGTTTGGGGTTAAATCTGAGATTTATAGAGTTGAACAGACCTTGAAGAAGTAGGGGTACCACAAGATGTTGCTATGCTATGCCATACCCAGTGGACAACACTGGTTTGGGGCCAATTTTATCCTATAAGAGGATAATGACCCCAAACACACCTGTTCATTCATGGTTTCTTTCAAAATCAAGGATATTAAAAAAAAAAAAAGAGTTGCTTTTGTTGGAGTAATTGTCTCAACTCTCTGGCTCACAGGTCATTAGGCATGGTGTCAGTAGGTTCATCTTTATCTGTCCTATTGGCAGTACTTCTCTGCAGAGGCTGGATAAGCTGTATATGGGCATTGTCACTTTCATCACACCTTAGAATAACCTAAAAAATAGCTGAATGTATTTTAAGGGATGTCCACAAACATTCAGACATAGCTAATGGATACTGAGGGTAAACATACTTAAAAGTTGTTTAAAAGCACTTCTCAACTGCATGAGCCTTTTGTGATGTAATTGATGACTCAGTTTGTCTTTCCATGTTTTTTGTCTATCATATTAAACTTCAGTCATGTGTTTTAGGCAGCTACACTAAGCATGCTTCCTCAAATGTTTCCTATTGCTCATCTCCTATCCCAGAAGACTGCAGAGGAATCAAGGAGAGGAATGGAGAGAATGGACAGTAATTAGGGAAATGGGACAGCTGATCCCTTTCAGATATGATGTTGACTACTGATGAACTGAGTATATGTTAACATTTGTGTTCACCACACCCCTAATGCTCCCAAGCCAGTTCCTGCATAGAGCCAGCACAGATACAGCAACTCCATCCTTGTTATTTGTGAAGGTTTAACACCTGTTCATTGGAAAGATACAATGGACAGTATAATCTGACAACTTCTCGCAAATGTTGTGATGGCAATTATTGCCAGTTGTGGTTTGTTAACTAAAACATTTAAGATCAGTTCCAGTATATAAAGCCAGTTAGCAGCTGAACCAGGTACATCTGTGCTATTGTTTTACTGGCCAATTCACTGGATAAGAAACCTAAAGATATGTGATTATGACCTGTGTGTAACCTATGTTCACATAATGTCTGGGTGTGCAGACAGTGACATCACTCTACTATCTTGAAGAGACTTCGTGGGTAGTATACTTTTGAGCATCCTCCACTAAAAGCTGCTTTAGTGTGCATTTTAAGTGGCTTCTATTGTCTCCTTTGAAGTTTGGTCAGAAAGCAAGATGTTTTCCAAGTCATGGAGAAGAAGAAGAGGATCTGTAGGAAGGAGTGGCTACTTAGGGTTTCTAAATGCTCCCTAACATTAAGCCTCTACATGTGCACAACATTAACACATGCATGCTGCTTGGGCACTCTCAATACACATGCACAGCAGTGTCCTACTGCCAGACCCAAGGAACTGCTTTTATGTTTTTGACCTACTCAGAAGTGTCAGCTCATACATGATTAACACAACAATTAAGATATCATTGACAATATCACACTGTCCTACTGACCAGGGAAATGTTTTTCTGAAGTATTAACCCTCAAAAGTACCCCAAGGTCTTTGAGTCCAGTTATGCCTTGGCTTCATTCATTTTTTCCAGGGAAATGTTCATTTTACACAGTTTGTACTCATAGGTCAGATAATCAGCTTCTAACCATTATTGGTCATCAAAATGTTTTTAGGGATGCAACAATATAATGTGACGTGCTGTATCACATTGTATTAGCTAGTAACTAGTGAGCTGGCTTGAGACTAACATATTAGTTTATGGTAAGATTGGGACAGTATGATGATGAATAAAAACATTAAAACATTTTCATATTGATATAAAGCTGTAAAGTGTGTTGGAAGTAGGGTTATGCTTCTGCTTTTGGCCTTTCCCATACACTCCATCACACGCCTAGCTTATTTTTGCGTCTTCTCTAGGGTTTTTTGAGCACTCTGAGATTAGCCATGGCTTCGACATCTCTCAAAAGGACTTCCTAGCTGGGATCATAGAACATCCCCTACATGAACATGACCAATATGATAATTATCTACTCTCTGTCCGCTATTTTCAAACTTCAAATGGCAGCTTACCAACCAGGCCTCTACATTTGGCACAGCCCATCATAATTTGCAGAGACTCAAATGGTCTTAAGCAGTCATTTTCCTCCCGAGGCTGTTTTATATCTTGTGTCTGTTTACACTAAGGCTGGCTTGCTAAGTCATTTTGTTAAACATTGACATTGAATTGAGACTGAACTTTGACCTCCTTCTGAACCTTCGTGCCATCGCACAGATGGATGTTTTTGATTATTGATAAGAAAAGGAACAGATTAAAAAAAATAATAAATTGGGGACAATAGGGTGTCATTTGTTTAATCTTTGTCTCACTAAACACTTGCTTTCCTTTGTTTTGTGCAGATATTATAGAGATTCCAGACAGCATTTGCTATTGTAAAGCTCTCCAAGTAGCAGACTTTAGTGGAAACCCTTTGACAAGGTAAGCAATGACCCTTAATTTTCTGTGACTGATGCAGAACTTTCTTATTCTGACATTTGTGTGTCTAGTGCATCTTTTTTTTATTGAGAAAATGTATGTCTATTGAAGTGTCTGAACTCCACCTTTGTTATTAATCATTGTTCCTGTCATTGACTTTTCACGGGGGCCTGATGCAGCAGCTATTGTCCATTTAGTCATTTTCTCCCTTTTACCAAATCCTGTTTCATTCCTTTCCTGTATTTTAATCTCTGATTACTCATTTAATCAGATTTTTGGGAGTTCATCAGTTCTCTTGGTGTTCTCATTGTGTTTTTCATTCTAATTTGAGGTGATTGCATGTAATTTTATGTGATTGCTGCTAAGTATTGCTTGATTAGCAATAGTATCCTCCCACTGCCTGCCCTGTTTATGGCAGGTTTGGGTTTTCTCCTTTGAGCCTAATAGAATATTAATGAACCAGTGGCTTATCCATGGTTATGTATAGATGATATCTTAAACACTGCATTCACAGGTCATTCCTGACTCAGTGGGTCAACTCTGTTTTCGCTCTGTTTGACTGTCAGCTGTATAGTGTTAGAGCTTACAGTAATCTGTGGCAGCCCTGCGCTCCATTTGTTTGTATTTCCTGCACAAATCCATATGGTTCCATTTTCAGACTTGTCATTTCATAGGGATTGTGACTGCTGGCAGGTTCAGGGCATGTATCACAGCTGTACATATACCTTTCAGAATTCTGCATTTATGTTTTTACTCTTCAGTTGTGTCCTTTATTCCTTTAACAACTGAAATCTGTGTCTCTGTTTCAGACTTCCAGACACCTTCCACGAATTGCAGAATCTAACATGTCTTTCCATCAATGACATTTCTTTACAAGCGCTTCCTGATAACATTGGAAAGTAAGGAGCCTTTAATATCTTAACCTTTGCTCTGCTCGTGACACAAAAATGCCAGAAATATTAAACGCATTTTCAGCAGTGGCTGATTTATGACTCATAAGGACGAATTCATTCTCAGGTTAACCTCCTTATTTTTAGGTTGTGTGTTTTTTGTGTCAGTGGTAGTTTAATAAGAGCCAATTTCACTGTCAGTTGACTTTTGTGGTGTCAGATTCATTCATGCTTGCTATGGGATTGCTCAGTAGGATATCAGCATAAGGTATTTACACGAATACTCATTTAATCTTTCAAGGTGTCAGTAACTGAGTAATTTTGAAACCCTCATTTTCACCTTCAATTTAATTCCATCATCAAATCCCAATAAATAAATTGTCACCCACTATAAATTTCACTTGAAAATCCATCATGAAGAATAATGATCTATATTCTGTTTTACAATGATTTAAGGACATCTGGTTGTTTTTTAGCCAACTAGGTTTACTAGTTAAGGGAGCAGCTGCGGTCTGGTGGTTAGGGAATGAGCCTTGTGACTGGATGGTCGCCGGTTCAAATCCCTGAACTGGCAGGACACGACGGTGCTCTTGTGTGCTCTTGAGCAAAGCAGCTGCTCCCTGGGCACTGAGGATAGGGCTGCCCACTGCTCTGTCCACGTAAAAGAAGTAGCTGCCATTTATCTACCTACTTACCTACCTTATGTGTATACACGGACACACAGAGTAGAATGTGTTAAGATCTAGCTTCACAAGGAGAGACAGGGATAGAGAAAGATTTAACCCAAATGGATAAAGTGGACATTTGAAGGGGTTTTCCAACTGTGGATTAAACTTAGGCCTGGAAAACTTGTTTATTGAGCAGGTTATTAGTGGGTTTTTCATGTCATGGAGCCAACATAGCAGCTTTTTCTCTGGTAGAAATCAGGTTCTGAGGCTGTGTGTGAAATTGAGTTATAGAGGCATTATTTGTGTTTATTTGTAGCTATGAAGGATTCTTCAGCATCCTCACATTTGAACTGTTAATTTACAACAACACCTCCCTGCTGTGTTCAGCTCCTGTCTCGATATGTTGATAGTCAAGCTGTGTGTCTTTGGAAGGAGGGCTGAAATTAGAGGTAGTTTTTAAACTAGTGTATAAAAATGCTTTCTAACAGATCAGAAAGTAGAAACTATATATAAAACTGAATGATATATATATATATATATATATATATATATATATATATATATATATATAATATATATATATATATATATATATATATATATATATATATATAATTGCCATAACTTGTGAATTGAGTGCTGGATGAAGAATCTTTGACAATAGCTGCTCTCTTTTTAAAACACCTGTGGCATTTCTGTTTAGACTGTAGTCGGGGTGATTTGTGGTATTTTGGTCTTTTGTTTGGTCACCCGTGAGGAAATGTTGACATAAACCTGTACATAGCACTGGCCATTTCAGCTCGCTTTCACATCCATTGCATGTTAACGGATCATGTCTTTGAATGTGACGCCTCTGTGATGACGAAGACATCTGTCCGGCACAAGTCTGGGATATTTGAGTATCATTTCTGTTTTTCCTTCCCTCTATCCCTTGTGTCATTCCACAACCCTGTTAATTTCCTGTGTAATTTCCTCTCGCTTGCCTAACTCTTTCATCCCATCTTGCATGCAGACAAATGGCTCCCTCTCACAATCTGATCTGTGGGATAGTTATGAGATTAGCATTTAGAAGTTGTTTTTGTTTTTAGCACATTAGTGAAAACAATCTTTTTTTTTTTTTCAGACAAAGAGAGCACCAATCTGTTTCCTGTAGCACTATAGGTAGCTGTAATTGTAGTTTTCTTAGAAATGTGATGGTACGACTTGGTATTGTGTAACAGTGCTGTGTATTGTGTTTTGTTGTTGCTCATAATGGAACTAGGTCTGTGATTGACTGTAAAAGGTCAGATCCTCCTTCTTCATTTTCATAAGTGATTAGATTTTGGCTTCGGTTGCTTTTGAATGTTCACGAGATGCAAAATAAAGCTTGCAATTAAGTGGATTGTTTTCCTTCTATCATTCAAATGCAGCAGCAGGTTTGTCCATTTTCAAAAGTAACACACAAAATGCACCAAATCAACCTTCACCTTACCATACCACAGGATAGCAGACTGTTGTTGATGGTAGTAGTTCAGGTTTTGTCCTTTCAGATGTTTTTCCAGGTATTTAGTAATATTGTCTTTTTTTATTTAATTATTTTTTTAGTCCAATCATGATTGAGGGGTGGGGCTCCAAATCTGAGGGCCAATAGAAATAAAGAGACATTATTTATAGCTGTAAATCACAGTGCTGCATGCTTAATCCTGCAGCGTGCTTTCTTTTTTAGGCCATATTCACCCCCCCCCCCCTCCCCTCATTATGACTGTAACACAGAGACCACAAGGCCTTTCACAGCAGATTTGCACCGGTTGCAGCTCCATTCAGTGTAGAAAAGTGCTTCAACAATTAGGCCATGCAAATTAAATTACTTTCCCCTGGGACAAAACCCAGTGAGATGGGTCACTGTGTTAATGTGTGCCCTTTACCAAATACTTTCCCAGCTCTTCTACAAAACTGAACTGAACCTGATCTAAGAACTATTATATGAACTAAAAGTGTTTCATATACTTCCATGTAAAATCAGTCAGCCCGAAGAAACCATAAATTGTAGAGACATGAAACTTCCTCAACTAGTAGTAAACTTTCCTGCTACTCGGACAATTGACCTCAGCCCAATCAGTTTAGGGTTAGCGCTACAGGTTGTAATTTGCAGTTTTGCCCATTAAGCCCAACAATAGAGTTCCTGAAGTACATAATATGCGGAACCTACTTTTGTGATCTGGTCCTAGGTTTTGTTCATGTAACCGGTGTAAAAATTCTTCAGAACACCCTGAACTACAATGTTCCTCAAAATAATTCAACAAACTTTTCTTCAAGACTGAATTCTAAGGTAGATTCTAAAACATGTATCTGTTTAGAGTGTGCTGTAAATAATAAATGACTGTTGTATCAGCAACCGTAGATTAGATACAATTTTTCTGACGTGACAGGCTGAAATTTATGGAGAAGGTTTGATAAAATTCTGGATCATTAGTAGGAAAGTGCTTAACGTGTAAAAAAAGGAAATGTTTTCAAAAACTAACTGTTTGGAAAGTTGGCTACTAGAGAGATTCAGAACAATCAAAATATATCGTAGAACTTTCAACTTATTGACAAAACACTGGTTTGACATCATGTAGTCCAGGGTTCCAAGAAGTTTGTCATTAAAATCACCTTTTAAAAAAAGTATGATTATTGTGTGGAACAACAATACAATAAGACAACATAAAGTGCAAACGTGTAATGAAGGTGCAACACAGAGCTAAGCACTACAATAAATACAGCAGACAAGAGACAATAGGACAGGACAGGACAGGACAGTGCAGTACCGAACGGGAAAATGAACCACCTCATTTTCAAAATGTACTGGATACTTTGGTGTAATAAGTAAGTGCATACTTGCAAAATACATAGCGTTTAGCTGTCAATGTCTTTTAAGGCTAATTGAAGATATTTTAACTAGAACACAATTCACCATGTAAACAGTAAAGGTAGTGATAGACTAACTATCCCCCTATTTTTCCTTTCCTTTAACCACCGTTTTCCCTGATTTGTCCTGATTTTCACAGCTGTATTAAATGTATCTGTTTAAGTCCTTCCTTCCCTCCATTACTATTAGAGTAGATTTTCTGCATCTACACAGCAATTATTTGTCAAACAAACATTAAAAATGCTTAAACACCAATTTATATAAACATAAAATTAAACACAGTTATTTTACTTATTTTTCTTTTTTTTAATATTTAAAAGGCATCTTACTCACCCACCCACAGTCCTACAGCTTGTAGCCCCTGCTTGAAGCCCCCCCAGCCAGAAATGTGTGTCTCCCCAGCATCCTCGTTTTTAATACAAAATATATAACTATGGTCAGCATATTTGTGTTAATTTGCATGGTCAGAATTGCGCAACCCTCAGCAATAGAAACTGACTTATTTGTATTGGTTTCGTTTCTAAAATATGAACATTTGGCAAATTTATTTTTCACAATTTTGTGGGTCCAGACATTGTGTTGTGTGTTCTGTGTGCTGTATGACTTAAATTGCTTTTCTAATATTTTATCCTTTTCTAAAGGGAACATTTTGCTTCATCATTGGGAAAGTATGATGCCAAATTAAGCATTGAAGAGACCGTAAATTCTGATTGGCACACTTAATGACTTTATGACTTTATTATTTTGCTGATATTTGTATAATTGCCAGTTAACATCATCAATATTGTCAGCCAACTGATACTGATACCAGTTGTCTTTTTTCCAGCTAATTTTCAAAACACAACCTCCAGCTAATTTTATTTGAACAGTAAAACTGTTTTCTCTGTTGTGTGTCTGAGATTGTGTGCCTATTTAATTATTTGAGACAACTTTCAGGCAAAACAAAGTAAAAGTGAAGCACAAGATTTTAACTTACATTTTCAGAAAATAATGTAGTTAATTGTATGTCTTCATTCTCCTGGTAATGATGCCACAGATTTCTTTAGTTGTGTTTATACAGCCAAAGCTGATTGTAGACTCATAAAATAACTCATGTGTAATTACTGAAGTAGGTTTTTAATAAACAACTTCCTTGTGTTTGAATGTTTTGTTATGAATATTGTTACTGTACTTACTGTAACTGACCTAATAACTATAGTAATACAGTGATGGTTGTACTTGTGTTATTCCCACTTTTACCCCTTTGAGAAAAATTCACTGATTATTTTTGTGTGACTTTTACAACAGAGTAAATATCAACAAAAGAGGTCAAAACGGATCATTTTTTATGAGGTCTGGTGTGCTGTAATGTGCCTCCTAGTATCATCCAAGAGGAATTAATTATAAATCAAATGAATTTTAGGCTCCTGTGTTTTCTTTAAGCTTCAAGCTTAAAGTGCAACTTTTGAATTCGTCCACTTAATCAGTTCCCATTTTGGGAGTCCAGCTTAAACGTGTGGTAAAAGGATTTGTGGTAATGTTCAGGTCTTGTCATGATAACTATCTTTTTTCTTTTCAGCCTCTATAACTTGGTATCACTGGAGCTCCGAGAGAACTTGTTGACATATTTACCAGAGTAAGTTCACCACAAAACAATCTGTAAACACTTGTCAATTACCAAAGCTGTAACCACTCACATTCATGTTATGTTTCTATTGTCAGATCTCTTTGTCAGCTGCATAGACTTGAAGAACTTGATCTAGGGAACAATGAACTATATAATTTGGTACGTTCCTTTGTCTCTAAACACACTTGAGAACTTTGTCTGGGCACCTGGTGCCAGAAATGTCCGGAATAATCGGATTCCATTTCAAAAATGCTGTTAATTATTTAAAAGCATTTTTTAAATGAACCTCCACCACTTTTTTGTGTGTAAATTAGTCTCTGTTTTCCATTTATGATTGAGCTCAGTTAAACCTATGTATTTGTGATTGTGTGACTGACCACTCTGAGAGGATGTGTTGGACGTGAATCAGGCTACAGTGGAATGTCTGTTCCACAAATGTTTTGCATACCTCTGCATTCCAGTGTGTGTTGTTAAAAGTCACCTGTTCATACTCTCTATCCCTCCTGAACTCTCAACTATGGTCATTTCCAGCCAGAGACAATAGGATGTCTTGTCAACTTAAAGGATCTGTGGCTCGATGGAAATCAGCTGACAGAAATACCACCGGTAAAGAATTTTATTTTTATTTACTTATGTTAGCACAACATAGGAGAACAGCACTGCCCTAAGAACCCTTCCTTCACCTTTATTTATTTATTTAAATGCACTATAATTCTTATATAATATTATATAATATTTACTTAACACTGGCTTCAAGACCAATGGTGTGATGTCAAGATACAGTTCCTCCAAGTAGTATTCAACCCCCTGCATATTTTGCAAATTTAACAAGTTGCAAATAAGTTAGAGCCTTCAAACTTTGAACAAGAGCAGAATTTATTAACAGGTGCCAAAATATTACAAACAGAAAATATAAGTTGCTCAGCTAAATTATAATACATATTAAACATCGATATTTGGGTAAATTATTATTCAACCCCTAGGTTTAATATTGTGTGGAAAAACCCTTGTTTGCCATTACAGCTATTAATCATTTTTTATAGACCTGATCAGGCCGGCACAGGTCTCTAGAGTAATCTTGGCCCATGCCTCTATGCAGATCTTCTCCAAGTTGTCTAGGTTCTTTGGGTGTCTCATGTGGACTTTAATCTTGAGCTCTTTCCACAAGTTTTCAATTGGGTTAAAATCAGGAGACTGACTTGGCCACTGCAACCCCTTATCTTTTCCCTCCTGAACCAGGCCTTGGTTTTCTTGGCTGTGTGCTTGGGGTCGTTGTCTTGTTGGAAGATGAAATGACGACCCATCTTAAGATCCTTGATGGAGGAACGGAGGTTCTTCGCCAAAATCTCCAGATGGCCAGGCCCCTTGGCTGAGAACCAGCCCCACAGCATGATGCAGCCACCACCATGCTTGACTGTAGGGATGCTATTCTTGGGGTCGTATGCAGTGCCATCTTGTCGTCAAACGTCATGGGTGTGGTTGGCACCAAAGAACTCGTTCTTGGTCTCATCAGACCAGAGAACCATAAACCAGTCTGTCTCAGAGTCCTCCAAGTGATCGTAAGCAAACTGTAGACGAGCTTTGACATGGCGCTTTGAAAGTAATGGTACCTTACGGGCTCGCCTGGAATGGAGAGCATTGTGGCGGAGTATGTTACTTATGGTATTGACTGAAACCAATGTCCCCACCACCATGAGATCTTCCCGGAGCTCCCTCCCTGTTGTCCTTGGGTCAGCCTTGACTGTTCGGACAAGCCTGGCCTCAGCACGGGAGGAAACTTTGAAAGGCTGTCCAGGCCGTGGAAGGTTAACAGTAGTTCCATATGATGCTCCCAATGGTGGAGACAGGTAGGCCCAACTCATTGGAAACGGTTTTGTACCCCTTGTCAGCCTTGTGACCCTCCACGATTTTGTCTCCGATGGCCTTGGAATGCTCCTTAGTCTTTCCCATGTTGACCATGTATGAGTGCTGTTCACAAGTTTGGGGAGGGGCTTAAATATTCAGAAAAGGAGGGAAAGACAGATAATAAATCCAAACAAGTGAAGCTCATTGTTTTTTATGTCTCAATTACTTCTTAATACTTGAAGGGAACCAAACAGAATTCTGGTGGTTTGAGGGGTTGAATAATAATTGACCTGCTGAATAAAGAAATAACATTCTTTTTTGCTGCAGTGCATTTCACATGTCCAGGCTGATCTACAGTCCAAATGTCACAATGCCAAGTTAACTCTGTGTAATATGTGTAAACCTACAAAATGTGCAGGGGGTTGAATACTTCTTGGAGGCACTGTATATTTTAGCTGAGCTGTTATGAGCTGGATGACTGGATGGATAATGTGGACAATCTTTCATCTTACAGGAGCTGGGCAGCATGAAGAATCTACTATGTTTGGATGTGTCTGAGAACAAGCTAGAGCACCTTCCAGAGGAAATGGCTAGCTTGACCTCTCTCACTGACCTGCTAGTGTCCCAGAACCTCATTGATTCCTTGCCAGAGGGCATAGGTCAGTTATTACACATTGTATTGCACCTCGGGGCAATGGGAAGTGTTGTGTTCCCCATTTTCATCATCGTTTTAATCTGCAGCTAAATATTGGACCTATCTGTATCATTTTCACACCGTATGATGTACAGTGATGATGATTAACACTAATTAATTAATTAACATTAATCTTTCTGTACTTTCTGGAAGACAAATATGCAGATAGACAGCGTTAGCGAGACATATAGTAGAGCACTGACCTGCATTTGTCATCTGTGAATGTGCATTTCAAATATGGGCATTCCTCTCTTTTGGGATATGTGATCTCAGCATATCAAACAGAAACACTGGAACAGATTTCAGGTGTAGCCAAGCTTCAAGCATATAGTTCCAATGACGAAAAGCACTTTTAGTTTTCTGACATAAGCAGCTCTCTGTAAATATTTATTGTTTTAATATAAAGATCAATAAGAACGTTATGTTGATTATTTGTATGACTAAAAAAGTTACTTACCAAAAGCACCAGTTTTAACTTAGAATTACATAATTACATAAATTACATAAAAGCTAAAGGTGTGTGTGTGTGTGTGTGTGTGTGTGTGTGTGTGTGTGTGTGTGTGTGTGTGTGTCCACTCCCACAGGAAAATTAAAACGCCTTTCCATACTGAAATCAGATCAAAACCGTTTGGTCCAGCTGCCTGAGAGCATTGGCAACTGTGAAAGTCTGACAGAATTGGTGCTCACTGAGAACCAGCTGATGGTGAGTTACAACCCTTACTCACATGATTCATGTCATGACAACAGCCTAACTAATATTAGATTTTGTTTGTTGCTGTTCTGAGCTGCCTTATTAGGCTCTATTTATTTTTGCTGATTTTGTTAGCACTGCTGATTCCAAAACATGAGATACACATATACGTGTACATTGTTAGCGATAGAGGTGGGTAATAAAGTGTATCATTCTGCTTTGAAACTATCAAAATGTGCTATTTGTGCTAAATTAAATAAAAACATACACTAAATCTTAATAAAGTATCTATAGAACATTTTAAAACTCCAAAGTTCTGAATATTTACTTTTTGTAAAACAGAATTCTGTACAAAGCTTCCTTTGGTCCTGGATGCTACTGCAATGCAATGGGTGCAAAGGAAGGGGACTAGCAGCAGTGTCCTTGAGCAATACACTTAACTCCTCAGCTGCACCCCTGGCGCAGTGGATAGGGCAGCCCACTGCTCTGTGCTCACTGCACCCCTAGTTTGTGAATTCACTAGTGTGTATGCGTGTGTGTATCACTCTGTGTGGATGGGTTAATTGAAGAGGCTAAATTCTCCTGTGTGTAGCACAGTGGGTCTATAAGCACCTTTATCTTTTATAGGCTGGATGTTTCATTGGTTTAGATACATTAGTTGGATACAGCAAATCAGTGTACTAACTTATGATTTTACGTATTGTGTTGTGTTTGTATGTATGTATGTATAAATTAATTTTGCTATCTCTCAAATGCAACAAGCACGGTAATGAAAATGGCATTGTGCTTATTCACACTCAATAAAGTTGTTTTAAGATCATTCACTTTTATTTGTAACTCCTGTTAGGAAAATAAATAGCCAGGGAAAATACTCTTGTGGTGCTAAAATATTCTATAATACACCAGTTAAGTATAAGCTTTGCATTTCTGATTACTTTCATTTTTTTCCGCAGAGTTTGCCGAGAAGTATTGGAAAGCTCAAAAAACTCTCAAACTTCAACTGTGATAGGAATCGCTTAACGTCTTTACCCAAAGAGGTGTGTATCCTGTTCCGTTATCTCCGTCTAAAATCCCACCTAAACATGTCAGTGCTGCATTCTAGATATGTGTAAAATGTAAACACCTGGCATTACATCACAACAAATTAGCTGTATTATGAGGAGCTTTATTTTCTTACAGCCAGAAATAAGAACTAAGAAAACTAGCTGATAGTTTAAACTGGTTCTTATTCCAAAATCAGTGTTTGTTAGTTTTTAATTTGTTAGATATTTCATCTTTGCAATACTTTGTTATAAATCTGATATATATATATACACACACACACACACATACACACACACACACACACACACACACACACACACACACACACACACAGTATATTCTGCAGTCCTGTATATTGCACTAGCGTCATGTGCATTTGTGGATTTCTTATATTTCTGAACAAACCTGTACTGACCTCTACTGTGCATGTACAGTAAATTTAACTTGGTAGTGGTTTTAATCACAGCACAAGCAATTACATTTTCCTGGAATTTTATGCTTGATGTCTTACAGAGCCATAGATGGCTTCTGTATCATGCTTCATGTACAGTATTCAGCTGCACAGAACATCAGTTTGAAGGCAAAACATTCACCAAATTATATTATTTGGATATTTTGGTTAAATAGTTTGCAGGTTCTTTTCTCTTTTTTTTTGATGTTAACCGACTCACAGTTTCTTTTTCATAATTGATCAATGACGTTAGATGGAAGCAAAGTTAGATCTCAAGTTTTATTTACTTTAAGAAAATGTACTGTGAAAATTACCATTAAGATCTTTACAAATCTCCTTACTTATTTATTTCATTACCTACTACAATCACACAGCGTTTCAGATCTGGTAGCGTAAACATCAGATCTGAGATGGCGGCTGAAGCATATTAAACAAACACTGGAACAGATTTCAGGTGTAGCCAAGCTTCAAGCATATATTTCCAGTGACAAAAAGCAGAAAAAATGAAAAGCACTTTTAGTTTTCTGACATAAGCAGCTCTCTTAAAATGTTCATTGTTTTAATACAAAGATCAGTAAGAACAGGTTATGTTGATTATTTTTATGACTAAATTACTTACAAAAAGCACCAGTTTTAACTTTTGTTGAAATTACTTAAAAACAAAAGTCAACAGAGCCATCAGAGGTTATGGGCAGGTAGACACTATCCATGTCGTGCTGATGTGAGGCCTCCTTTGTAACTTGTTTTGTAAATTGTGGGGAATATGGCATGGTGTTAAAATAATCAGTCAAAAGTTTCAAAGTTTACAGAGGATCAGTTATTATTCATCCCCTCAAACCAGCTGAATTCTGTTTGGTTCCCTCAAGTATTAATAAGTAATTCAGACATTAAGAACAATGAGCTGAACATGCTTGGATTAATTATCTGTTTTGGCCACTTCTTCTGAATATGAAAGCACTCATACATTGTCAACAAGTCTAAGATCTAAAACCCTTTCCAAGTTGTTGCGCCTGCCTGCCTGTGTCCATACACACAATACGCAATTGGAGGGTGTCTGTGTCTGTGTGTGTGTCTGTGTGTGTGTGTCTGTGTGTGTGTGTCTGTGTGTGTGTGTCTGTGTGTGTGTGTCTGTGTGTGTGTGTCTGTGTGTGTGTGTCTGTGTGTGTGTCTGTGTGTGTGTCTGTGTGTGTGTCTGTGTGTGTGTCTGTGTGTGTGTGGTAGACAGTGTATGTCAGAGCACAAACCATGAAGTCTAAGGAATTGTCTGCAGACCTCTCAGACAGGATTGTGTTGAGATTCTGCTGCAGTGAAGGTCTCAGTGAGCACAGTGGCCTCCCATCATCCATAAATACAAGACGTTTGAATCCACCAGGACTCTTCCTAGAGCTGGCCACCCAGCCAAACTGAGTGATCATAGTAAAAGGGGCTTTGTCAGAGTGACCATTGGGTTCTTGGTCACCTACCTGGCTGAGATCCAATGATGCCTTGTGGAGAGAGGAGACCTGTTTCTATAGCACTCCACCAATCAGGTCTGTATGGTAGAGGGGCCAGATGGAAGGCACTCCTCCGTAAAAGGTACATGACCACCTATTACTGTTTTACTGGAGTTTGTCAAAAGGCACCTAAAGGACTCTCAGATCACGAAACAAAAAGATTGAACTCTTTGGACCGAATGCCAAATATTATGCCTTGAAGAAATCAGGCACTGCTTGTCACCTGGCCAATATCATTCCTACAGTGAAGCATGATGGTGGCAGCATCTTGCTGTTGGGATGTTTATCTGCAGCAATTCAGGATCGAGGGAAAGATGACTGCAGCGATATACAAGGACATCCTTTATGATAACCTGCTCCAGAGTGCTTTGCACATCAGACTGGGATGAAGGTTTATCTTCCAACAGAACTACTACCCTTAGCACACAGGCTAGGAGTGGCTTCAGGAGAACTCTGTGAATATCCTTGAGTGGCCCAGCCAGAGTGTAGACATTTGTTTTAACAGACTACAGTGAGACATAAGGCACGGTTCCTCAAAAGATGAAGATGGCTCCTTTGTTAATGTTAACTAGCAAGTAAGCTAGTTAATGGAATTAAGTTCTCATATTCTGTGTCAGATGTATCATCTGACAAGACTGTGAGGTGTGTCAGTAAGCTTATTTCCACTGTACCCTCCCCTGTGCATGATGATCTGTAGGTACCTAACATTTCAGTTAACCCAGACAGGTTTTTTACTTTTGCACCAATAAGCCTTTTTTTAAATTATATAATAATATACACCTGTAGGATATTTGAAATATGTGCTGAGTAATGTCATGCCACTGCTTGACTTGGCCGTTTTTGTATTCTTTTTTTTATCTTATTCTTTACAAGTCTGTGAACTGAGGATTAACCAGTAACAGTATTTACAGCAGTAATACATTCATGAATTTGCTTTTCAACACCCTGCCAATACACACCAGTGAGATATGGTATCCAATAACATTGATTTTAGAAGAAACCACGAATGAGCAGGTGTCCCAGTGCTTTTGTCATAAAGTCCGTTAGTTATTGTTTTGATAGTTAGTTACAGGTACAGCGCACACTGCATTTGGCTGCTGTTTCTCAAATACTCAAATATGTAATAATGCTTAATGATGTCTTAAGCAGTGTGAATTAATTAGTTGAGATTTGTCTAAACCATTTATCATTTCTTCTTCTTTCGGCTGCTCCCTTTATGGGTCAGCACAGCGGACCCCAGCCATCTCCGTGTCCACCTTCACTACATCCATAAACCTTCTCTGAGGTCTTGCTCTTCTTCTTCTCCTTTCCAACTCTATCTCTCTGTTGAGCCAAACGAAAGTCATTTACTCCTTCTTTACTGTCCATTCTCTCATACAAGCCTTTGCCTTTGCCACCATACTATTCGCTATGCAACTAGCCTCACAGTACTCCTGCCAACTTCCTTCATCTCTCTGGTTATCCCACTATTTCTTAGCTGTCTTCTTCTTCTGAATACTCTTGTGGACTTCCTCATTCCACCACCAACTTTCCTTGTCTTCTTTCCTCTGACCAGACGAAACACCCAACACATTCTTGCCAGTTTCTCTCACCACCTTAGCTGTACTTTCCCAGTCCTCAGGTAGCTCCTCACTGCCCCCAAGGGCCTGTTGCAACATTTCCCTGAACTGCCTGAAACCATCCTCCTCCTTCAGCTTCCACCATCTAACCTTTGGCTCTGTCTTCACTCTCTTCCTCTTCTTTGTTCCTCATTTTACAGACAACCACCCTATGCTGCCTTCCTACACTTTCCCCTGGCACCACTTTACAATCTCCAATCTCTTTTAGGTCGCATCTCCTGCTAAGGATATAATCCACCTGTGTGCACCTCCCTCCACTCTTGTATGTCACCCTGTGGTCTTCACTCTTCTGAAAATGTGTTCACCACAGCCATTTCCATTCTCTTTGCAAAATCTACAACCATGTGACCTTCTGCATTTCTGTCTTTCACACCATACATACCCAGCACCTCTTCATCCCCTCTGTTCCTTTCACCAACATGTCCACTGAAGTCTGCACCAATCACCAATCTCTCCTCTTTAGGGACACCTTCTACCACTTCATCCATCATATGCCAATATTTCTCTTTCTCTTCTAACTGACAACCAAACTGTGGTGCATATGAACTGACAACATTCAAAATTACACCATCAACTTCCAACTTCAAGCTCATGATCCTTTGTGATGCTCTCTTTACATCCAGAACACTTTTCACAAACTGATTATCCCTACTCCATTTCTCTTCCTATATATGCTATGATACACCATGCCACCATGATTTGAATCCACCTCCAATGTTCATGGCCTTGCTTCCATTCCATCTGGTCTCCTGAACACACAGAATATCTACGTTCCTTCTCTCCATCATGTCTGCAAGCTCTCTGGCTTTACCCGTCATTGTCCCTACATTCAGAGTCCATACTCTAACCTCCACACTCCTACCTTTCCATCTCTCTCACTGCCTTCTAACCCGCCTTCCTCCTCTCCCCCATCGATGGTCTTCAACCTTCAGTATTCCAATTTCCACCGGCACCCTGCTGGAAAACTGCACCAGAAGCGGTTGTTGTTAGCCCGGCCCTCGACCAATCCAGTATGGCAGTCATGTTTGTGATCCGCTTGTAGTTTTGGCACAAGATACATGCTGGACGCCTTTCCTGACGCAACCCTCACCATTTATCCAGGCTTGGCACCAGAAGTACACAAAGTACACCCCTAATGCATGGTTTCCAGTTAGCATTTAATGTTTGTTACTGTTAACTAATGTATCCTTATTGTAAAGTGTTAGCAAATTAAAATACACTTGTGATCAGAAGTTTACATATGCTCATCAGGGACGTAAATTTAATCAGTATTTGGCTTTGAATGATTTCATTAAACAAATTAATTGGACATAATACATTTTCAACAGCTTCAGTACAAAGTACAGTACGTGCCCTTGCCCGCAAAAGTGCACAGCAATTTCACACGTGGTCATTTTCTCTGCTATTTTGTCAGTGTCAGTAGTAGGTATGAACATTTGACACAGTCTTGAAGGATCCGAGGTGTCTGTGCCATTCACAAAGAAATGAAATGCCTTCTCAACCACCTCAGTACTGAGAAATCACACTAAACACCTCTTTTCCAGAGGATATGAGGTAATATTTACCCACATGTTGAGTCATACGGGACTAATATAATCTGGAACGATATAACGGGGCACTATACTGATGCATTCCCATTGGATTATAAGCATTGAGAACTTCTGGGAAAATTACTTTACCCCATCTCCCAATGTAAAACCAATGCCTTCTGAATAGAGCTTTA
This sequence comes from Acestrorhynchus altus, assembly GCA_034509495.1. NCBI lineage: Eukaryota > Metazoa > Chordata > Actinopteri > Characiformes > Acestrorhynchidae > Acestrorhynchus > Acestrorhynchus altus. The sequence goes on along the minus strand of CM067506.1, from coordinate 8,958,620 downwards.
CATTACATTTGTATGTTTCAGCTCAAGTTTCATCTTCTTTTTGAATGTGACACAACAATTTGAACAGAGGTATTTTCCATATACCAGTATAAAAGGAACAGCAAACAAAACAACTTGTTTTAATTTAAATTTTATGGAGAGACTAGAAATGGTCAACTGTTTCTTCTAATATTAAACCACACAAATGTCATATATTGATATTATATTTGAGTTATTGTGGTTTGATATTTATTGATTTATGTTAATTTTGTAGTTTCTAAGTTATTTTTTCCCTCAGAGCCAGAATTGAGTATCATGAGACTACATTCAAATATTAGTATTGTGATGCTGCTGTATTTTTACCATAACCACAATCACTTTCTCTTGATTATAGAGGAGGGTCTAGTTAAATTGGAATCTGAGAGGTCTTTGTGATCAAACAATGGCCTTGTGTGTCAATGATTCAGATTGTGCAGTGAGAGTCTTCAGCACTGCCATTAATCTGACCTCATCCACTACCACATGCCTTGCACAAGCACATTCCTATCTCTCCCTAACGCACCCTACATTCAGCAGCTTTCTTATCTCTTTTTACCTGGTATTCACTTAGTAGGATTGCTTGTCATAACAAAGTCATAAAACATTTAGTTAATACAGCAAGTACTCTAAAATGACTTAAGAGCTCAATTTTATTTATTATTATTTGGAAAATAACGTTGGAAGGAATCATTAATTAGAATGCATCAATATGGCATTTCAGTATTCAGTAGAGTATTAGTAACTTGTTGTGGCCCCGGCCAAAATCAGTAATAACAGCAATAGATGTTGTGGCCTAGCCAGGACCTTGAAATGATTCTTACGGAGCCACTCCATAGTTGCCCTGGCTGTGTCTGTTTGTAAAACAATGAACGCCGAAGCAAAACTGGACCATGCAACATGACAATGACCCAAAACACAATTCACAGTGTAAATTCACAGTGAACTGGCTGAAAACTAAGAAATGGAGTGTCCTGGAATGGCGGTCAAAGAACAGATCTCCATTTGAGATGCTGTGGAGTGACTTGAAACAGGCTCAAGAAAACCCTTCAATATCTCACAGCTGAAAGAATTATGTTGAAGAGTGGGGTGTGTGCGTGTGTGTGTGTGTTATTGTAGAGGTGTAAATGTTGGTACCAGAGTTCTCCTCACTGCTCTGTCACAGCATTGATTTTTTTTTTTTTTTTCCCAGACCAACCACTTGCACACCCTATTTTATCCATTTTAACAAACACAGAAATACAATAATAAATGATGAATGAGCCTCATTAAGAAGAGTATTAAGAGTCTTGTATCATAATGGCAACCTTAATCTTAGACTACGTGAGATTAAAGCTTTTGCGTCTTTGATAGCATATCACTGGAAATCTCCTAATCCTCCTAGGGTAGCACATCAAGTGATACAAGATACAAGATCTGATGTTGTTTACATCTACAGAAGATTAAATACACTATGAGAGTCAATTAAGAAATTTTACCACACTTGGAATCCCTTGTTAACATATTGCTCCTAAATTGAAGTACTTTCTACAGAACAGTGCTATGCGCTCCATATTCCAGATTGCTTGATGCTTGCACTCTTTCTATTTGAGAATGTATGGGCATGTAAAAAGTCATGATAACGTCTAGATGTAACCATTATTCCAATCCAAAAAATTTGTCAGCCATGATATTGTTTCTGTTGATATAACTATTGAATTTTTGTATCTTTTTTCTCTCTTTTCCTTTTCCAAAATATTCCTAATTTAAGGCAACAGCTGAGGTGTATTTCAAGGGGTGGAGAAGAGAGTAAAGATGTGAGGGGACATGCAGGGTATATATTCAAAACTATTGTGACCACCATGTCTCTGTAATGTCTTTTTTTCATAAATAAATTCTTAAATGTGAAGAGGATTGAAAAAGGAAAACTTGTGTGATGTGAGGGTTTCAGATACCGAGCCATTGGTCAACACTCTTTGTTCGCAGGTCCTGAAACTGTGTGGTGTTTCAGTTATGAAAGATTGTGCAGTGTGGGGACTCTGGTGCCTAAAAACAATGAAGCATGGAAATGTCCTGCTTTGTTTAGAATTTTTTAAATCCTGTGGTGTGAGTCAGGCATTACGTGACACATATGGACACAGTGACATTAAGTTAATTTGATGAGACATGGTCAGCCATCATTGCATTTGTTTCATAGTCAACTTTAAGCTCTGTCTCTCTGGCCACCCATTAACATTGTGCTGTAGGTCACCATTAATTGCTTCTAAACTTAGCCTCACTCTCTAACCCCATCAGCACTCTATAGATCCATGAGAAAAACAGATGTAGCACAAAGCAATGCTTTTTAATTCTATTCTTTCACTCACTCAGTGACATACTTTCAGCTGTAATTTAAGTCATGAAATCCCTCCTTATTCCCCCCACATTTTCCTTGACTATGTCTTGCTCTTTGTTACACTTTCAGAAGCAGGGTATCTCTTGATTATAATGAAAATTGAAGCTTTTAGTTTGTCATGGCCTGGTAACCCCTGGTCATACTGGAATTCCCCTGTTGCAAACTTAAAAATCAAAGCTCTGTCTTCTGCCTCTTCATCGTGTGGTTATTACATTGTTTATTGCTCTGTGGCTATTTGTTGTCTGTGTCTGACCTTTTACAGATAGGAGGCTGCAGTAGTCTGAATGTGCTGTGTGTGAGAGACAACCGTTTATCACGCATCCCCTCCGAGCTGTCACTGGCCACAGAACTGCATGTATTTGATGTGTCTGGAAACAGGTTTGTAGGAGCATGCTTGCCCTCTATCAGGTTAACCCTTTAAATTCTTGAATATATTTTAATCAGTTGTTAATTTAATCTACAAAAAGTTTTAATTCCACATATCTAAACTGCAATTTCCAGTTTCAGACCTTTAAAATATAGTTCAAAATACACTATATGTCCTAATGATTGTGGACACCTCTTCTAACAAAGGATTTGGCTTTAAATTGCACGTACTGCAAAAGGATTTAAAAATGATGCTGAATTGGCTTGTTGGTCTTGCTGAATAGGTAGGATATTTTAGGCAAACATTGCTGTGGATTTTGTTACTATGTTATCTGTGTTATGTTGATATAATTGTTCTCTTTATTGTGACAGAATTTCATAATTAACAAAACAGTACATTCAAACTCTGAATAGTTTCACATTGTGATTTATTTACATTAACTTTCATTAATAGCTGAAAACATGATTAGCCTCAACTAAAAAATTACTGTTGTGGATACAATTATTGTGCTGATCAGACTGACAACAACAGCGATAGTTAAGTGAGTACAGTTCTCTTTACCATCAAAAGGTTCTTGGAACCTGGAGAAAACTGGATATATCTGATTCAGGAAGATGTCTGACAGACTCAAATGCACAACAGCATCAGAAAACAGGTTTCTGAGAGTCAGCAGCTTTTGTGATTCATATGACAACACTTTGTAATATATATATATATATATATATATATATATATATATATATATATATATATATATATATATATATATATATATATATTATTCTCATATTCTAATATTCTCTCTCTTTCTTTCCCACTCTTTTTGCTTGGATCACCCTTATTAACTCCACTTACTTGAATGCCCTTTTTACTCATTTGCGGTGATCTCTTGATTGCTTGTTTTGCTCACTTTCATAACTGTAACCTAATATACCTGTATCTCTGCCCTTAGATATCCAACTCTTTAGCCATATGATTAAAGTACACTCATGAAATGACTTTTGGTAGAAGTGTTTACCTGTATTTATTAAGTAAATATACAGGTGTGTGTGTGTGTGTGTGTGTGTGTGTGTGTGTGTGTGTGTGTGTGTGTGTGTGTGTGTGTGTGTGTGTGTGTGTGTGTGTGTGTGTGTGTGTGTGTGTGTGTAAAGAGAACCTGGGCATCACCAGGTATTGTGGTCTAGTTCAGTTACATTAATATTTGACTAGAAATTAAGTTAAACAAACACAGACTTGCAGGGTCTAAACACAGTAAAATGCAAAGCCAAAGTTGTAAATTTGTGAGCAAGAGGAAGTGTGAAAAGGGTCCTCTGAAGTGACAAAGCTAAGAAACAAAAGGAAACATATCATGTTTGAAGATACAGTTAAAAGCTAGCAGGGCTCAGTTACCATTTCATATGCTCATTACCTCATGCCTTAACACTTTTGATAACATAAGAATAGACACAGGTGCCTTTTATAAGATGTAGAGCATTAACAAGTGTGAGTATCTAAATACCTTCAGCTTGGGTCTGCTTAACACCCTCCTGTACTCTGTCTTGCTCTCTCTGTCCATCAGGCTGACCCATCTGCCCATGTCTCTCACCACGTTGCGACTCAAGGCCCTTTGGCTGTCAGAGAACCAGTCTCAGCCTTTGCTCACTTTTCAGACAGATGTGGACCCCGAGTCAGGAGAGAAGGTGCTCACTTGTGTGCTTCTTCCTCAGCAACCCTGTGAATCAGACAAAGGTGCAGTAGGCCATCTTTTCTCCTCTACATTCTCTTGTCTTCATGGTCAAAAAACACTTTACACAGAGGTGCAAAATATGTAGGTGTATTGTGACTAATTACTGGTCCAATTTTTTAATTACTGCTGATTGTTCACTAGGGATAGTAGTGTGGAAATATTTTAGATATAGGTATTATAGGTATTGATATAACAGTAAGATGATATGTTACCTTTTGTGTGAGACAATGGTGGGCCATTTGGTTTCTGTAGCTTATATACTTGAATGGATTAATTACGCAAAAAAGAGATATTCTATTTACATTTAATTTCAACATGAGTTAAAAATGAAAGTTCATTCTTTTAAATGTACTGAAAAATGTAGGACACTCTATTGGTATAAATAGCTGTTATTTCTTTCTTTGGCTGAAATAATATCAATAATATCCTATAACTGTCTGCCATAGAGTGGAGGAAACAATCTCCCACTCCTTCATACTGAATTCTTTCAACTATGTAATGCCTGTGATAAAGCCATGGTGGCAGTTGTTTTAAATGTTCTCCAGTAGAATCTATGAGTTTTGAGATCTTTTAAAACCGTTTCCCAGACTCCTCTGCACCTTCAACCATTTTTCTGAAGGCCACAGAGAGTTCTTTGGATCTTGCTATGATGCCACTCACTTCACATCAAGAGCAAACCAAACTAATGTCTGAGGTTTAAATAAGACGGCCTCCCCCTAAAGTCCTCTCTAACGATGATCTAATCATTTGCTGCTGATGTTGTGCACCTCTTTCTATTTTTAGGTATTTTAAGTAATAAATTGACCCATTAACACATTTACTAATAAATGTGGTATCTTCATTTTTTCCTCACAGGAAAAGTGAATTTCTGGTATATGACTACAATTTAACCAATGTCTATTTTCTAGTTCAGATGCTTGAAGTGATAAATTTGGATGCTACAATTGGTGCCTTGCACTCCTCATGCCTCAAAATTAATTGTACATAAAACTGAAGCCAACTTCGAGATAGTCTTCATACCAATAAATATAGAGTGCATTGTTGGAGTAGGGTCATCCAGAAGGATGCCCTAGCTGTAATTTTAATCCTTTCTGGTGTAATATTCTAATAACATCCCATGTCAAAGCCATAGACTGCAGACTGCTGTACTTAATCTAGTCAGTGCCCTTCAGGATTTAATTAAGCCATGACTGACCACAAGATTGGATTGGGTGCTGTTACATGTTTGTTGACACAGTAAGCATGTAGGTAGCTGAGGGTAAAGAGAGCTTGGAATGTTTGAACTTCCCTGGCATATCTCTCTCTCTCTCTCTCTCTCTCTCTCTCTCTCTCTCTCTCTCTCTCTCTCTCCTCTCTCTCTCTGTTTGTGTTCCTGTGCTGTCTTTTACACATGCCTAGCAGATTGGATGTCTAAAGAGGCTTATCTTCTCAAGGCCCTGCCCCCTTCTATTAAGCACTTTCAACAGTGGCACCACCACAAAAATGACTCATATGCATCTGCATCTCATCCATTCAGGAGCCTCATATTTATAACTGCATCCTCTTTTAAAGTGGAGAGGAATGGAGTGGAACACATTTTGGAGAAAGACTAGTTTGATGCTGCTTGACCACTTCAGCATTGTGTGCCTGTTGCTTGCGCAAGCCTAAGGCTTATCATTTGCTGTGACGCGGACTGGGTGGTGGAGCAGTAGAGGGTGGTAGCTAATTCATTGAGAGGGGGGGTGGAGGGGATGGGGGTGGGGGTTGCAGATTGCCTTGCAGTAAGCCTCTGAATAAGCCAGGATTGGAAAGCATGATCTGGAATCTCCAAGCCCTAATTTTCACCTGCTGGAGTTCAGATGCTCTACTGACCAAACTTTCATGCACTTCAGGAGAAACCAGTAAGCTCTGTTAACTCTGCTGTGTGTGTGTGTGTGTGTGTGTGTGTGTGTGTGTGTGTGTGTGTGTCTGTGTGTGTCTGTGTGTGTGTGTGTGTGTGTGTGTAGGTTCAGATAACTTGGCACGCTGTGGAGCTCTGGAGAGTCTTGTGAATGACATGGCTGACGACACCTGGGACAACCGAGCCATGAACAGAATCAGTGCCATCCGCTTCTTGGAAGATGATGATGAAGATGATGATGAAAAGGTGGGAGAATTGAGACGAAGTGCAACTGTCTCGAAAACTACTCTCAAATTTTACTGCAAATATCTTGAGATTCTGAGTAAATCATATGAATGGTGTTTGTTGTCAGTTTGTGAGAAAGTTAATGTATATTTGTTTCATTTGTCATGTCATGACGTCCAGCTTCGTTTTTCAAATAGTCAAAATAAAAATGACAGAAATGACATATAGCAACATATCTAGAGCGTTCTCAGGATTGAAGTCTTCATTTTTGGAGCTCTCTTCCTGATGATCTGAGGGCTCTTGATGATCTTTGCACAATCATGAGGAGGTTCTGTCTGGGTTTAACTTATTACACACAATATTCAATGTAGCAAACTTGAGTTTTTAGGATTTTGCCCAAAGTGAGCCAAAATCATCGTTTACTGAGTGTGTGCACACTAATGTGGACTAATGTTGCACACTCATTTCAGTTTCACTTTCCTATTTAATTACATGGTGTCCCCAGAAAGGCAGTCTCAGAATTCTTTTAGATGAACAGAACCAACCTTCTCACATTTTTATTCATCCAGTCTCTGTCAAAAGCAGTGGAACGGTGAGGCCAACCCCTTTATTTTTGCTGTTGACTGAAAACATTTGGGTTAGATATGAATGTAAAAGATGAAAATAAAAAAAGATCAACATTTCAGCTTTGATTTTCCATGTATTTACATCTAGATCTTATACACAGTACAGAAGGTGTCTGAAACCACCCAGTTTTTCTTGTGAGCAAAAGTATTGGAACAGATCAGTTTCAGTCAAGGCTCAGTATTTAGTCGCAAATCCTTTGCTTGCAAAGACTGCATCACATGCCCTTGCATTTCCACATAAGTTAGTTTGAAAGTAGTTGTTGTAAGTTTGTGGTAGATGGTACCAAAGATGGTACCGAGAGACCAGCAGCAGCTAGATGCTAGCCTCAATCTTATACTGATGGAATATTTATCATCAGAAATATACCAGGTAAGTAAGTAAATAATGATACTTCTTACACACAGGAATGAATCCTCTGCATTTAACCCATCCTCACACTTCCTCACAGTGATACACACATACACACTAGTGACTTCACACACCAGGGGGCAGTGAGCACACGTGTCCGGAGTGGTGGGCAGCGCTGGGGAGCAGCTGGGGAGCAGCTGGGGAGTTCAGTGCCTTGCTCAAGGGCACTTCAGTCATGTCCTGCCAGTTCAGGGATTAAATATTATTGTTTTACTCATTCTGGGTAAGATTTCATTTTGCCAGTACCAGATAATCTTCAGTACTGAATTGCTGACATTCTGTTTTGACAGAAGTTTGTTTTTGCTGAGATATTTCACTACACATTTAAGAGCCAGCTCCTTAAGAGCCCCCAGTTTATCCGAATGATAAAATGAGCCCACAGTCAGTCCAAACTCAGAGATTAAGTATTAGTGTTCAATCCTTGTTACGTTTTGAGAAAGTATCCAGTAAAAGTATCTTACTCTTATATACTGTCCCTCTTTATTTATTTCAGGGAACACTGCTGCGGCGAGCCACTCCCCACCCTGGTGAGTTAAGGACCATGAAAAAAGTGGTAGAGAACCTCCGCAATGACATGAATGCCGCCAAAGGCTTGGATTCCAACAAAAATGAGGTCAATAATGCTGTGGACCGAGTGACCACGTCTGTGTGACTGGTTTTACCTTCGCGACGACCCTTTCCCAATCACCCATCATGTTTTCCTTCCTATACCCCAGCTCAGCCCACTTCCCCTGTGGTCTTTCTTTCTGGGACATGACCCTCCTCTCTCTGTCCTGGGTCTGTCTCACTTTCAGCTTCTACTCCAGCAACAGGTGCCTTCTTTTTTAGTTTTTTTGTTTTAATAGAAGTCCAATTTGTACAGGAAGGCATACGTTCAGTACGTCTTCATATCCCCTCTCTCCAGACGTTTTGATGCACTACATTAAGAACACACTAATATCCAGTCAAAATCTCCGTAGGTATAGTGATTACACACATACTGTATTTATATATTTCTCCTATTTTCTATTTTTTTATATATATTTTTTAAAACACTGGGTGGATGTTGCTTTTTTCCAGTTCTTTCCGAATATGTTGAGCCCAGGCATTTTTTTGGACCTACTGATTTTTTAAAATATATTGTATAGTTCTTTGTGAATATCAATAATTTTGTACTTGTGGCAGCTCAGATGGTGTGAATCTGGAGAAAAGGAAATAGATGTATCGCACAGTTCTTAAACAATGAGCATTTTACTCCTTTCACAAAATTTTTGTTTTTACTTTTTTAAGAATGGCAAAGCAGTTAATCCGCTGGGGATAGGGGACAGCTGACAGTTTTACTTTTCAGGTTTGGCTGTTTGTTTGTTTTTTTAATTAGTGCCATTTTAATCCACATAAATGTTTCTGTATTTAAGCAAATGAGGGCTAATGCAGCACAGACTATTTCCTCACCTCCTTGAACTGGAATGAGAATGCTGGGGTTGCTCTGCTCCCCTATGTTAATTCACTATTCACCACTATTGCTGGATTATTCCACACAGAAATGCTAGACTGGCTAAAAATGAATGAAAGTGGGACCAGTAAGCACAACCTGACTATAACCTGTTCTGATTCATTTGTTATTAGCAACATTAGCGTTCGTGGATAAAGTGTCCTTTTGAATTTCCAGATTAGCTCAATTTTTGTATGTTTCTCCCTGCTTAATGTACATTTGGTACAGTGATAATTATTTTTGTATGATTGGTTTAGGTGGGAAGATTTCTTTTAAGTGCAGATGAAAAAATCTAGAAAAACAAAATGCACTTTTCCAAGACTTAAATTTTATTAAAATTGCTTATTGTTTCTATGGTACACTACAAATTACATTTTGCTTTGTATGTTCCTTATTGCAAAAAGACCAAGGAGATTGGTTTTAAAATGTTGATTTTTAATCTTAATTATTATATATTTTTGTCAATGATAAAACTGCACAGAAATCTCAGATAGGCACAAATTCTGGGCCTATATTTTTATGACTTCTAACCACTGATATAATAAAATGATTTTATGAAATCTGAGTATATGATTGTTTATTTTTCTAAGTCAACTAGTTTGTTTATTGTTCACTCTGCTATTCATTTCTATACTTTTGCCACTGAACATGTTACAAATGAATGAAAAATTGTCTTGACAATGTTTTTTTTCATGTGCATATAAAATTATATATTAAAATAATTATACATTTCCATTTGTCAACCTTGAAGAAACAATTTACTGAGATCCTGCAAGGGGCAAAATCTTTATTTTAAAATAACAGTAAATGCATAATATCGATAATATTAATAAAAATATTATTGATCAATCAGTTCAAAGTGTCAGTAGCAGTATTAAACTGTAGCTTCTTGCACTATATCATAGCATTTAACTTGCATATGAAGAAGCAGTTTCTGTAAACTATTTGATGTCCTACATATTCATCCCAGCATGTTCCTTTCTCCATACCTCACCATTATCCTTTGTGAGCAGTACATGTGTTTGTGAATGTGCCTGCTGATTATCATGAATGATGAATTACTTTTTTTTTTAATTCCTTCTGTGCCTTTTTAAATTGTCATAATAGTCATTCTTACTGTTAGAATTCATGTTCTTTATGTGATCTGTGAAGGACCAATTCTACATATTTAAAAGAATACTTAGACCAGGTTTATTGTGGAGACATTTTAACAAAAGGAAACAATTAATATTCAGTTTCCATTTGATCCCAGTGAATATTATTTAATCCCCAGAAGACTAAAAAGTATAGATGACCATGTTGTTGTTAACATAGGAGAAATAAGAAAACACTAGAATTTAATCTGACCATTTTAGCTGGTGTTCTAGATATAAACTGATAAAAAAAAATAAGGGAACACTTAAATCACATTAATTGTATCTCAATGAATAAAAGATTCATGTTGAACATCTTTACTGATATAAATTGCATTATTAGTTGATAACAAAATGACATCAACCCATGGAGGGTTTGACTCATCAAAATAAAACATTGAAATTCACACAAATTCACAACAATTTCATTACGGCATTTTATGGTATTCAGTATTCTGTGTGGTGTCTGTATGCATTCCCTGCAACATCTGGCCTGTTCCTGATCAGATGGCAGATGGTCTCCTGGGGGCTGTCCTCTCAGACCTGAATCAGGGCATCAGTGAACTCCTGGACAATCTGGCGTTGGATACACAGATATATAAAGTTATATATATGGATATATAAAATGATAGAGGTCCTCAATTTGAGTCAGTTCTGGGGAACGTGAGGGCATTGATGTCTTCATTGTGCAGGAATTGTCTACATACTCTGGACACGTGAGGGTGGGCATCATCCTGCACCAGGTGGAACCCAGGGCACACTGCACCAGCGTAAGGTCTGACAGTGGATCTGAGGAATTCATCTCAGTACCAAACAGCATTCAGAGTACCTTTGGCTATCACATGGAGGTTTGTGTGACTGCCCAAGGATATGCCTCCCCAGACCATCACTGACTCACAAACTAATCAGCCATGCTGGATGATATTGTTCACTGCAGTGTCTCCAGATGCTTTCATGTCTGTCACATGCTCCGTGAGAACCTGCTCTCATCTGTGTTGACATGCAGGAGGAGCCAGTGGAGGACCTGCCAATTCTGGGGTTGGTTCTGTGTAATTGAATAATTAACTTAAAGGTGCGTGTTCAAAAAAAATAGCCGTGTGAAGTTCAAATAGTGAGGTCATTCATTCTGTAAAAAACCGGTGGCCCTTATTAACAGATTAAAGCAGCAGATACTGTTTATAGTGCAGTTCTGGAAAAAACAGTAAAATGGGTCTGAATACTTTGATTAAAAAGTTGTTTGTAGAAAACATGAAGTGCAAAAAACTAAAGCTGCTCATCTGACATTATCTCAAAGGCTTTAAAATGGCAACCAAAACCACAAAAGAAAGGAAAAAACAAAATGAAAAACAGCCAAAATGGCAAAGACTCAAAAAAAATGATGTGCTGAAAAGCCCATGAAGTGGGTGTTTTAACAAAACAATGACGAAAAACACACCAGTAAGTGTGTAACATCTTGACAAACAAGATTAAACAAAAATGCTGTTTCTGAGGCAAAACCTAGAAATGCAGAAAAATTGTTGAATGAAGACCAATTGTCATAGACTACCTCTTTACAGGTGCCAGAAGTTGGTCAACTCCAGAAACAGTTATCAGGAACCGTTATCAGGAACCGTTATCAGGAACAGTTATCAGGAACAGTTATCAGGAAAAGTTATCAGAAACAGTTATCAGGAACAGTTATCAGAAACAGTTATCAGAAATAGTTATCAGAAACAGTTATCAGGAACAGTTATCAGGAACAGTTATCAGGAACCGTTATCAGAAACAGTTACCAGGAGCAGTTATCAGGAACCGTTATCAGGAACAGTTATCAGAAACAGTTATCAGGAACAGTTATCAGAAACAGTTATCAGAAACAGTTATCAGAAACAGTTATCAGGAACAGTTATCAGGAACAGTTATCAGGAACCGTTATCAGAAACAGTTACCAGGAGCAGTTATCAGGAACCGTTATCAGGAACAGTTATCAGAAACAGTTATCAGGAACAGTTACCAGGAGCAGTTATCAGGAACCGTTATCAGGAACAGTTATCAGGAGCAGTTATCAGGAACAGTTATCAGAAACAGTTATCAGGAACAGTGGTAATAAAACTAAATATGATTTGTAAGGAACATCTCGCTGCTTTTTTAACAGCCTAATATTCTTTTGTTCATCACTTTCTCTAAAGTAATAACAAATTGATCATTTTTATTGGTTTTAAAGTAAAGTTTATTGGTGCATTAAAGTAAAAGATATAAGAATGTTAAGCTTTACTCGCTTTTGTGAACACATTGCTATTATTTTGAACACGACTGTAACATGAGAGACATAATAAAAGCTGGTAGGGTCACTCTGAATTGAAGAGACTGCCCAAGCACATAGTCTGGGGTCTGTTGTAGCTGCTAGCGTGATATACTTGCTGCACTAACCTTGACCGTTACAAGTAATCTGCTTCTTCATCTCAACCACTCAATCCATAAACCCTATTGCTGGCATTGTCTGTCTCTGCAGACAGAGCGCTCTTTAATATTTCCAGTGCTAAAGTTTTCAGCACTCACTGGAACATTTCCTCCAGTTAACTGGGTGACATTATTGTGTTTGGTGCTGATTTTCCGATGGTTTATATGCTTGACCTTTCTTTCAACCAAAACGTCATCAATTTTCCTCTGTCATGTTCCTAGATTACCCGTCTCCAATGACATGAAGGTCCCTTTAAAGCAAAATCTTTATTTCAGCTCAATCAAAAATGCATTCTTTAAATGGTCCACAGATGACTTTCCCACACGAAGACATGCCTTGATTTCAATCACAGTTCCCTTACTCTTATATGCTAATATTTCTCTTGGGAATATTCTGTCAAAAGAGGTAAGAAGTGAGAAAGGAAGTGACATTATCTATGTCATTCTCCCTCAAAGAGCAGGTAGAACAACTTTTGACAGTGCACTGTTTTAAGACTCTTTTTGTCGACGTCAACTGGATTTTAACCATTTATTATTATCACACACCACATGTTTCTGGTGAACATCTGATGATATTAAACACCTTAATGTGGATGCCATGTCCTACTGGCCAATCAGCATCTTCACATTCATGACCCAGTCCTGTCTCACCAAGCCATTGCTTTTAATGACTGCATCTCAAACCATGATTGGCTCAGGCAGTCACAGTCTTGGAGCTTGGAATTTAGGTAAAGAGAATCCAGTTTATACTGTATTTCACTTCTACAAGCAAGTGGTCACAGGCAGTGACAGGATTTCCCAATATAGCCAATTTGCTGACTGTGATGTGTGACCTACTTCCAGCCTTTATGAGGCGATGCAGTCATTTTCTGGAGATCTATTACATCTACTGCTACAGTCAGTAGATTTCTCTTTGCTACCTGTGCCTTGGTAGCAGTAAACAGTTAATTTCTTCTATCTAATCCTTAGACCTTATTGTTGGGGGATTCACTTTCATCAGCAAGACCATTTTCAAGACAACAATAGAACAGTTTTTACACTGGAATTATATCATTGTCTTTTGCTCCAACATGAAATTTTGCCAGAATTGAACAAAAATCACCAGTTAAATCCAATGTTAGATCTGTGAGTGGAAACATATATGAACCTTTATTATTAGCAGATGATTTCAAGGAGAATGGGATGATGATCAGATGTGCCCTGTTTTTATTGAAAGGACAGGGATCTGTCAGAGTCTGATATTCACTACAAATCTGTGGAAGTGTATCATGGCACAAGCAAAGGAAATTTGTGAGGAGCTCAGAAGAAGAGTTGTTGAAGCTCATCTGGAAAAGGTTACAAAAATATCTCCAAAGATTTTGGACCCCATCAATCTACAGTCAGGTTGTGTACAAGTAGAGGACATTCATGACCATTATTACCCTCCAAAAGATCATGTAAACTAAGTATTTAATAATAATTGAGGTCACAAACAAACTTCTAAGCAACTAAAGGCCTTTCTCACATTTGCTAATATTACTGCTCATAAGCCCACCATCAGGAGAACACTGAACATCAATGGTGTGCATGGCAGGGAGGAGAGAGCATTTCCAAGGAGAAAGCCACTGATCTGAAAAAGAAGACTGCTATCAGAAAGAGACAAGAACAAGTTTATTTTCATAAAATGCAGTGAGTAAATCATTACTGTAAAAAAGCAAGCAAACAAACAAACAAACAAACAAACAAACAAACAAAAAAGCCCAAAGGACTAAAAGACAAGACATGTTGCCAGGGAACTCCAAAAGAAAGCTGAGGATTTCTGGCTGGAGTAATGTGCTGAGGACAGATAAATCCAACATTTTCTGAGCATAGTGAACAGAAGACATGTTTGGCATGAAATAAGCAGACATCAACTGTGTATAGAGCTAAAAATGACATGATATGGGATTGCTTTGCTGCAGCAGCATCTGACAAGCTCTCTATTATGCAATTCATTGAACTGAATGAATTCTTTATGGTATCAAATATGCTTGGGGGAAATGTGAGACTATTTGTGGAAAAAAACGAAGCTGTAGCAGATAAGGACCATGCCACATGACAATGACCAAAAACATTCAAATTAATCCACCAGGGAATGGCTCAAAAGAAAGAAATGGAGAGTTTTGGAATGGTCAAGCCAAAGTCCAGATCCCACAAATATCACACATGTAAAATAATTCTTCATGGAGCACTGGAAAAACTTCTCTCAGCCAATGTCACAGACTGGTAGATGATTAGATAAGAAACGTTTTACTGCCAAAGGGAGAATTTCCAACTATTGAGGTGTCCTAACTTTTTTGTCAGTAGGTATTGGCTGTTTTCTTCTTTTTTTGGTTAATCTTTAGAATATTTTCATAGTTTGTCATACTTTTATTCATATTTATAGGAGACATGCAAGATGATGTTTTCTAGGCTACTCAAGTCTTCATATGAATTTAAATATTTGTATGAATTTGACCGTTAAAATTTACTTGTGTCTACATTTTTTATTATAAGGACTAAACTACACTTTGTATCTCAGAAATCCTGTTGAAAATTGATTCATCTCACAATAGAGATGAAAATGCAAAAATGTTGCAATGCGTGAGTTATTTGCAATGATTAGAAATATATTTACAATAATAGGCTGTTCAAAATACTTGACAGTGGTCCAAATAAAACTTTTTTACTTTTTTATTTATGTATCAGTATTATCCCTTCTTGTGACTTTTATTCTAACATTTGAACACTGTGTGAGTAAATTAAAGAGCAACCAGCCTCTCCCTTCTCCTTTTCCTCTGTAACCCAGGATCTGGGTCAGTGATGTGATGGAGTGATGGAGTCTGCATGCAGGTTGAGCATGTACAACCTGATAAGAAAATGTTCATTGTTTTTGTTATTTAAAGGCATTTTAATGTGTGTCTGGTATTTATACAAATAAAACCTAGATGACTTTCAACAGGGGTAAGATGTCACTAGACTGGTCAGTTCTAGTTGGAAGCAAGACATCACCCACCATATTGTCTTTGGCAGTGTTCATACACAGGTGTGATTGGCAGGGTGTTTGCTGTATGTCATCATTCTAGTTAAATGTTCCTCAGAGCCAGCCAACAGGCAGCTTAGTGCTCATTAGTAAGTCCTCACAGCTGACTGACTGACTGCGCTTTTTTCTCACCTGCAGGCATGCCGAAGTGCCAAGTCCTCTGGGAGTAATGGAAGCCATGGCTGGCCCATTCCTGGCCTACGCTGGGTGACGGGGAAAGAGTGGCTACCAGGTGCACTCAGCCTTTTTCCGGTTAATGATTCTGCA
Organism: Acestrorhynchus altus; assembly: GCA_034509495.1. NCBI lineage: Eukaryota > Metazoa > Chordata > Actinopteri > Characiformes > Acestrorhynchidae > Acestrorhynchus > Acestrorhynchus altus. The sequence continues at coordinate 8,942,649 of CM067506.1, read as the reverse complement.
TATGGCCGTTCCAGCCCTGAGAAAGATGCTGAGGAGATACAGGAGGCAACCGATGAGGTGAGACTATTGGCTGTGATCTATGTCTCGTCAATTTTTGGTCTTGGTCACAAACATCAGCCAAGATTATAATATACTAAGATGCCAGTGAATTATATATATCCACCTTATACCCACATTCATTGGTCATTTAATCATCTACAACTACTATATACACACCCATTTGCCAACACACCATTTCAGTGTATCAGGTGCAGCAGCTTTCCTGTGGTTTGTGAATTGGTAACTGTTTGTCCACCTAAAATAGCCAGTCATTGTAAAATGGCCATTTATGAAAATCTTCAGTAGGGGTCGAGCACAGTTTGATTCCTCAGCTCAAGCTTATCACTGATTCATCTCATTGCTTAATTACAAAGTTTACGGTAGAGAACAGGAAAATGTTGAAAAAAACATTGTTGGTGCACATCTTGGTGGCGCATCTGTGACCAAGACAGCAAGTCTTTGTGATGTATCAAGAGCCATGGTATCCAGGGTGATGTCAGCATACGACCATGAAGGACGAACCACATCCAACAGGATTAAATGTGGATGCAAGAGGAAGCTGTCTGAAAGGGATGTTCGGATGCTAACCCGGATTGTATCCAAAAAATGTTATTCCCAAGATGAATAGTGGAATTTACAGTTCATATTCAGAGCAGCATATATGATCTCTTTTATGCTATGCTGTTTTGTTTATGACTGCAGACATATACAGTCTTGATAGAAGGGTGGTTAGTTTTGGAGAAGAGAAAGCAGGGCCATACAGTTTTTTTTACCTCTCATGCTTCCTTTTGTATAACTTAATCAACAAAATTGACTTAGTAGTTGGATAAGTGGACATCCTTTTCCATACTAACGTTCTTATGTGAGAACTTAAATCGTACTGAGTGGTTCTGAGGATATTTGCTCTTTTTGTCGACGTGGATTAGAAGCAAAGGGAAGAGCATCAATATACAATATCAAACTAAGGCTTCATTCTTATGTTGGAAGCATACATAGGTGGTTCCTGAAAGTTTTCTACGTTTCTACATAAGTTTGACGTTTGACCTGAACCTGAACCATTATCTGCTAGCCTGTTATCATCTGCAGATAATTATTCTTGCAATGTCTCATCCACATGGACATCAGGAAACATCCATGGTGGAATCACTGGTTTAGGGGCCGTGGCATAGACAACTACATCCTGCAGGCCCAAGCTTTAAGCTTCTCTGTTACATACCCACCCAAAGCTCCTAGTGGAACCATTATAGTCACACACAAAATGGATAATACAGGATGAGACTTTTCATGTCCTTTTGTAGTAGCCCAATACATCCCTAAGCTACACAACTTCAATGGCATTTCCCCAGCCTCTACCTGCAAGAAAGCAACTGTGGAGATCTTCCCTGCACCCAAACACAACCTCAAAGCCTGGGCTTGGATGCCATTATGCATCTTTAGATTAGAGCTATGCCATACATCAAGATTCAAACACTGACCTAATCAGTGCTTGATAAATATAATAAAATAAAAATGATACAACTTCCCAATCACACCCTGCCAAGCATTTTAAAACATTGAGCCTACTTTTATATTTGTCCACTGTTCTGTTAATGTGTTCACTGGGTCAACACAGAGTCCATTCACATACCAAAAAATCTCACAGTCTTTACTTGGTCCAATATTTTGCCATATAATTTAAGACACAAAGGAGTTGACCCTCGAAGTTTAGTTAAACAGTCTGGCTTTTGGACGATTTCTGAAGTTGCCACATGTACCCCAGAGTTCCACCAAAACATGGTCAAAGTCCTCACTTTTTGTCAGAGATTGAAACATAATTCCTTCTTTAATGAAAGTTGCTACACCCCCACCATATCCCTGACTCCCGTCTAGAGCCTTTAGCCCTGTTCATGCACTATATTTGGCATCTGTCCTCTACTACAAATTTCTTGGCAATAAGACTTCTCACATTCCATTGCATAATAATCAACCCATAACTTGCCATTACTTGCCTTGGAGCAAACTCCCTTACCAACAAGACCATTACTAATGGACTCTCTTTGATATCCAAAAACCTGTATGCCACCCTGACAATAATTTTAGTCCGTTCCGTTTTGCATCCTGTACAATTAACCCCATCTCCCATAAGCATAACAAACAAACTTTTCCACTTTTTTCAGCTTTTCTGGTGTAAAAATATTGCACACCTGCAGGAGTCACCTGCAAAACTTTCAATCTAACTCACCTCCTTCAGGGCCTCATAAGGCCTCATATGCTGCCTTATGTTCCTCTCCACAATTGCAACATTTTGTTTTTATACCTGCACCTCTCATACTCATGTTCCCCTCCACACACAGACACACCACACTGTCTCCTTGACCTAAATACAGCAGCCAGCAGCTCCATGTCCATACTTTCATCAGTTTTAACACAGTTTTGTAGGGGCAGCTGTGGCCTGGTGGTAACAGAACGAGCCTTGTGACTGGAAGGTTTGAATCCCTGAACTGGATGTGACTAAAGTGTCCTTTAGCAAGTCACTTAATTCCCCAGCTGCTCCCCAAGCACAGTGGATAGCGCTGCCCTCCGCGCTGGGCCTGTGGGCTCACTGCCCTCTAGTGTGTGAATTCACTAGTGTGTATGTGTGTGTATCACTCTGTGTGGAGGTGTTAAATGTGGAGTGTGAATGCAAAACACAGTGGGTCTGTGAACACATTTACCTTACAGGAGGCACAAACCCTGACTGGAAAACTGACTTCCAAAATAAGCTCTTTCTGGCAGCAAATTCTCATTGAACTGAATCATAACTGATAGACCTGCTGATTGAACATCTGCCCTAAAGCCCTTCAATCATACCACATTTAAAACGATACAGCTCGACAAAGCTGATCCACAGACACATGCACTGGAATACTTTATCACTCTTCTGTTTCTAAACCCTTCTTTAAACAGACCCACTGTTATCTTCTTACCTTCAAAACTCATTCAGAGCCTAATCCCTTTGGCATTCATCCTTCCATGACACCAGAAGTTCCCCCCTCTAAGCACCTTAGAACTCGCTACATCACCCACTGCCAACTTAAGTTCAGACATTAGCCTGATCGGATTTAAGGAACTGTTGGAGACAGGTTCAGAGTTAATCAACACGCTCCTCTTTTCGATGGGATGGAACATTTGATACAGAGGCTTCAAAGGTCGTGTCACTTTTGTAACACACTTACTGATCTGACAGTGTAGCTTGTATTGACATCACTACCCTCACATGACCATGACTGGTTTGAAGTTTTGGCCCTATTCCATACCTTTTTCAGACACAGTGAAAATAGATATGATGCTCCATCTCTTCTTAAGAATGTTCTGTTCTCTGTTGACCACAAGCAAATTCCTTTCAATTCCCAGTCAGAAAGTTTCCTCGAGTCATATTTCTGCTTTTTTATATTGTCTATATGGATCATAGTTACATGATTCATTTAAATGAGTGGTTATATAGGATAGAACTTTATTGATCCCTTGGGAGGGTTCCCTCAGGGAAATTAATCAGTTCCATCAGCAGCAGCAGCAGCAGTACAAAAAAGAATAAAAGAGGTTATTAAAAGCTAAACTACAGAGCTACTGGAGATGCAGCTGTCTTGCACAGCGCCAGGTAAGACTCTAACTCTATCTTATATTCTGATCATGTATAACTGGTTCATTTCCACCTGCCTCATACATTTTCTGATCAACTCTTTATCAACGAACCATGATTACCAGCAGATCAGATCAGACGCTGAATTGTGAAAATCATGAACTGTAAAATCAAAGTGGGCTCATGCTTTACTGAGTTGATCTTCAGGCTGCAATCATTTCTTACAGCCACCAGATGCCACTCTTCTCTGATGTTCGAGCTCAACGCTCGAATGCCTTGAAACTTTTTGGGCGCAATCAGAAAGAAGCTCTTAAGCTTCAGTGTTGCTTCATCCAACCATCACTATATTCTAGTGGTTTACCTGCACTTGTCTTCAACTTATAGTGCTTGATTCACCATCATTAGTCATCTACTTACCTTTCTTTTTCCTCAGTCTGCCACTGTGCCCTGTCTGCCCATTCCCCACCTGCACTCCACTGTAGTGCTTTCAAAGCAATGATCTGACCACCTTTGTCCTAAGTCGTTTGGGGCCTTTCCTCCACACATCTCCCACTGCCCTGCTCCCTTCTCTTATCTGCCTCCTTTCTCCCTTGCTCCACTGCTCGCCTCATCTCATCTTTGCCCTGCTTCATTCTGCTTGACAATTGTATTTCACTGTGCTCGCTTCAAACGGACTGCTCATCTCAAACTCAGTGATGCTGATCTCAGCTCAAATTGCCTCTTTTCAACTCTGCTCACCTCAAATGAACTAGGCTCACCTTAAATCGACTCAGTGCTAGTCTCAAACAGGCCCAGCTCGCCTGAAGTCAATTCAGTGCAGCTCATCTCCACTCATTTCATCTCTACTTAACAACTCACCTTGGTTCAGCTCCACTCAGCTCACTTGACTATTCATCTCTAGCTTGACTGATCTCTTCTTATCTGAATTGGACTCTTTGTTCACCTTGGCTCTGCTCAATCCTACTCTACTCATCTTGTGTTTCTTCCTTTTAAATCTACTCACCTCAGCTCACTGTACCCTTTTCAGCTCTGGTTAACCTTGTCCAGCACAATTTGACTGACAAACTTGGATAACATCACTTTTACCCTGCTTCTACCCATGTCATCTGCTGGTGTTGGTCTACTGTGTTTTTATCAAGTCCAGAGTAAACAGAGCATCTATCAGGAGACTTTAAAGCATTTAATTCTTCCATCTGTTCATGAGCTTTATTGAGATGCTGGTTTCCTTTTCAAGCAGGATTCAGCACCTACCCACAGTACCAAAACTAGTACCATATAGTTTGCTGACCCTGTGTTTTATTGACCACCCATCCCTCCAGACATGAAGCCCATAGGGGGTATTGTCAAAAGAAAGATGTGAAATATCCAATTCAGCAATATAGACAAGCTGAACGCTAATTTGAAAGCAACCTGAGCTTTAGCAGTGTCTCAAGTTGATTTTCTACATGCCCCAACCAAGAATGTATAACCACATCATACATCCGTTTTTGTTTGCTCTTAAGAAATATTTTAATCATTTAAGAACCTGGATTTCATGAGCTATAAGCAAAAGTAAAAATATTTACGCATGAAATATTTTACTTTACATTGTGGTGGGCCAAGAGGTGGAGCAAGCATGGACCTGCTGGTTCGTGATGGAGATGGCCCACCTGTTTCCACTGTCACCACTGCATTACCTGCATAAATACCATCTCTTGCACAAGAGGGAGAGAGGGAGAGAGGGAGAGAAAGACACACACAGACAGAGAGGGACAGAGAGAGAGAGAGAGAGAGAGAGAGAGAGAGAGAGAGAGACAGACAGACAGACAGATAGAGAGGGAGAGAGAGAGACACACAGAGACAGAGAGAGGGGCATGATCATTTGGCTGGGTGGCCAGCTTTTATTAAGTCCTGGTGGTTCCAAACTTCTTCCATTTATGGATGATGGAGGTCACTGTGTTCATTGGGGCCTTCAATGCAACAGAAATGTTTCTGTACTCTTCCTCAGATCTGTTTCTTGATACAATCCTGTCTCTGAGGTCTACAGACAATTCTTTACACTTCATGGCTTGGTTTGTGCTCTGACATTCACTGTCTACTATAAAAAGGTAGTTAAAACAGAATACTTATGTACATGTTTTTGTGTTTTTATTTTTAATAAATTAGCTAAATTTTCAAACAAACTTTTGTCGTGTTGTCATTGTGGGGTATTGAGTGTAGAATTTTGAGAAAAAAAAAAATTGAATCCATTTTGGAATACAGCTGTAACATAAACCTTGCATACATATTTATTCATCCCTCTTTTTCTCACATTTCCTTAACACCTCAGGATGGCTCATCTCAATTCTCAGAAACAGAGAAAGTAGTGCGAAGGCCAAGGCAAACCTGGGGTGCAAACCGACAGGACAGAAAGTTGCAGAGATACAGAGCTCAGCGTCTGGCCAGCAATCACCATGGAAACGTGAACAATGAGGCTGATTGCCAGCCCAGTTCTGAAAGGCTCAGCCATTCCCCTCTGACTGAACGGCCCTGCTCGTACAAATCATTCATCTCCCAAGTGCCATTAAGAGTAAGGAAAAATACCATCACACATACACCATCATACCTTTTGATATATACTGTACATTGAATACCATGAGAACAGATTTTTTTATTGGGGAAAACTTTAACAAGATATTGAGTATATCAGTATATGCAACCATTGGGGTCGGGTACCTTGTGGATTGGGTGGTGGTTGAGGGCGAAGTCCGATCCCGGGACACAGCAGCTAGCTGTTGGGATGTGGAATGTCACCTCGCTGTAGAGGAAGGAGCCTGAGCTTGTGCGGGAGGTTGAGAGGTACCGGCTAGAGGTAGTCGGGCTCACTTCCACGCACAGCTTGGGCTCTGGAACCCAACTCCTCAAGAAGGGTTGGACCCTCCACTACTCTGGAGTTGCCCAGGGTGAGAGACGTTGGGCTGGTGTGGTCTTGCTTATAGCTCCCCAGCTCAGCCGTCTCGTGTTGGAGTTTACCCCAGTGAACGAGAGTGTCGCCTCTCTGCGCCTTTGGGTAGGAGAGAGGACTCTGAATGTAGTTTGTGCCTATGGGCCGAACGGCTGTCCGGAGTACCAGACCTTCTTGCGGTCCTTGGGGGGTACTGGAAAGTCCCCGATTAGAACCTGAGCGGAGTTCTGTTGTTGGACTTCTGCACCAGTTAGATTGTTCATAACGAACACCATGTTCGAGCATAGGGGCATCCATAAGTGCACATGGCACCAGGATGCCCTAGGTCGGAGATCAATGATAGAATTTGTTATCATCTCATCTGATCTCCGGCCCTATGTCTTGGACACTCAGGTGAAGAGAGGGGCAGAGCTGTCAACTGATCACTACCTGGTGGTGAGTTGGATCCGCTGGCGGAGGGGCAGGCTGGAGAGACCTAGCAGGCCCAAACGTATTCTTCGGGTCTGCTGGGAACATCTTGCTGAGCCCCCTGTCAGGGAAGCTTTCAACTCCCACCTCTGGGAGAGCTTCTTACAGCTACCTGGGGAAGTTGGGGACATTGAGTCTGAGTGGACCAGGTTCTCAGCCTTCATCGTCAAAGCGGCCGTCCGGAGCTGTGGGCATAAGGTCACTGGTGCCTGCCATGGTGGCAATCCCTGAACCCAGTGGTGGACACTGGAAGTAAGGGATGCCATCAAGCTGAAGAAGAAGACCTATTGGGCCATGTTGGCCTCTGGGTCTTCCGACGCAGCCGACAGCTATTGAGAGGCTAAGCGTGCTGCTGCTTGGGCGGTCAAGGAGGCAAAAACCAGGAGCTGGGAGGAGTTCGGGGAGGCCTTGGAGAAGGACTATCGGTCGGCCCCGAAGTGATTCTGGCAAACCGTCTGGCGCCTCAGAAGGGGGAAGCAGTACCCTGCCGACACTGTTTACAGTGCGGAAGAGGCCAACACAGCCCAATAGGTCTTCTTCTTCACCTTGATGGCATCCCTTACTTCCGGTGTCCACCACTGGGTTCGCGGATTGCCGCAATGGCAGGCACCAGTGACCTTACACTCACATGTGTTTTGTGGTTTTGGAGAAGGCATTCAACCATGTCCCTTGGGGTATTCTGTGGGGGGTGCTCCGGGAATACGGGGTCCGGGGGCCCTCTGTTAAGGGCTGTCAGGTTCTTGTACAACCGGAACAGCAGCTTGGTTTGCATTTCCGGCAGTAAATCAGGCCCGTTCCCAGTGCATGTTGGACTCTGGCAGGGCTGCCCTTTGTCACTGGTTCTGTTCATAATCTTTATGGACAGAATTTCTAGGAACAGCCAGGGGCTGGAGGGAGTCCAGTTTGGGAACCACAGGATGTCATCTCTGCTTTTTGCAGATGATGTTGTCTTGATGGCTTCTTCAAGCCAGGACCTTCAGCAGGCACTGGAGCTGTTCGTAGCCGAGTTTGAAGCAGCTGGGATGCGAATCAGCACCTCCAAATCTGAGGCCATGGTTCTCGACCGGAAGAGGGTGGCTTGCCCTCTCCAGATCAGTGGAGCTGTCCTGCCCCAAGTGGAGGAGTTCAAGTATCTCGGGGTCTTGTTCATGAGTGGGGGTGAGAGGGAGTGTGAGATTGACAGGCGGATCGGTGCTGCCACCAGTCATGAAATGAGTTTCCTCCGTAGCTCCCTTAGAGATACTGTGAGATCCTCAGCCACCCGGGAGGAGCTCGGAGTAGAGCCACTGCTCCTCTACATCGAGAGGAACCAGTTGAGGTAGCTCGGGCATCTTTTTCGGATGCCTCCTGGACGTCTCCCCTGGGAGGTGTTCCAGGCATGTCCCACCGGGAGGAGACCGTGAGGTAGACCCAGGACATGCTGGAGGGACTATATCTCTCGGCTGGCCTGGGAATGCCTCGGGGTCCCTCCTGGGGAGCTGGCTGAGGTTTAGGGGGAGAGGGAAGTCTGGGCAGCCCTGCTTAGACTTCTGCCCCATGACCTAGCCCCGGGTAAGCAGAAGAAGATGGATGGATGGATGGATGGACAGTATATGCACATTCTTCAGTTTATAAAAAATACAGCCTAATAAAAAACATTTTTATGAATTCCTACTGTACTCCATCTTCTATAACATTAATATAATAATTTAATGCATGGACTGTGATGGACACCCACTGCAAAGGCTCTGATTTTATTTGACAAGGTCTCAGATCTGGATTATCTTATTCAGGGGCATCTCCTGGCCTGGGCTTCTGGGACCTTATACTAAACTCAGTTATAAGATCCCATTTGCATGTATAAATGATCACAAATATGTACCTATCTAAAAGTTAGAAAGTATGTACAATCTATCTAACTTTAAACACAATAACCAGGTATGTTTAGATTCTGTTTACATTTTGCTATTATAATTACTGCTATTGTAATGTTTTTGTCTTTATTAAAATCACAACTGATTTGATAATACCACAAAATAATCTTAAGTGAAATATATCTTTCAATGATTAGATTAATTGAAGGTTCAACCTTATCACTGCAGGACCACAGCTGACCTGATATTATTTTGGTAAGGGATCTGTAAGGAGCCACACACATTGCCGCCGCACAGCCGCCAGGGGGCGCTCAGCGACTGGAAAAACCTGATAAAGAGCCTAATTGAGTTCAGGTGTGGTTGGTCTATTTAACCAGCTCCTGCTTCTCACTTCTTGCAGTTTCTTGGGGTTATTTCCTCCTGAGATGCTGCCGGTAGTCTCACTCTGTCCCTTCTCCAAGTGTTCCAACCTTTTAAAAAATCCTCTCTTTTTTTCCCCTCTGCTTCCTCAAGTAAATGGGGCAGAGTGTCTCTTCCTTCCTTGCTTCCTTCCACTAAAGTGGGGGAGGCTGTTTTTTTCTCTCTCTGAAAGAGTTTATTCAGAAAAGAAAAGAAAAAGAAAAGAAAGACTTTAGAGTTGTTTATTTTTCTATTTCCCCTCTACACGATGGTCTCTTTGAGTTTGTTTTCTTTCTCAGTTGAGAAGTAGTTTTCAGTTCACCCCTCCTGCTCACAGCCCTTCCCCTGGTCTGTCCACTCTCCCAGGTCACGCTGTAGCTCACTGGGGCTAAGGTGCTCACCTGTGGAGCACAGTGCGTGAGCTTGCAGGGGGTTCAAACTCCGGGTCCTGTGAGTTTGTTCTTTTGTCTGTTTTTTTCTAATAAAAGCACATTTCCAGTACAGATCGCTGGAGCCTTCCCTAGCAATCTGTCAGTTATCCCTTTCTTTTCCCTGTTCCCCTGAGTTCACACCAAGCACTCACAAGCCCTACTACCAACAAGACACTCGCAGCTCCTGTAGAGCAGTGGTGAACATGCTGCTCTTCATCTCGGGGCTGTGAGTTTGATCCCCACTTGTAGCTGGTCTGCTTTGTTATTTGCATTTGAGTCCAGATTCAAAAGTCATCCATGGTCACAACCCTGGTGGGTTTACAAATTAAATTCCACATGGGTTGTGTCCTGTGACAGCATCAATCTCATCACAGCGGTGACATTCAACATGATGGGAGCATATTAGGGGGTACTGGGGTAAATACATTGAACACATCATTTATGGATGAGGTATAGGGTAATGTATATTGTATAAGGTGGATTTTTTAAAGTTACCTACACTTTCAGTGTATCATTCTGTGATCTGTTTGTCTCTTTCTCTGTTCTTCTTTCACTCTCAGCTCCTGATCAAAGTAAGTGGGCAGAGGGGTGGTCTGGGAATCAGCATTGCAGGAGGGAAAGGCTCCCTACCCTACAAGGAGAATGATGAGGTGTCTTGTCTCATTCCACTACATGACCTCTCACTCCACCAACACTACTTTAAAACTATTTTGGATGTGATGAAGATAACACACTCAATTTTGTCCATGTGCAAAGGATACAAAACAGTGTCTCTTGCCATTAGCTACTGTAAATACATTACTTTTGAAAATCAGGTTTTAGTGTATTTTTTTATCAGATGTTTAAATATACAAACCTTGAACACAGAGGTGGTTTATTTCACACTAGCAGCATCAAAGCAGGAAGTAACAATGGACAGTAATAGCAGGGCAATAACTATTTAAGCAAGCAAAAACAATTAATAGTACAGGAAAAAAACTGACATCTGATTTGAATACAGCTATGAAAGTGGCATTCTGATAATTGGATCAGTTAATTATCCCTGTGGCTGCTCAAACATACACATATTACTTCATATCCAATTTCTGATGCCCATCTTGTTTTTATTACTAATCAACTAGCAAGTTTAGCAAGCCATTGGATTTTTCTTAATAAGCCCTGTAAGATGACATTTGTGAGTTGGTTTGCAAGCAAGCATTCTCAGGATATTTTACTGTGAATTTCAAAGCTGTAAACTTATAACTATAACATGCATATTAGACTCATATAGGAATGCACATTGTCATAGTCATCTATCTATCTATCTATCTATCTATCTATCTATCTATCTATCTATCTATCTATCTATCTATCTATCTATCTATCTATCTGTCAAGTGTCTGTAGATTTTCATTTAGATGAAGCTAATCTACCGTACTATCTACCGGCCATGACATCACCATCAGATAAGGCTCAAGATTTCCTTGCCATTACATCCCTAGATCTCAATATGATAATTGTGTTATAAAAACCGCTTTATTATATTGGATTTTAGTAACAGGAGCTTCTAAAGACAGTTATAGGTTTGATGATTTTCCACAATAATTTACTCTCAGAATTACTAGAAAGTCTTAGAAATTGTTAGAAAGTGTAGGTTTTGTAGTTTCTAACCGTATGTGATTTTTGTCAGTGTGTCGAGGAATTCCTGACTTACAAAGCTGAGAACACAAGGTGTAATTCTGCCCTCACAGTGAGGGCTGAGGGCCTAAAGGGCTACTGACATCACCTAAATTTCCTTATTCCATGACCTGAAAAGTTGGTCTGGTATCTTGCATTGTCATGTTAGCATGTAAAGGGACTTTCTGGTTTTCCAACAAAAAAGAAAATAAAGACCTCTTCAGACACATCCAGAAGAGTTCTAAACATCAGTGTATGAGTGTATGTACATCTTAGCCATTTTAATTGTGATAATTTGATTTTAATACAGATGTGGCAGAGAGAGATTAGATCAAACTAATGTGGATTTTTTTTATGAATAACTGAATAATATGCATGTGGTTGAAAAGGTTTAACTGATGATACATAATTGCAAGAGTTTCTTTAATATCCCAGTATCATGTTCTAACCGTGATTCATACTTTACCTTCCTAGGGAATCTTTATTTCTAGAGTGAGTAAAGGAGGTCCAGCTGAGAAGGCAGGGGTCCACATTGGAGACAGAGTGCTAGAGGTGAGCTTGAGGAATTGTTTCATGTACTTTTTACACATCACGGAAAACTAACACATTCATGAGTATCTTCGTAATGCCAGAGTATTTATCTACAGCGTGACAATGGATGAGTGTAGACATCAGGAATTTCGACAGGGGAGATGAAATTTGCAACAACTTTATATGTTATTGCACAAAAATATAATTGCTATTTTCTTACAGAGGACATTAAAGGGTTAAATTACATAAACAGACTGAATAGCAACTTTGATGTGTGATTAATTTTTTTAGTTTACACGGCTATTATCATGCATAAATATGACATTGTCTAATTTCAATAGAAACATGAGTTCTAAAGTAGTAAATAGAGTGCCATCATTTTAGAGCACACAGTTCCACAGCTCTGTACTGGGGGAGGGTTTGTACTCCTCTAGCCCATACCTGCCATTAGGCATGGTACCAATATGTTTCTGATCATCTGATTAATTTATGGTGTTTTGTCTGCACCTGTCTTCTGAGACAGGTTTACAAAAAAGAGGGCCATGTTTTGCATGTACTGCTGATAACACTCGACAGTAGCTCAGGATATCAACTCAACATCAACTCAATACAATATCAATGCAATATCTCTATAAACTTGCTAGGAACACTTCATTTTTAAAGTACATTATTATCAATGATAACATTTTAGATAAATGATCACTTTTTACACAAGAATTGGAGACTGAGACTGTTTTTTTCTATGCAGCTGCAATACTGTCGTCTCAAATAGGACAGAAAACACAATTTTATGCACAATAGCACATAACAAGAGAGAGACCCTCTTCAATTGCCTCTTCAATCTTGGAAGGCCAATATTCAACACATGCTAAGTGCCAGGTTTTGTAGGTGAAGTCATTAAACCGGGGATACCAGCACATTTAGAATCGAAAATGTTCTCTCTCTCAGAATTCCTTTATTATTATTTAGCCTGAACCTGAACATTATATGTTACTATGTTACATGCATCACACAAGATGAACAAGCAATGTCAGCTAGTATGTCAGCCACATGAACTCACACCAACTGTAACAGGCCTTTTTTCAATTCAGGCATTTAAAAACCTGTTTGTTTGTTTGTGGTGTGACAGATTTAAGCTTCCATTGTGGCAGAACAAAAAAATGTACAGGCCATATTCCAGTCCACATTGACAATTTCCTCATTTAACTTTAAATCTAACTTCTGCTTGTTCCTAGGTCAATGGTCAGGACATGCTGGAAGTCAGCCACCATGAAGCAGTCAGTGCCCTTCGCAGTGCTGGGAACTGCATTAAGATGAAGGTGCTCCGGGAGAGACCTGCACCACTAGCAGACAATAGGGCAGCCCAGGAGCTGAACAGTAGTGATGCAGAGCCATTAATGATCAGCCGCCAGTGGATTGATGCCTGCCATGGGTCCATGCTGGACTGTAGCCCTTTGACTGGGATTGATGCTATGATCTGCAATGGCAAAGGGCTTGTGAGTGCAGAAACAAATTCAGTCAATTTTTACTCCATTTTATTTTCTTAAAAGCTTAATTGATTTTTATATACATCTATAGCATATGGTTGATTATCACAGGCTATAATTTCTACATTGTTCCATGTACAAAAAACTGAAACCCTGTTGCCTCGGAACAGCACACTGAACACAAGAAAGTGTATGATAAAGTATGATGAAGAATAGAGACTAGGTTGAAAAACACTATCCTTCTATCCTATATAGGTTCTTTATCAATTTAAAGGTTCTTTACATTCACACATCATAAATATGATTCTTTATGAATCCAGAGGTGTAGCTGTTGCATAATTCTGAATTATTACTGAATAAAACGTTTTATGGGTTCAACAGACTAAACTCCCTTATTCAACAAATAATCATAAAATTTATTATTCCATAAGTACTATGAAACTAAAACACCTTTTAAAAGTCAAATATTCAAAATGAATAATTATTTTCCGTAATATAAAATCACTCTTTATCACTGTACAAGTGAACATCACAATATCTCTCTAATGTTCTTATTATGTCTTATCAAGCCAGTAATTTGTAATAATACTTTATTAAGCAGTAACTGATGTGAATGATTATTTTTATGTAGGTATTATTCAAACTTCTTTCCTCAGAGAAAAATACAAGAATGAGACATTAATTTGGAAAATAACTGTGAGAGATGATTTTAATCCTTATAGTTTTAAAAGTCAGACCTGAGTGTTCCCCCAAAAATATAGTTAAATAATCAACTGATCTGACATGTGGCCAGAATGATGATCAGAGCTGTAGATGGTTATTTAGAAAAGCTTTATAAAGTTGTAAATGAAGTAATAATAAATAAACAATTACAGAAATAAACTTTAAATTATAAACCAGAAATAAACAATTACAGGATATATTATTTGCCAAATAACTGTGTATCATTTAATGATTAACTTCAATTAATAGCCTCCAAATATCTACACTGATGAGATCAAATATTCCAACTGTCCACTAATATGCTGTCATCTTAAGTCTAAGTCATCTTAATTCCACCAAAACAGTAAGTGTTACAAGACATATGAAGATGCCCTTTAGAATTAGTCATTTGTGAGGTAGATCTCCAAATTGCACTCCAAATTTTCTAAGGGATGTAAAAAGAAACAGGACTTTACAGACCTTCACATGCACTGCGTTGAACTTTTCGTATTGATCAAGAAGGGGTTGTCAATACACTGTTTACTATTATAACATCATATTTCATATTTTTCTGTCATTAGGGCGACCTGGCCCATCAGATAAGGGCAGGGAAAGACAGAGGGAACATTCTCAAAACCGGCACTCTGCAGGCTGAGAAACACACCATGACAGTAAGTGAAGACAACCATTTGCATTTCCTCTCAGTCTCTATTGGTTAAAGCGTAATCTTTTTTCTTTGAAAACCAATTACATTGGCTACATTCTGTACCTCGGAGGTCCTGATGTTATGAGGGATATGAACCCAGCCTCTATTAGCAGTGTTCAGGCTATTAAATTACAGTATTAAAACAATAACTTAATAAGCTGATGCTACCTTTGACATTGACGTGTCATATTCACATCTAAAGCATCCTTATGAATGAACTTTGTCCTTCTATTGTCCTTCTCTTCAGATACCTCGGATTATTCTGACTCACCCTTCTACCTCAGATGAAGACATGGAACCCCTGAACCACGATGCAGAAGATGGCAACTTTGATGATCTTGACGATCCTGATGACCACGTCTATTCTGAACTGAACAGTGCTTTCTATCTACCGTGAGACAGTCTATCACTAGCAGTTCTTTTTCTTCTAGTGGTAATGACAATGTCCTCTAAAGGGGATATTCTAATCTTCATGTTATTTTCAGTGGTGTCATTAGGTACATTTTACACTGTAATTCTAATTAAGAGCAGACCGTTTGTATGGATGTTTCTTTTCCTGATGGGTAGTTCAACCTAATTCGTGAGCATTACAATGACAATTAGCAAAAAATGAAATTGTGCAATTGGTCTTAAATGGGGCTCGTAAGATGAAGAACGTCAATGGTGTCCATGTTCTTGACAACAGCATGATTGTCTATATGATACAGTCTATTAACTATTCCATTAACTTCCAATGAGAACAAAACCCAGGACTGGAACCTGGATTCACAGCCCAGATTTGAAGATCCTGGAGCAAATGAGAATTTATTTGGGTGTATAGAGACCTGATTACTGGTCCTCTAGAAAATAGCCTACAATGTGTGTAGAAGCTATTCAATTGTGGGTACATTGTGTGTAGAAGCTAATTGTTTCATCTCATCACATTTATAGTTGCTTTAACTTAAAAGCAGGACATTAAACAAAGCCAATGACCATTTAGCTTCATTAACCCTCCTGTGGGGTTTAATATTTTAGTATTAATTTATGATCATTTTTTATTCAAATTTATTGATAATTGGCTAATTTAATTGGGACAACTGGTTAAACATGAAATTAACATGATGACAACATTTCAGTGTCCTCTACAGATTTTGTTAGCATCTTTGTTATTTGGAATCAATTTGACCCCATTGTGTTTTAGCTGTTGAAAACATTTTACATCCAATTGTTTTGGTTGTTATGGATGATTTTACACAAATTGATATGTTCATAATTACCTCACTGACAGAAAGCTTTGCTCAGATGTCATTTTCAGCTGAGAGACTACAAAAAGAGACAGAAATTCTAATGCATCTAATTTCTGTGGAAAATGTCATATTTTATATTCAATAAATTAAAAAAAGTGATATAATTCAAATATTTTTGTTTTAAAGTTGATACTGTGATAAGTAATTTGAATGAAACGTTTCTAATATTTTGAGATTCTGGATTTCTCATTTACAGAATCTCAAATCAGAAATGTTTCATTCAAATTGTAATAGATTACGAATCACAGTATCAACTTTAAAACAAAAAGCTTGACTTATATAATATTTTTTATGTAGTGAATATAAAGTATAACATTTTTCACAGTATTTAGATACATTAGATTTTCTGTCTCTTTTTGTGGTCTCTCAGCTGAAAATGACATCTGAGCAAAGCTTTCTGTCAGTGAGGTTTTCTCATGGCTCTCTAAAAGTGAAAATGACAGGAGAGGAGAATCTTCCTGCGACTGAAGATAATGAAGGACATTGTTGTGAAGCATAATAATCTGATGACTATAAGACCCTTAGTGTTGATCCCACCTATTTGATCTCTTCATAACACCGTTATTATAAAAGGATATTCCTGACAGATGTCTGAATAAGGACAGTTGGGAATACTTAGACTGGCAAGCCTACATTGGGGTGCTCATTTGGGCAGGAGTGTACTGATCGAATTGCTGGGCAAAAGAAACCCTTTGGAATGTTGACACTGAGAGGGAAATATTTTC
The DNA here is from genome assembly GCA_034509495.1 of Acestrorhynchus altus. Lineage (NCBI taxonomy): Eukaryota > Metazoa > Chordata > Actinopteri > Characiformes > Acestrorhynchidae > Acestrorhynchus > Acestrorhynchus altus. Next base: position 8,925,845 of record CM067506.1, on the reverse strand, counting down.
AGTCACCATGTGAAGACATTTCTTGTTTTCTCCTGGGTAATACACTTTAATCACACAGAATCAATGCATTTGCATTATATTGCATTAAACATAATATAAAACATATATAAACAAAATATACACACATTATGTTCACACACAATGCATAATGTACACATGGACAAAATTGCTGATACCCTTCCATTAAAGAAAGCAAAACCCATAATCACCAGTGAAATAACTTGAAACTGACAAAAGTAATAAAGAATGAAAATCAATAAAAACAACTAATTAACATCAGACATTTTAATTTTATAAAATAAACACATGAAATAGGCCTGGACAAAAAAGATGGTACCCCTAGAAAAGATAATTTGCCCATAGGGACATGTTAAAGTATGGTTTGACCTGTAAGTAGGATCACAGGTGTCTTCAAACTTGTAATCAGTCAGACTGCCTATTTAAAGGGTGAAAAGTAGTCGCTGTGATGTTTGGTATCATGCTCAGTGTCTCAGGAAATTAGAAAGAAAATTATAGACAAACATTAAAGGTAAAGACTATAAGACCATATTCACTCATATTCATAAGACCATAAGCAACTTGATGTTCTAATTACTACAGTTGCACATATTATTCAGATGGTTAATGTCTACGGGACTGTAGCCTCCCTCCTTCCTGGACATGGACACAGGAGGAAAATTTATGACAAATTGAATAGACTGATAAAATGAATATTAACCAAATAGCCCAGAACAACTTCCATAGAGATTAGAGGTGAACCAAGGTCAAGGTACATCAGTGTCAGATCACACTGTTAAATGCAAAGTGCACTTTATGGAAACCATTGTTGAAACCAAATGAAAGAGTGAGATTGGAATTTGCCAAAAGTCTTTTGGACAGATGAGACAGAACTGCAGGTTTTTGGCCAGTCACATCATCTCAGTGTTCTCAGACACAAAAATGAAGCATACAAAAAAATTGTACCTGCTGTGAAACTTGAATGAGGCTTGGTTAGGATTTGGAGCCGTTTTGCTGCATCTGGCATTGAATCTGTGTAATGAAATCTCAAGACTATCAAGTCATTCTGTGAAATGTCCAGTGTCAGAAAGCTTGGTCACAGTCACAGATCATAGGCCCTCCAACATGATAATGACCCAAACCCAAAACACAGCTAAAACATCAAAGAATGGCTAAGAGAATAGACTTGGACTATTCTGAAGTGGCCTTTCATGAACCCTGATCTAAATCCTATTGAATATCTGTGGAAGTAGCTGAATCATGCAGTCTGGAGAAGAAATGCTTCAAACCTGAGACAACTGGAGCACATTGCTCACAGGGAGAGAGTGGACCTGTGGAAAATACAGGTGCAGAAGTCTCAGTGAGAGTGATTGCAGTGATTGCCTCAAAAGGTTGTGCAAAAAAAATATTAAGGGTACCATCATTTCTTTGCAGGAGTGGTTACTTTTGTTTTTTAATTCTCATTATTATTCTGTTGAACCAAAATCAACAGTAATATCTGATTTTCAGTACATTTTTATATATTATTATTTTAATAGAAGGTTTAAAACAAAGTTTTTCTTTCTTCAAAGGAAGGGTGCCAACATTTTAGTCCACATGTGTATAATCTATGTTGCCATCATAAAATGATGTTTTTCTTCACAAATGTTACAAAAGTTTAAATTAAAAAGTAATTTAAAACATCCAAAAAAAACCTTTTTTAGGACAATCGGTGGCTGTGTCAGAAACTGGAGGTAGCTAAGCTGATTTGATGCTTTGTTGCCCACTCAGTCCTACAAGGCACTATAGTGATGAAGATTTCTGTAACTGAATCACAAATGCAAAAATATGTTTTGAGGTTGCCAAGGTATTGACCAGTCACTGCTAGATATGAACATGTTGCTGTGTTATCTTTAGCCATTAGATTTTTCACACAATAAATTAGGAGTTGATTACATCTGTCACATGACTGGATGTGTCCCTGCCTCCTGCATCCTGTCTGACTATGCAATTTATTTCCATTGTCACAAAACACACATTTTGAATGTATAAGTGGGGGTTGGGGGAGGAGTACATTTAATATATGTACATTATTAATTCATTGTAGCTCACTTATGAGACCCCAAATGACTCCAGTGTTGATCATGGCACTGGATTGGACCTTTTTTGACAGGTATATGTCTGACAGTAATACTGTCTCTGACAGTCTTCCAATAAACACTTTACCACATGTATTCTTGAGCTCAGTCCAGAAGACCCCGCTTTCAGCACTTGTTTTGGATTCAAGTTCTTCTCCGGCTGTTGAAATGCAGTTTCATGAGCATGTCATTGGAGTTTTGAGTTATTTTCCAAAATTGTGTGAGAAAGAGTGTGAAAGGTCTGCATGCCTTAAGTGATCAGCCTTTTATGTTCTAAAGAAGGAGGCTGGCAATATGAATTTCCATGAGTGGTTTATTTTTGTAGCATTAAATGAAATCTATTTTATTTATTTATTTATTTTTGCATTCAGTTGATTGAGGAGTAACATTAAACTCAGGCACACTTACTGACAAACAAAAACAATCATTGTTTTTTTATTAGATGATTGAAAGGTACATGAAAATCCATGCACATTATACTTTATGTTCATGCACAATACACTTTCTTCTAATAATTCTAATATATTTGAACTAAGCAACATCAGTATGTGAGCATTGACTATTGCGAGGCACTGGATGACTGAGGAAGCCACCAATCCCTTACATACTACTGCTTACATACAAGAGAATCACATGAAACACTTGGGGCAATGATAGTGGCATCTATGAGCCCCCCTTCTTACATTCTGCTCTTTTCTTATTCATGGTAGCATGGCATGTCTATGCTTTAATTGCTAATAAACTGACCATCAGTAATTATATGTATACACTGTGTCATTTTGCATAGTAATTAGGCTTTACAGATATAGATAAATTAATGTAAATATAATTAATTGATCTCTATTTTAACATAAGCCTTACGTTTTGAAAGTGTTCATTGTATATTCCATATATACTGTTTATATATTAACTATTTCTAATACATCAAATGTATATTACATCTGTACAATAAACACTGACGTCTTCTAAATGATTCCTTTATTCATAAACATTTATGAAAATGTTTGGTTAACATGAGGTTAAGGTAATGTGTGGTATGTCTGTGACAAAAGTTCATCCCTAAAATTGTAGCCCTGCGTGTTTTCATTTAATACTTCAAAATGAGACTGAGCATCTTGCCCCTCAGAAACATAAAAACCTATAAGTGCTCCTGTATTTTACCTGCATTTTCAACATGCGAACAATGACAGAAAGTTGGGCACAACAAGCATTATTAGTTGTTTCATCCACCTGGCATCCAAAAAAGGGAGCAGCCTGAATTTCATCTCTGATCTCATCTTGATCTCTGCAAGTCATTTGGGATAGAATGAGACCAGATACCAGAAAACACAGCTGATGACTGGAATTGTGTGGCCAGGACAGAGTCATATTTAGATAATGTTTCTGTGAACTCCCTGTAAGTGCCCTTGTTGGATGATTCACTACTCTTATAATGCCTCCTAAATTACAGCTCCTGCTGGACTGTTTCATTTTGTTCTGCCACTTGAATTTGAATACCTTCATCTTAGATGTTGAATTCAAAGTTTTTCCTCATACGGAAGAAAATCAAATGGCTTAGCCAAAATCTGGTTGAAAATATTAGCACTGTCTGCCATCATATGCACCTCAATAGCTATCTAGTTCACTCCGATCGGCCAACAGTATGAGTGATTGATTGACTGAAGGAACTAATGAAACAATATTAAACTGAAACAAGGAGATGCTGAAATGATGTTAAACTGAAACAAGGAAATACTGTTTTATTTACAGTATAAGTAATTTCACCAAGCAAATACCAAGAAATGGGTACATTTTGTCTTTCCACAATGAGTCTGAGCTCCCAGTGATTAAGTGACGGGGTTTATTTCAAAATAGCCATCGATCCAAATGAGAACCAGCCTTTTGCGTAATCCTCTAATCATCATTTGTAAGCAGTTTCCACGCCCATCAAGGCCCATTCAAATCACGGCATTCATCCAATGACCATTGAGTTTCGAGGCAATGAAGAAAGTGCTCCATGCATTCCCATTGAAGTGAATGGATGCTCAGCTTCTATGGGCAGCTTCTCTTATATATAGACCATATAAGAAAATGATGTCTTGACATCTATGGCATTGACACTACAGGAATGAAAGAGACGTTGAGACGTTGAGACATTGAGACATTGATTTGTGATAAGTAGCTGATTCTAAATGAACTCGTTTGCGATGTACGCATCTACTCATGTACAGAAGGTTTAAAAACTTTTCAGACATATCCTTCCATCAACCACAGCTGGGAACTTTCTCTTTCAGCTCAGTGCACATTACTGGCCACTAGTTGTCAAAATTATACAGGCCCTTTTAAATTTACACTCCATTGTGTGTAAAGGCTGAAAATAATTATACATTTAGTAAGTGAATGTAGTGTTAATAGTATTAAAGTATCTTCTTTTTGTCTGGTAAAACAGTATGCAGACCATGAAATATGATGACCCAGATTGGCGTTATAGCAAAGCATCAAACCTAAAAGTCCACATCTCTCAGCCCATATGAAATATGAAATATGAAACAAAAATCACGCATATTTCTGTGTGTGTGTGTGTGTGTATATATATATATATATATATATATATATATATATATATATATATATATATATATATATAGAGCCATCGGTGACGTAATTCCAGAAAGCGCTGGCCTCGACTCGCGCGTGCGTGGGATGAACAGATATAAAATAAAAATAAACCATTAAAACCTCCTCCTCCAAACTGCCGTGTTTTACACTAAAAGAGTAAAAACTCCAATTCGTTTAGTTAAGACTTTTTTTGATCACGAGGTTCATTAAAACAGCAGCCTCAGCTGCAGGAAGGACGTGGCTACAAATTAAAAGTCCCCTAATATATTGAATGAATTCTGTGTTTTTTGTGCGAAATAATAAATAAAACTTAATATCAGCATATTATTTAAATACGTAATTAATTATTATTATTATTATTATACAATCAGTTCACTTTACAGAGAGAGAGAGAGAGAGTGAGAGTGTGTGTGAGTGAGTGTGTGTGTGTGTGTGTGTGTGTGTGTGTGTGTGTGTGTGTAAAACAGTGTAAGCTTGTGTGTCTGTTAACCCACCATGGCGTTCACATTCGCAGCCTTCTGCTACATGTTGGCCTTACTTCTCACCGCGGCTCTCATATTTTTCGCTATATGGCACGTAAGTAAACAACCGCCGTCCGGTTCTGTCCGGTCCGGTCGGGTTGGAGTGTAACAGAGAGCAGGCCGGAGTGTTCTCTCTGTCTCTGGGTGGAGATCAGAGCTGACACGAGCGGATAGCCGGCACTCTCTCCTCCATTAGTGATGTCGGGGTGGTGTCGGGATGATTTTGAGGTGGTGTTGGAGTGTTTAGGAACACAGCATTAGCTTAGCTTTAGCGGCCCGAGGACCCTCGCTGAGTAAATGCATCGTTTTCTCCTCGACCGTTTTCTCACAGAACGTTACTTTATCCGTGTTTTAAATATGAGCTCCAGACATGAAGGGAGTTCAGCTCAACCTGAATCTGATCCTCACAGTCCTCATAACACCATATAATATTACTGAATCACTTTACTATTACACTACTGAATTATTTTACTACTGAATCACTTTACTATTACACTACTGAATCACTTTACTATTACACTACTGAATTATTTTACTACTGAATCACTTTACTGTTACACTACTGAATCACTTTACTACTCAATCAATCAAAATTTATTTTTTATAGCGCTCTTCACAACTGAAGTTGTCACAGAGCAGCTTCACAGAAATAAAATAAATAAATAAATAAATAAGAAAGGTTAAAACAGAAACAAAGTATAGATGACAGATCCCCTAGTGAGCAAGCCACATGGCGACAGTGGCAAGGAAAAACTCCCTCAGCTGGAGGAAGAAACCTTGGGAGGATCCAGGCTCACAACGTGAGGACCCATCCTCCTCTGGTCAAACTACTTATACATAGTTAGGGGACACTGGACCCCTACACCTCTGTTCTATTACTCGGGTACTGAAGTAATGTTAATTCTCTGGTGGACATAATATTAACAGTAGATTTCTACGGTTTCTACTACTGAATCACTTTACTATTGAATCACTTTACTATTACACTACTGAGTCACTTTACTACAGAAACACTTTACTATTACACTACTGAATCACTTTACTACTGATTCACTTTACTATACAACTGAATCAATAGTATAATAGTAATGTGATTCAGTAGTAACGTGATTCAGTAGTGTAATAATGAAGTGATTCAGTAGTAAAGTGATTCAGTATTGTAATAGTAAATTACTGAATCACTTCATTATTATACCACTGAATCACTTCATTACTGTACTACTAAATTGCTTTACTGTACTGCTGAATTGTTGTACTGTACTACTGAATCACTTCATTACTATACCACTGAATTACTCCATTGCTATACCACTGAATCACTTTGTTACAGTAGTGTTACTATAATATTCAGTTAAAACGTGTTTTTAAATGTCATTCATAATGATATTTTTAATATTCTTATTAAAATGTTCTGCTACATCTTTATATTATATAGATCATAAATTCAGGCCAGGGCAAAAAGACCTCAAAATGGCCTTTTCCATTTCTTATACCAAAGCATTCCTGTATGGAACATTAATTATGCAGTTATGTGAAGGTTCAGTGCTTGTTTGTGTTCGTTTTCTGGTTCCAACACCACATGATCCTGAGACTCAAGTCACACGCGGTAGAAGTGAATTAGGGCTGGACAGAGAAAAGACACTTCTATTCTGTGTGTTTGGTTTACTTTTGGCTTGTGGTAAACTCAAAATGTGAGGTTCAAGTAGTTTGTGTAACTTTGTCCTGTTTTTTTTGTGCAGATAATTGCATTCGATGAGCTGAAAACCGACTACAAGAATCCTATAGACCAGTGCAACACATTAAACCCAGTGAGTATAGATGAGCCTGCATGTACGGAGCATGATGTTTGTGTGTCTTTCTCTCTGATTTTCTGTTTCTCCTCTCATGATACACACCGGTCAGCCTCAGCAGTGTACTGCTGATGGTAATATCACTAATCTTCAGTGACCGTCCTCTTTCCAAGACTAACAACGTTTTTGTTTGTTATTTATTTACTTATTTTCCTTTTGCTCAATCGGCACAAAGACAGTTGAGAGGGTGAAAAAGATAAAGAGAGTCAGGCTTGCTCTGAAGGTTGGTACCAGTCACAAGTCCAGCTCAGTGTGTGTGCACGAGGAAAGAGTGTTTGCAAACGTCTTTTCAGTTAACTAACGCAGCGACAGTGTCCCTCATCCCTCAATACTGTCTAGCGCTATTTTTCTACAGTGCTCTGTAGCTCAGTGCTGGCTCAGGGGACTTTAAATTTAATTTCAAACTTAGTGGTTGTTTCCAATGAAAAATCTGCACAGATGTGATTCATTACTGTTTTACATTCTTCTACTTCCTCTTCACAATCTGGAAGTGGGAGTAAGTTACATCACAAGTGGCCTTGCTGTAATGTTCAAATAATTCACACATTGATTCTGACAGACTGTAATATACTATAGGAAGCATGGAGGGAACTTTATAATGAAATATATATTAGAGCTGGGTTTCACTACTGATTTCCCAGTTCAATTTGATTATGAGGTCCAAATTAAATTTGAATCATTATCAATTCATCTAGCCATATTTCAGTTACAATAACAGATTTTGTTTGGATATGAAAAGATATTTTCTGGGAACAGTTGTTGTAATTGTACAAGTATCCCCTACAAGTATTATAAATATTAGAGTTGACATGAAGAATTACCCCAAGCACCCTGTACCTTCAGAGAGATCACACATTTAAATGAACATTGCATTCATTATATGACAGTTGCACACAAATTCATGCACTGACTGACTTACGCACACCTTATATATTTATTTTATACTTTAAAACAAACAAGTACATAGCCTTTGCTACTAAACCATTGCAGTGTCTAATGTATTTTGTGTACAGATTTCACCAGGGAGACGCATCTCTTCAAGCTCTGTGTGAAAACAATGCATATAAGAATAAAATGAATGTTTTCACACATTTTCTTGTCTCATAATACCCCAATTAGAGAAGTTAGACTATCATACTGTTTCATATGAACAGCTGAGTTTGTTAATGTAGCATAAGCATTACTTATGCTTCTCTCACTAAAATAAAACTATGTATTTTGTCTCACTCTTCATATATATATATATATATATATATATATATATATTACATTTAACTAGCATATTACAAGAGATGTTAATGTAAAAATTCATTGATTACAAAAAAGGAATAACAAACAAAAAACAGCACAGAATCAGTATATAGTATAACAGAATCAGTAAAACAGTACAGCCACTTACAAACTTTTTGTGTATTTCTTTTGTTACATTGCACACTTCTGGGCTCATCTACTGGCATAACATTTCACATTTTTAACCAGTATTCTTACAATTTTTAATATAATCTTTAGATTACAATATATTATAATAAAAGTGAGAACACACTTCACTGTACTTTGTTTCTCATTTCATCTTCAAAAGAAGCAGTATCTGTCATTAATTTTAACCATTCAGTGAAACTAGGTTAATGTAGGAGGATGAATCTTATTGTAGTAATAAACCCTAATAGTGTCAGCCCACATTATAATACCAGTTTTATTATGTTTCCATGAGCTGTAATGGGCTTTTATCTCAATCTGACATTAGTGGAGTGTTTACAGTAAGATTGTGTTTGAGTGTTAACTGCAGGGGTGGGTGGGTGGGTGTGTGTGTGTGTGTGTGTGTGTGTGTGTGTGTGCGCGTACATGCGCATGTGTGTGTGTGTGTGGGTATGCTTATTTTGTGGGTTTACCAGCTGTTAACTGAAAAGACTTGCAAATGCTCACAGCATGCATGATCTCTCTTCCAGCCTTCCCTTTGTTTTTGCATTCAGCTTCAGGGACAACACCGTCTGCACCCCTCGCTCAGCTCAGAGATAACATGGCTCTGTACCCATTACAGTGACAGTTTACCCAGAACATACAGTTTCTCCCTTTTAACTTAAATGATGTCGATCATCTAAGGCATGTTTGATGTCTGAAGTTCTTGTCTTAGCTAATGTAGCTAATGTTGTAGGATTATAGCCCTCACCATAGTGTTAGTGCATATCTAAATCACACTTGTTTCAAATTAAATGGTGCAGCTATTACATCGTAGCTTTTTTTCTCCTCTCCTCCATAGTTTCAATTAAAATTATTGGCCTTTCTACGCCCATTTTATTTCACCTATTTGTTATTCCACCTTAAATGGCACACGAGGTGTCACAATTTAACATCTGCTCAATTTAAGTTGGAATGGAAATTGTAAAAGGAATGTGGACATTACTAGGGATTGTGGGAGATGTAGTATATTCAAGATTAGGCGTTACTGAGATTACAGCTGGATGAGTAGTTTAATAGGGTGAATCTGAATCTGAACTGGGGGATTATAATCTGGGCACAGATCAGACCCGCTCTGATTTACTGTCTTCAATTTATGAACTTGCAGAGAACTTACAGTTGTGGAGCAGGCAGACACAGATTAGTGTGTGTGTGTGTGTTTGGTTATGAGGAAGCTGATGTCTTCAGTATAGATCACTTCAGGGCAGGACAGATGGACTTTACTCTTCAGCTCTGAGAGAGAAAGCGAGAGGGAGCATGAGCAAATTGAGGAACACGGAGAAAACACAAAGGTCAGTGTGAGAGAAGGAGGGATTGAAAGAAAGAAAAGGTGGAATGGTGGTGAGATAAAGGGTGAGGGGGGAAGGAGGGTTATAAAAAAGTGGAAGAGTGAAAGAGGGTGGAACAGGGAAAGTTTTCTTGGAGAGGGATTAAAGGGAGTAAAACCAGACTTGTTTGTTGTTTTTCAGGAAATGTTTTAGTTCATTTCTATTTTTTTTTCTCACAAACTGATCACTGATCAGCTCTACCTGTGCTTTATTGATCTGCTCTCATTTCAATTATTCTTTTATTATTGTTGCTCTAACAGTTTTTTGCAAGTGCAGTGCAGAATACATCTCTCTCTCTCTCTCTCTCTCTCTCTCACACACACAAACACACACACACACACACACACACAAGATGTAAATCTCTGACTGTATTAATTCAAACTGAATATGATTCAGTTTAATTTCATCCACCCACTCATTGTGATTGGTTGAATGATGTTACTCCCATCACATAAGAGGACTTTTAAAACAAATCTGTATATCTGTCAGTCTGCTTGTTAGGCTACTTCAGTGGTCACTGTAGTCTGAGCAGCTGAGAGTGCCAATATTAAACACATAAATGAATCAATGTTCAGAGCTAAACATTTTCTTTGAGCTGTTTACTGAGTAAAACTGCTGTTTTAAAATGATAGTGAGTAAATTTACACATCTGCTACATCAAATTCACAGCCGAGATCTAGCCGTCCAAAGGGCGCCGCTGTGCAGCCTAGAAAAGTAGTACTTATAAATAATTCAGTGTTCTCTGTTTGAAGCAGATGGATTGTTAAGCTGCATCACAGTGCAGATTTACATCTGTAACACACACACACACACACACACACAGGTAGTATCCACACACAGATATATATATATATATATATATATATATATATATATATATATATATATATATATATATATATATATATATATAATATAAAATGTACATGTGGATGCTACCTCTTGTGACCCTCCCCGTCTCCCCTCCTTTTTTAATTCTGCTCAGCCGCATTGCCTCCTTGTGGTTGTCCCATCTGGCTGTTCCACCCAGACGCAGCAGGGATTTGTTTTGACCTCTCACACACCCTCCCAGCATGACCCTCCTGCTTCTACTGTGTGTTTTGAGATTTTGGTGGCAGGTGGGGGTGTTGATGTGAGCTCATCACCTACAACTTAGTGAGATTCAGCTGGACATTCTGATCAGCACCCCATCCAAACTGTATTTGATTTGTGGTTGAGCCTGCTTCAGTTAGCACAAGGTTAATGTAGTTGTCAGCTAATAAAAGCCCACTAAGACCCAATTCACACAGTGGAAATGCCACACAGTGTCAGAAAGCCCAGGGAGGTTTGTTAAAGGTAAATGAACACCTCTAGGCAGACAGGCACATCTGGAACTAATTCCACTAATTCTACTAATTCTACTTATTCCGCTGCTCATAAGCTGTGTTACTGCAGTAATGGAATTGGCACAGTGCCAACTAAAGTATGCCAGTGATGCTACTATAAATAAATGTAGCCTCAATTCAGTACTGAAGAAGCATGTATGTTTATGTTGGGGAACAAGAACATACTGTATCATAGATTTGGCACCTGCTCTTGAACTCATTATTTAGTGATTTGATTCAATTACCATATTTTCCGGACTATACGCTATTATATTTTTCCCACGCTTTAAACCATGCAGCTTATAATGAGGTGCAAAACTTATAGCTTATAGTCCGGAAAATACGGTAAGAACATAATGTTTTGGAATAAAAACAGGTTATTAAGCTGCAGATTCAACAACAGCACTTTAGTACAACACTAGGCTTATTTAGTGTCCAGACCCTTAGTGTTTAGACAGAAAGGGCCTTTACATGCACATAATAGTCTGTATCCAGTTGTACCAGCTGAACATGTGATGGATCTGTTTATCAAAATATGATTTTTTTTAAGTTAGGCTGATATAATTCAGATTTTTCTACATCTACATAATTTACAGCATCCGTCACTGACTGACTTTCAGTCCATTGCAGAACACAATCAGTGTGCAATTATGTGTGAGTTTTATTTGGTTTGGTGCAACATATAACACCACCAGTGAGCCACCACACCATATGGTAGACTGGGGTTTGATTCCCAGTCTGGGCAGCTATGATGTGCTACACTAATAAGAGTCCTTGGGCAAGACTCCTAACAGTACTCTGGCCCACGTCTGTAATATGAGTAACCTTGTAAGTCACTCTGGAGAAGAGTGTCAGATAAATGCAGTAAGTGTCTTATGTCTTGCATCGCATGTTCAGACCCTGTGAAGAGCCAGGGATGAGCAGTGCTGCGGTGAAGAACACAGGTCATATGCTTGGTAATGCTTGAAACAAACTGCGAGTTAAGCACTTTCTCCAGTTAAGGACTTTACAAACACAAAGCATACTTTACACTGTGATGTAGTAATGTTAGTCTTTTTTGCATTTTGCATTTGCAATTTCCCTCTGGGATTAATAAAGTGATTCTAAATTAGCTTTGAGTCCTTTAAAAGTAACTGAAGGATTTTATCTAGAAAGTAACTTTCAATAAACATTAAGTGCTAAAAGCTGTTTGTTTTTAACATTAGCTTGCAGGTTCTCTGTATGACGGCGTGTTTTCCTGATCAGATGTACCAGGCCAATCGCATCATGCAATGGCCCAAGTGCTGCTCATTCCCTCACCATTCAATTGATCTGAAAAAGTGAAGCAACCTATCAGTGTTCTGTTTTTAGATTTTTGCAGCTGTTTTCACATCGGTTGAAGTATCATCTTCCCTCCACCACTATTGGACATCATATTTCAGCCATTGATAAAATGTTAAAAATGCCTAAATGTAAATAAAATCAGTTCAACTTTACATATTCTGTAAATGCAGTAAAAGTAAAACTCTACTTTTTACTTTATTTTATTTTAAGATGCAAGTTGACCTGAAAAGAGAGGGCAGCGATACAGACTATTATACCCAACATCCCCAATATCCTACCCAGCATGCCTTTAAATTAGTAAATGTTTTACATTTCCAACACAACTTAGAAGAAATGTTTGGATCATCTCTAGATGTAACAGCTTCCACCTTAAGCTTATGTACCACCTCAAATGCTGCAGCAATTACCTTTTACACAGAAAAACAGAAGTAAATGCAAGGGTTAAAATCATGGGATTAATGAAATAAAATAGTTAGCTAGTCTAGCAGGATGTAATGTTAGTAACATTTTAGTAAAACAACTTTTACAAAAGGATGTATATCAAACCATATTTTAAAAACAAACCATTACATTATCCCCAATTCCCCACAGGCTTCTGAGCTGAAAGCTTAGTTAGCTTGCCTTGCATTCACTATAAAGATGGATGGTGGCCTTGAAGAGGACTCTTTAACATTTGAATATTTATGAATTTGTATTAAAACCAAAATACAGTCAAGCTTACAGTCCCACACTGCCATGTGCTGCATCTGGGAGCCAGCTTTGGTTGACTCTACATTATTTTTCATGAGGTTTTCAGACCATGCGAACTGACATTTTAATGATAATTAAATTAGAAACTGTTAGTAAATGCCATGAACCGTCCATGACACCAGTAAACATTTCATGTGTAATCATGGACTCTCTCTCTCTCTCTCTCTCTCTCTCTCGATCTGTATATGAATCGATATTGTATAATTCAAACATCAATTTGAATCTAAAGATCTTTTAAACCATCCATTAGTGCAGAGCATCTCTATGGAGAGTAATATGATCATGGTTCCTGACTAAATAAGCATAATAAACTTTACTACCATGCATTGATATTTTTCTATTAATATGTTTCTGTTAAATTGTGACGAGACCCAGTCTGAAATCAAAATTATAAGCAGCCGAACAGAAGAAACATGAAGGACAAAACACACATGAATAGTATTATTTAAAAGCACATGTTGCTATACATGACTAATAATGTGTGAAGTCATGACTTGATATGTGAGAATATAAAACAAAACAAAAAAACACAAGTGACTTAAAGTAAATTACAGGTATTATGCTTCTTGATTATATTAGATACAATTCCTGATTGGCTGTAGAGGTTTACAAATGCACAGTTTTCTTATTAACAGTGTTGTTTCTGGTATTGATCATCAGTATTGAAGGTGTGTTGTGTGAATTTTGCAGCTGGTGTTGCCGGAGTATCTGATCCACGTGTTCTTCTGTGTGATGTTCCTCTGCGCTGCGGAGTGGCTCACACTCGGACTTAACATGCCCCTGCTGGCCTACCACGTGTGGAGGTAAATGGCTACACTGCTCCTTTGTCATTTTCCTATTTCAGAGAATTCTCTATAATGCAGGTGTAACTGTAAGAGAAGGCTTTGAGAAGATTGCCAAGTGTTTTCAGTTTATTTGGTAGTTTGAAATACAACCACTCGTAGAATCAAAACCCACAATAGACTACCTCAAAAGATGCAAGCTGAAGGTTTTACCCTGGCCCTCAAGTCCTCTACTCAAATAGACCTCAAAAGAGCAGTGCATGTAAGACAGCCCAGGAATCTCACAGAACTAGAAGACTTTTGAAAAGGAGTCTCAAAACAAGAACTCTATAGAAAGTGTTCACAGGCTGCAATACTTGCCAAAGAGGGCGCTACTTGTGCAGGGCACCCAAACTTTGGCTTCAGGCCCTTTTGCTTTTTTGTTATTTTTGAAAATGTAAAAAAATATGTAAGTAATGTATGTAAGTAATTCTGACCAAGGGTGCCCAAACTAGACAAGAGGATCTTTTAAAAGTTCTTTACCTAAAGGAAATGTTCTGTGTACAACCCAGACTAGGGTTGTGTTTTAAAACTAGTTTTGTGAGACTGTAAGCAAGATGTTATTGTTGCAATTTTGTAATCAAATTTTAGGAAAACTCATGTTTTATAAGAACTGTAATGTTATTAATTTTATCCATCAGAACAGTGGGATCTGAATTGTACAACACTGCTATGTACGGGTCATAGTAAAAAAAATTAACCACTCTGCCACCAGTCATATATCCTGTTAATTAAAAACCAATACTGTTTTTGGTCATTGAAGCATTATTGTAAAACACTGCTATTGTAATTTATTATATTGGTTTTTTGTTATACCTCTAATCATGGCGTAACATAAAAAGTCCTCTGGGTGCTTAAAAGGTTCTATTCCTGGTTAAGTACCATTGCAAGAACCTATGTAGCACCAAAAAGGGTTCCACTAGTCAAAGAAAACTTTTTGCTTAGATTGTACCAGAGAAACATTTTAGAAAATACCTTTAGCCTCTCTGTCTCTATCTCTGTCTACAGGTACATGAGTCGTCCAGTGATGAGTGGTCCTGGCCTGTACGATCCCACCACCATAATGAATGCTGATATTCTGGCATACTGTCAGAAAGAAGGCTGGTGTAAACTTGCATTCTACCTGCTCTCCTTCTTCTACTATCTCTATGGGTACGTACTGCACATAGCCCACAATAAGACAAGGGTTAAATTGTGCTACTGCTGGCATTAGAAAAGAGTTTCTGTGAAAAAATGAGAAACTATGTATGTATTTGAAACCATTAGAAATTATTTAATTATCAATAGAATAATTTATTTTGTCACTGTATGAATTATTGGTTATTGCTTCTGTCCAGAAATTGTCATTTTGTATCTGTATATAAGAAAAAATAAAACTGTTATTAGCTGTCCTGTCAAGATCATGTTTTGTATGATGTACTGGCCCACAGATATTTGTGATAAACAATATTATTGTCATTTTAAGACCAAATCATGCCACTGACATAATGATATATTAACTTGATAATGTAATTACATCCTTCAAAAGGCAATGGAATCTTAATTATTAAGAATATTTAGACATTGGGAATTGAATATAAAAATGTTTAAGAACAATAAACATTCACAATACATAAAAAAATTGTATAATGTAATATAACTAAATATAAATATTTTAATATAAAATATAATATAACTATTTTTTAAACTAACTTGATATATCAGCACATTAACATAGGTTAATAAGCTTCCCTCCTTTCTTCCCTATTTTTGTAAACATAATGGAACAGATCAAGGTCAACAAAAATTATTGTATATATTAAGCAGTAAGTCAAGAATGTAATTGTGACCAGCCTAGTGAGCACTACTACTTTAGCTTTACTACTTTAGTAATAGTAAGAATTTGTTTTTAAAACATTGTATTGTCTTCATTCATTAAAATGGTTTGTGTGTTTTATTTAGGATGATCTACGTATTGGTCAGCTCTTAAACTGAATGCTGTTGGTTTGGAGAGACATGCAGGCTGGAACACGAGTTGCACCGGAAGAGCTGAATTGGGGCTGCATTTGGCCACCTCTCCCAGTGCAGTGCGGTTCTGTTCCAAATGGACATCCTGCTCCTACACCCTCATCACCCATGGGGGGGGCCAAACTGGACACAAGTGGCCATTACTGACCCCCCCACCCCCCATGTTTGACATGAACTATTACGACACTAGTTCAAACCAACTCTCCACTTCTTATTGCTGTTTTTTTTGTTTTTTTTTTGAGTGCTATTTGATACTTCTAACTAAAATAAAGGTCTGTCATTTTTTTTCTCCTTTATTTTCAGTTAAACATTTGGTTTTTCATGCTATTCAGTCTATTTAGCTTCTAAATCAGTTGTTTGTCTGACAGAAGCAGTTCTGGTTTCTTTTTGTTGCGTGCCATGTTTGCTTTACCTTTTAGTTGGTAGAGTGCAGTGTTGCCATTTAGCTTTGTGCTTCTATTGTTTTAGTACAGCCAAGATTGAGCTAATGATCAAGTTGCAATGATCTCCATTTTTTTAAACATTTAAAATGTATGTAATGTCTGCGTTTGAAAAGAGTTGCTGTGATCCATATTCTCCTTATATTCTCTCCTAAACTTTTATCTCCGCATGAAAGCTGAACTTCAGGGCTCTCAGTGAGCCCTGATTTTGTTTCAGTGTGTAATAATGGTCAAGACCTCCAGCCAGAGCAGCAGGGTTTAAAACCATTCACCTTTACAGTGTTAGTTTGGTGATAAACCCAAATAAATTTTATCCCAAAAAAACATTTATCCCAAAAGTAGCCCATGACAGATGTTCTTCTTTAGTGGTAGACTGAAGCTATGATGCTGTTTAGCAATGGAAGCCTATACCCCACCAATTAGTCTAGCCTATGCCTAAGTCAGTGTCAGAAACTACATATCAAGGTGCATTCACACGACACGTTTCTCAGCAATTTTTCATTTTATAATGATGGATATCTGACATTAGTGTGAACAGTTCACAATCTTAAATGGGTGTACATGCACGAAAGAGCATTTTTGCACTTCTGTCATCTGTGATTTTATGAGAAATGTCAAATAGGATTGACATTGAAGTGGCATTCATTTTAATTGATATTGTGTCTAATATCGGATATGAAAATGGCCTAAATCAGAGCTAAAAGTTCACACACCTGTGTCAGATGATGAAAATGATTTTGCCAGCTGTATGAATGCAGCTATTAATAGCCATTCAATTACTGAACATTTTTAGTGAACAACACTGATGATTTAGCCATGTAATTAGAACTATTCCGCTACAGTTGGTAGTGAATAAGCTTCCATTAGACTCGTAGCTCCAGTACTGAACTAAAGATGGTTGGCTCTTTGACTGCACTTGTACTTTAAAGCCCCGACTAAGAATCTGGAAAGAGCGGTCGGTGTGTTTATTGTACTCTACATTAAAAGTTCCTGAGTGAGGCTTTATTTTCACTTTCTGTTGTTCAAACCATCTCAAAATCTAAACAAAACAAACCACTGCTCAGTTTTCCAAACTGGTTTCTCCAGTCCAGATTTAGAGAACAGTTCATATCACTTTCCAAAACCAGAAACAATTTCCAGAAAAGTAAAACATTTTACTTAAAACCACTGTCAGTGGAATTCAGCATAAAATGTTTTATTCCAAGTACATTTGGAGCATTTCTATTGGTCCCCATCAGCTGCCTTTATCAAATGTTGCAGAAAAATACAAAAAGAATTTCTTTTGGTTAGTAATGTTCACAATGATTTATTCTTCTCACAGAGTTCAACTCTTATACTGTAGATACCAGAGGAAACACAGGCTTAGCCATTTCTGATGTGTGCAGATTTTAGAGTGTAACTGATCTGGTGGAGAGTGTGTTTGTGCTTGTGTTTGAGTGCATATTATTGGCAGAAGGGGTGTTTGCACCTCTTTAATTAGAAATGAACTCTTCACCCCTCGATCCATCACAGGACTATAACAATAAAATGATTTCACATTTTTTTAACATATACTGGAGAAATTCAAGATTTTTCAGACCTGCATCAGCAGTAATTGCTGCGTGATAAATGAGCAGCAATAAGTAAAAGAGAACGGCAGTGTGTGATACTGCTTTCACCATGTTTGGAGACTGTACCTGACCCTGGCCAGCTCTTGCTTAGAGTTAATTTGCTTCAATTGTGTGTTCCATCATACCACTAAGAGGAGATTCAAATAATAGAGGAGTGACTTCTGCGGCTTCTACGTGCAACTCGACAGTCATCAAACAGACTTCGGGGGGAATATAGGGAGAATTGAAAGCTTCAGTAAATGTTCTACCAAGAGACTCAAATGCTATGCCCCCTTCTTCAACCAATCACCTGCCCCACAGGCCCTTTTTGCTGCTTTTAGATGCTTTTGGTTTCTCCCTCCTTCCTGCCTACAGCCACCAGGCTGATTCTGTCAGTTGCCCAGGGAGTTGCCCTGCCTTTCATACTCGGAAGGATCCGAATGCATCCGAGGTCCAGGGGCATCACTAGAGATTTATGATTAGGGGGGCTAAGCTTTAATCCGGGGTAACCCCCTCAGGAGACTAAAGAAAACGGTCAGCATTATGAAACCATTTAAACTAACGTACAATTTGGCAGAATTGCCTCATAGCAGCAAATTTCTTTGAAGAGACCGTCAATGTTTGTATTGGATACAGATTTTACTTGACTTATGTACTATCCATACACTTAATAGTTTGTCTCCCTGCCTTTGTTAACATTTTTATAAATGCCAATTCATTGTTGTTTTATTTAGTGTTTTATTTAAGGTCTTCTCAATTTTTTCACCCAACTGGCCTCTGGATGAGCTGCTGCCTTTATAAAAACAATCATATATCCATCTACTGGTAGAGGAATAAATTTGTTATAGTCAACTATTAACTTATTATAAACAGGTATCTACAAAAATACAGTCATGTCATCTATTCATGTTTGTCTTAAATACTAGAATGTTTTGAAGAATATTAGAATAAACTTTTATTGGCTTTTTCAGTAGGTCACTATTACCTTCATCATTCATTTGGGTTCCTCTGCTAGCATAATGTCATTTCCACCACCTCATCAATGAGTTTTCATCTTGTTAATAAATTAAAATAATAAAAACATCCATTTTATGTTGTGTTGAAATGAAATTTCAGGAGCATGTATTCACACAGTGTCTCCCACTGAATGTTCTAAACACTGAGCACATCCTGCCTGTCCTGAGAGTTTTGGGTAAGCACAGCAGTATAGAATTATTAGGGATATTGATTTCATAAAACATTTGTTACCAATTCTTTTTTGATTAATACTGTATTTTTATTTAAGCTGTGGCCAATCAGCTGGAAGGCACAAACCAAATGAACATTAGAGTATATTAGTGGATTATTATTATTCCCCACTAAATTGGTAGGTTTAGAGAACATTTAGAGTTTAGATATTTAAGGTATGTTAACCACATTAAACATGTAAATTCCTTTCATGGAATGTTCAGCATTATTCAGGATAAAAGAATCTATTTGTTTTTCCAGGGGAAGTTAAATATTACTTAAATACATCATTGGGGTGTGTGATTTATATTGGTGTGTCAGAGTTGTGAGCTGGACAGACAAAGACTAGGAATACTAACACATAACAACTGGGATACTCAAACTAACACTAAATCTAGACAGACAAAGGAACAGACTTACAAACACACAAACTGACAGAACAACTACTGACAAACACCATGATGGAAACAAAAGGACTGATAATGACAGACAAAGGGTCTTAATTTATCTGTGGTCTGGGATCTGGGATCTGTCATTTATACTTTCTGTTTCTGTTTCTGTTTTAACCTTTCTTATTTATTTATTTATTTATTTATTTTATTTCTGTGAAGCTGCTCTGTGACAACTTCAGTTGTGAAGAGCGCTATAAAAAATAAATTTTGATTTGATTTTTTTGATTTGATTAAATACAACACAACATTGACCACACCTGGGACATGAATAGGATGGGGCAGGGTTACACATGAGACACAGCTGAGGGAGGAGAGGGACCAGAACAAACACAAAGCATGTTCTAGGAGCACATGGGAAAACACAGCAACTGAGATAAGAGGTGAACAGAACTAGAACACAACATGGTGGGTGGATGAGGAGAAATGAAGATATCTGGAGTTTCACAATGTTTCATAAGAAGGACAACAGCTGCCTATATTTGTGATGTATTAGTATTGATTATGGACTTAAAACAGGTCTTAGGTTTCCAAACAGTAAACAGAAACTTAACTTTCTGATGATCCTGATTATTAACCGTGTATATTATTTCAATTCGGCTGATTTTGGATTGAAGGCAACAGAGATGGTTAAGTGAGCTTGAGAATGGGAACTTGTTATGCACAGCATTATCACACATGTCTTTGCACAGACAATATTCTGGTCTTCTTTTCATTCTTTTTTGCACAGAAGATTTACCTGTACATATGCACAGCACTCAGGCTTACTGGGCCTTTGATTGTATTTTATTGTTACTACTGTCACCTGCATGTTTATGCATTTACATATTACATAATACTCATAACAGCACTTTATTTGATCTGTAGTTCACTAGTTTTAGTTTTTGGTTTACTGTTTTTTATTATTTATTATGTTCTTAATAAGGCTTGAGATGTGCTGTTTTCTGCTCTTTATTGTGCTGCTATAAAATGTGATTTTCCCTCTTTATCTATCTATCTATCTTATCTATATATCTATCTTCGATTTGTAAAGGTAAATGGTCACTGGTCCAATGTCATTGAAATGAGAAATGGAATAAAGACCAATGCTGTTCACAATTTTCATACTACCCCTCGGCACAGCAATAAACAGACATGGCATTAAATTCCACTGTTACACAGATGATACTCAGCTGTACATTTCAGCCAAACCTGATGATAAACCTAGAAAATGGGGAACTGTGTAACTTTCACTTTCTAAATAGTGACAAAATGGAGGGCCTCTACAAGAAATACTCAGACTTAATGTTAAATCTAATGATAAATTCAGATTTATCATTGATCTAATTGTAATGATGTAAACTTATACATACATATTACCAAGAGTGAGGTCACATACTTACCTGTTCTTACCTGTATATGGTTCACCCTGGGTCAAAGGAATAAGTTTTACATACCTGGGTGAGTCCATCTCTTGCTGGAGGAGAGGGGAGGTTTGACTGGTGAAGAGACAAAGAAGAGAATGATTAAATAACAATAGCTAATGTTTAACTAAAAATGATGTCATGGATCTGAGTGGGGAACGGTAATGATGATTGTTGATTAGCGAGTATATTTGTAAGTTGACGACAATTATATGCTTTATCGTGGACATTACTTTTGCTAACATTGGTAGAGCCTAGGGGGAACTACCAGTCTGTAGCCTGCTCTGAGGTAGAGAGAAGGGGGATAGAGTAGAGGAAAGAGAGAACTAGTGTACTTGAGTGAAAGGAGAGAAGCACAGAGTGAGGTGACCTATTTATGACTTTTCAGTCATTGGTCAGAGCCACTGAAGTTAGTGGATAGTTATTGCTTCATTATTATTTTCTTTTCTTTATTTTTTCTATTGTGCATTTGTATATATGTAAATATTTATTCTGCTAATAAATTGGTGAATGGGAACAGACAATTTTCCTCTGCCTGTTTCATTGGTTAGAGCCTCTGACCCCTCGCCCTTCACTACCCATGAACTGGGCTACAATATCCATAGTTAAAGTAACCAACTTCATCACACTAATATATAGACAATTTTACTTGTACAGCTTTTCTTAATCTTTATAATATTTCCAAGTTAAGAAAGGGCCTATCCTTGCACAATGCAAAATATTAGTGCATGCTTTCATCACCTCAAGGTTAGATTATTGCAGTGAACTCTTGTCAGGTTGTTCAAGCGGGAACATAAATAGACTTCAGTTAGTTCAAAATGCTGCAGCCAGGGTTCTAACTAAAATTCTATTTATTTATTTACATCAAATGATTTGCCAGGGGCAAACTGTATGTGCTAGTAGTAAGCTGTACATAAAGAGTAAGTCATGTCTCGGCCTCCTAAAGAAAAAAAATTGTTTTTTTTGTTTGTTTGTTTGTCTTCATTCTTTACATTCAGGGATAGTTATTCCCAATCCTGGAGTGCCGGTTTGCTGATTACCGTGCTCTCACAGACCTGGTAATTTACAGATGAGGTGAATCATGTGTGCTTAAGCAAGAAAAGCACAAAACTGTGCAGTATTTTGTCATTCCAGGACCAGGATTGTCCACCCTAATTTTACATTATATGCCTCTATTAGTCATAATTTAATTAATGCAGGGCAACGTCTAGTAAACTTTTTATACAAATTCAGATTCTGTTTCCTCCCATACAAAAGATTCTGGTGTTATGTGTTGTGGTTGGGTAGGGTGGTGGACCCAAGTTCAGGGCAGAATATAAAGTATTAATGTCATTTTATTTATTTAACTATTTTATTTATACCAACTATATAAGATCCCCTTTGTTTTTCTTTGAACTTCACTTCTTTCCTTTTCTTTTCTATACAGTACACTATGTACACATCTCAGTTGGGCCATGAGCTGATTGCCTCAATCACACTGCACCGATGCAGTAATTCATGGTAAAAGAACCGAACCTTTATCATGGTACTGAATTAATAAATTAACAGACTAGTCAGAAGTTGGAGATTTCTGTGTTGTACATTCTTATCTGACCATATTAGAATAATTTCAGTGAGAAAATAGATGTCCAGTTTTAATGAGATATACGCCATATTGATGAAAATTAAACCAAAGAAAAGCTTGAAATATTTCCCATTATGTATAATGAATATTAATTTTGGTGGTTTACCTTTTTAAATACATTCTGAACAGTGATGAACAATATTTCAATTCTTTAGATGCACTTGTATGAGTGCCATCAACAGTGCACATCACCTCTGTGTTTTTGATAAGAATGTAAACAACATCCAACCCTAAATAACACACACACACACACACACACACACACACACACACACACACACACACACACACACCAGTGGTGGCTGCTGGTCTTTCAAAGAGGGGAAGCTCATTGTTGGCTTACGTCATAAAATCTGTCAATTTATTTATAAGTAAATTCTGCCCTCCATTCCTTTTCAAGTAATTGACCAATGTCCTCTCAATAGCCAGCAGCAGGCTGCTTAGATGACACTGGCCCATTGTTGTAAGACTTAAGCCTTTTTGAAACAGAAGATTCTCCTTTCTACATCCCAAGATATAGCTCCAATTGTTGCCACTGTTTTACTCCAAGACCAAGAAGTCACACAGCTTTCTGCTGTTACTGTTATTCCTGCTTTGAATACCTCAGTGTCCCTGAATATTGGCCATAACAGTTCAGGACACTCTGGAATCATCAAACATCAGAACTCTGAGATGAACGGCTGGTAGTTTTATAGCTCTCCATTTGTGGAAATATTCAAGGCACATTGCACCAAAGTTTATATTTATATTTATATCTTACTGCTGTGTATTAATTAGCACATAGTTTTAGGTATAAGTGCTGACTTTGTGGCTATTGTTCGGACACGTGCTTCGGTCTGACCGAGTGGTACATGTGCGCATGTCCCGGGAAACGTGTATAGATGAGAGTTGATTTATGCAAACTCCTAAATTTATACTCTGTTTAGAGATGTCCAGTGTGTGGAGCAACGTTTCTCACAATTGAAGATTGAAAGATATTTTATCATCTGTTTCAGAATAAACAGTGGAAAGAGAGTCCTTGTGTCAAATTGAATCTGTGGGCCAGTAAGGAATCAGGTCACACACAGTGACCTTATAAGAAAATAATATCTTGATCTATTTATGACATTGACACTACGGTGATGTATGAGATGTTAATGAAATCGAGTCAGTTGATTTATGATAAGCAGCTGATTCTCAACAATATTAAATAACATTTGATCTTTCAATTTTTGACATTTCAGGGGTAGCTGAGCTTCCTTTACAGTCTTAAAGAAATTGTAACTCACACACACACACACACACACACACACACACACACACACACACACACACACACACACACACACACACAAATGCATTCCCACAAAGGAAGACCTCAGACTGAGCCACAATGCTTCCCTTTAATTGGACATGAACTGCAGGACATCTGGTCTAATGTTCTACATGGCTTAGTTTGAACATATACAGTATATCTGTTTGTAAAATAATTAAATTAATACTTATGCTCAATTAATTCCATTTCAATGTATTTCTCACTTAAATAACCCCATACTCCAACACTTACCTTACAGCTCCCACATACAGCTGTAAGAAATCTGAATATCAAAATCACAATGGAAAAACTTGAATTTACATAACAGACATCACCACAACACACAAAACGAAGTCAATGACAACCTGGGTAAACAGTGTTTTTAAACAGGATTACTAAATTGAATTGCTTTCTTAATAACTAAATCAAAATGTTTAGTTGATAACATCAATTAATCTAGACAACTGTAAGCTGTGCACAGGGAGCTGAAAAAGGATAAAACAGCTAGAGGAGGAAGCTGGAGGATCAGTTACAGCATAATAAAATCAGTGGAGTTTGGAAAGGCCTTAAAACCATCTCTGGCCACATTAAATCCGACTTCCAGGTGGTGGGGGACAAAAGCAACCCAATCCCTGCTGAACCCTCACTCTGGGACACTACCTGTATGTTATCCCGACTGTGGGAAAAATAAAGGTTTATCTACTCTTAAACTATGGACAGCTATAATATTGTCTATCTGATTGGTCTTGGTCATATTTATTCAGCAATACAGAAAACTCTAAAGTGTTCATAATCTTTCAAACACTGATGTCCCTAAATACACCCATATAACATATTACCTTCCTCAATGCACAGATGAAAATATACATATTTAATTAATAATAAAAATGATCTTAATATTAAACAGAAAATGCAGAGCAGTCTTTGACCATCTGTTGAATTAAACAGGATAAATATGATACTGTTGTTTAGGGAAATGAAGCATTATTACACACAGACACGTGTAGCTGCTTGTATAATTATTTTTGCTTTGTTCCACAGTGTATGCTTTCCAAAATGATATAATACAAAAAAGTGTGTATGTGTGTGTGTGTGTGTGTGTGTGCGCGTGCGTGCAGCAGGGGGCAGCAGAGCGCTGTGTGTTCAGTATAGGGCAGTAGAAGCAGTAGACGGTGATCGTGTGTATGTGGCTGCGTTTAGTCTCTGTTTGTTTGTTTGTTTGTTTGTTTGAATGTGATGGTTTAAAACCTGTGTTTCAGTTATGAAGGTTCTGACTGTGTGGAAGCTGCGCTTCACTCCGACCCGTCTGCAGCACCACAGGTGAGCAACAACACACACACACTCACAACACTGCACACACTCACAACGCTACACACACACTCAAACTACACACATAATACTACACTCACAACACTGCACACATACACACACACAAACTCAACACTGCACATCCTCACATACACACAACACTGCATAGACACACACACACACACACACACACACACACCAGCAGCAAGTGGACACACTTTGAGGGGAATGAATGATAGTCTATTAATTTTAGTTGTGTAATATGAATAATTACGCTTGTAATGAGCTGTGACAGCTGCCTCTTAAACTTTGTCTAACTGGGAACCAGTCCAGGGTCCAGTAAATGATTCATCAGCCAGGGTCAACATCCACCTGATCTGCACTGTTGAGTAGTGGACTTGTGGTGGCACTGGAGACCTGCACATGTTTTTGATGTGTGCTGAAATGCTCTCTGAAGTCTGAAGTCCTCACAGCCAACTGGATGATCCAAATTTCTGTTGGGGTTGGGGAATACTGGTGTAGAGTGAGCAAAGGTTGATGTGTGTGTGTGTGTGTGTGTACGTGTGTACAGTGCCTGTGATGTGGCTGTGGTCGGAGGTGGGATAGTGGGTCTGGCATCAGCAAGGGAGCTCATCCTCAGACACCCCAACCTCACCTTCACCCTACTGGAGAAGGAGAAGGAGCTTGGTAATAAAAAAATTAATCCATAATTATAAAATGTTATAACATTTACATTTATGGCATTTAGCAGACGCCCTTATCCAGAGCGACTTATGAAAGTGCTTTGCTGTTCACTCAGAAAATCTCCTTAGCTGGCAGATGAGACTAGAGTCCAGAGATTTCTCACACTTGGATCCTGTCAAAAACAAATGTCAAATTGGGAACTAACAAGATTCAGAATAAATCTTTATGGAGTTAAATACTCCTGAAACAGATGAGTCTTCAGTCTGCGTATGAACACAGTGAGGGACTCCCTCACGCTGTTCGTACTCCCAGGCAAAGTTCGTTCCACCATTTTGGTGCCAGAACAGAAAAGAGTAGATGGAGTGACCAGTGAGTTCTCAAGGGAAATGGTAAGATCAGGCTGAGGACCACTGTTTCCAGTAATGAACAGTAGTTCAGTCTTGCTGGGGTTGAGTTTGAGTGATGGGCTGCCATCCATGACGAGACTTCATGGATGGCAGCTGAGATACGGGATGAGACCTGGGATGAGATTCTGGAAAGAACAGAGAAGGACACAGTCATGTGCTGAACCACATTATAACTAAAGGCAAAACATTTAATCAGTTTTTTAGAGATTAATTAATGAGTTGTTAGTAAACTAAATTAAGAGTACAAGGTTTAGAAAGGTTTATTAGGATTTAGTGCACTATTTGCACACCCGTGGACAAGCAAGAGTTAATTGAAGTGTGTTCTAAGCTTAAAACTTTGCTATTAATTTAAAAATGTAATATTTAATTAAACAAAGTAACAACTCTCTCTTTCTCTCTGCAGCTCTCCATCAGACAGGTCATAACAGTGGAGTGATCCACAGTGGGATCTACTACACACCTGGATCCCTGAAAGCGCGTCTGTGTGTGAGGGGATCGTCTCTGGCCTATTCGTACTGCGACCAGAAGAACATTCCCTATAGGAGATGTGGAAAAGTCAGAATATAAAGCACTCAAATCACACATCACTGAAATAACTGAATTCATCAAAAATCAGAAATTGCTGGAATGAGTGAAGTCACCAATAATCACTGAAATTTGTAAAATTGCCAACAATCACTTTAAAAAAACATGAAATGACTAAAATCACCACATGTCACAAGAAATCACTTAATATTCTCTTACACAGCTGGAGCTGATATTAGTAATGTGGTACAGGCGATATTTACATTACTGTAATTGTTTTTAATATGAACCTCTTACCTGAACTGTGTTTGTGTGTGTTTGTGTGTGTTTGTGTGTGTTTGTGTGTGTTTGTGTGTGTTTGTGTGTGTTTGTGTGTGTTTGTGTGTGTTTGTGTGTGTTTGTGTGTGTTTGTGTGTGTGTGTGTGTGTGTGTGTGTGTGTGTAGCTAATTGTGGCAGTGGAGAGGGAGGAGATTCCCCGTTTGAAGGCCCTGTATGAGCGTGGACTGAAAAACAATGTGAAAGAATTACGTCTGATTGATGCCAGAGCAATCAGGGAGAGAGAACCCTATTGCAGGGTGAGCAAATGAGAGAGCAGTGTGAAACCCTTTCTCCGTTTTATTTTTATTTCTTTGACTGTTTGAAAATGCGCTGCCAATTCACTTCCAGCCTTTTCATCCAATTTTGTAAGCATCAGCAGAAGGCATGAATGTTTGCCACAGACTTGAAGGACCCAAGGTATTTGTGCCATGCATGACTAAAAAAATGCCTTTATGACTTGGTACTGAGAAATCCCACTGAACACTCTATCCACAGGAATATGATTTATTGTTTAAACACATGTTGATTCATATGGGACTGATATAACTTTATTATATCAGTTATTGTTACAGCCTTTTTTACAGAAGGTAAAAGATTCCAGAATTTTTACTGATGAGGGAATAAATTAAAGGCAATAATGACTGACTGGCACATTTGGATGGGAATAAAATCACTGAGAAGCTAGTAGTACCCCACCTCCTGAATGTTAAACTAAAACCGCCTGAATGGTATTTTTGTCTTTACTTCCTACACTGCAGGTCTGTTCACAATGTTAGTAGAAATTTAAGTGTGTGTGTGTGTGTGTGTGTTTAGGGAATCATGGCTCTGGACTCCCCCCACACTGGGATCGTGGACTGGCGTTTAGTGGCTCTGACATACGCTAAAGACTTCCAGAAGGCTGGCGGCTCTATAGTAACAGGTTTTGAGGCTTCAGACATCGCCATGACAATGGAGAGTCCAGCTGGAGAGTCCATCTCTGAGGGTATGGGAAGTGACCTAGTGACACATGTGTAAAGACGCTCCAAAGCTAAACCAAAAAAATGAAAACATTAGCAGAAGACCAAAAGCCAAATGTTATTCTAATCATGGCATAAATTAAATATTTTTGACAAAACAATCACGTAAACAACAACGTAAAAAATATTTCTTGAACACAAAACATTTTTAACATCCCAGCATACCAACAGAATACAATATGAATTAAACTGTACCCTCTCTTGACAATTTAGTGCCTGCAAATGGCCATTATTGTGTCATTCTCTGACACCATAACCCTTCAACCAAGTACAGTGGCTTTAAGGGATTTTGCTGTTGTCCCTGGTTGGTATGGTTCCACATGTGGGATTGGAATGTTCAGCAAAGAACATTCAGCTTTGAACAATCAGATTTAATTCCACTAGTTAATCTAACCTGCTTCCCCTAGCAAACAGTGTTGATTTGGGTCAAAATCTAGTAAGGTTTTGAGACAGACTGAGCACCAAAACACAGCAACCCCTGTTTACATATGTTTACAAAGAGTGTCTTAATATTTTGTCAGTACTCAAGTACACCCAAACTGAGTGGTTTTGGACATGTGCTCAAAAATGAAGAGAATAGACCAATGTTTTATGGAGGTGTGACTTAAATCATCCTTCTCTGATATATAAGATAACCAACAGTTGTGTGCTTTTTGCTGTCACTGCATCACACTTACAACAAGGCCCTGAGCTAAGCTAAGCTGAGGTTGTGGCCCCAACCCCAGGAGAGGATTGCAAAGACAGAGAAACACAGAAGACCAACGCCAATGAAACACCATAAAGGGGATTGCAGGGATTTTCACCCTCATGTCCCAGTGCATTAAATCCATGTTTTTTCATCTACTATTTTCCTCTCCTCTCTTGAGAAAAGTGGGAACAACTGGTACGCATTTATCAATGACCTATTGGAAGACAGCATCTCTACCTCTAGTCTGCCCAATCAATTACACAAACTTTAATGATGCAGCAGCTATTTTCTGTTGTTGTAATGTACACAATGTAACTGCTGCATTATTTAAGATGGAATGACGAATCAGCCTTGTTTTGTCTGCTTTCTTGTCATATAAAAAAACTCATCAGTTTAAACAGCTCTTTTTGTGTTGGTCACAGAAATAATAGGGTATTTTTTGAAAACGTGCACAGGTATCAGGAGCACAGCATAATGCTGCCTGTAAAATACTATGAACAGATGGCACAATGCTTTGAACAGTCAAAGTACAAGAACCACAGACACTGCTTTAAATTTCCCTGTTCTATTGCTGTTATGGAAAAAACAGATCCATTTCTAGTACAATATTTCAGTACAAATGAGTGGTTTTACCTGTACCGTCACCTTTACTGAGCTGAGTGTTGGTGTCTGATATGTTCTCAGGTCTGAAGTTCCCACTTGTCATCAGGAGCTCAAAGGTTAGTGGAATTCATTCTTACTTGAGCTTTTCTTGTGTAAAAGGGCTCAGATGTGAGCTCTGTGTGTGTTTGTGTGTAGGGGCA
Source organism: Acestrorhynchus altus (assembly GCA_034509495.1). NCBI lineage: Eukaryota > Metazoa > Chordata > Actinopteri > Characiformes > Acestrorhynchidae > Acestrorhynchus > Acestrorhynchus altus. The sequence goes on along the minus strand of CM067506.1, from coordinate 8,895,938 downwards.
GGAGCTGAGTTGTCGGTTTGTGCTGACCTGTGGAGGTTTGTACTCTGACCGTCTGTCTGAGATTTCGGGCTGCAGTTCAGAGCCTCGTATCGTTCCCTTCAGAGGCGATTACCTCGTATTGAAACCAGAGAAGAGCTACCTCATCAAGGGCAACATTTACCCTGTGAGTGTCACACACACACATACACAAACCATACCACACACAATGGATGGAGCCATGTGTCAGTTGCCCCACCCTTCGGCCTCTTTACTCAGTAACGGAATACATGATATTTTTGAAGAATTTTCTGATGAACATTTTTATTTTGGCCAAAAAAATTTTCAGTAATAAAAAGGAATTGTTTATCTACGTATATTATTTGTTAAATATAAAAGTAAACTATAAAAATGAATGAGGGGGAAAATTTGAAGATTAATACAGATAAATTTATTTATTATGATAAAATTATTAAGCCCAGGCACCACCCCTCTAATTATTATAATTTATCATAAGACTCTTTCGTAGGGTTGAAGGCTCTACCAAGTAACAGTGACAGTTCTGCCTTTGTTTCAATGTTTTTGGTGTGGCACAACAGGTAAACACCACCAGCAAGCCACCACATCATGTGGGAGACTGGGTTTCGATTTCCAGTCTGGGCAACTATGCTGTGGTACACCAATAAGAGTCTTTGGGCAAGACTCCTAACACTACTCTGGCCCACGTCTGTGAGTAACCTTGTAAGTCACTCAGCTTCAGCTAAATCAAATCAAATCAAATCAAAATTTATTTTTTATAGCGCTCTTCACAACTGAAGTTGTCACAGAGCAGCTTCACAGAAATAAAATAAATAAATAAGAAAGGTTAAAACAGAGACAAAGTATAAATGACAGATCCCCTAGTGAGCAAGCCACATGGCGACAGTGGCAAGGAAAAACTCCCTCAACTGGAGGAAGAAACCTTGGGAGGAACCAGGCTCATAAGGGGAGGACCCATCCTCCTCTGGTCAAACTACTTATACATAGTTAGGGGACACTGGGCCCCTACATCTCTGTTCTATTACTCGGGTATTGAAGTAATGTTAATCATCTGGTGGACATAATATTAACAGTAGATTTCTACAGTTGGTGATGGTGGGTGAGCAGCTAGTCCATGGCAGTGTGCGAAACTAGTCCAGGTCCAGTAGGTGGAAGGTTGAGAGCCAATGTAGACATGTATCAGGGGAGCTTGGAGTCCTTCTCAGGTGGGGCAGAAGAGCTTGAGGTTAGGACCTAATCAGTTCTGGCTGGTGGGTCATCGTTAACTCGGACAAAATACAGAGATGAATTTGTTTGAAATTTAAAAGAGAACAGAGAGTGTAAACATTACCAGAGTGTGGCGAATGACGGCAGATCTGACTATAACAGCCTAACAAAGGAGAGAACCAGAAGGTAACATAAACATGGGAGCATCCTGAAACATTGGTGTCTAACTGCTCCACCGTCACAAACCAGAGTGATCGCGAGAAGGAGTCAGACGGCAGCACCAACATCCCAGTTTACCATAAATCCCTATGTCCATGAACCCCTGGATCTGCAGCCTGTAACTAAGCTAAGACATTAATGACCAAATGCTACACTGAACAAGTAAGTTTTCAGCCTAGACTTGAGACTGTGTCTGAGTCCCGAACATTATCTGGAAGGTTATTCCAGAGCTGGGGGGCTTTGTGAGAAAAGGCTCTTCCCCCTGCTGAAGCCTTCTGAATTCTGGGAACTAATAGGAAGCCAGCACCCTGTGATCTGAGTGATCGTGGTGGCTCATACAGGTAAATTAGATCCTGTAAGTATTCAGGAGCGAGCCCGTGTAGGGCTTTATATGTAAGTAAAAGAATTTTGTATTCAATTCGGAATTTAACCGGAAGCCAATGCAGTGCTGATAGTATTGGACTGATGTGGTCAAATTTTCTAGTTTTAGTTAAGACCCTGGCTGCAGCATTTTGAACTAACTGAAGTCTGTTTAGGTTCCTGCTTGAACAACCTGACAATAGTGCATTATAGTAATCTAACCTTGAGGTAATAAAAGCATGCACCAGTTTTTCAGCAGTGTGCAAGGATAGGGCATTTCTTAACTTGGAAATATTACGAAGATGAAGAAAAGCGGTCCTAGTAATATTACCTATGTGTTGGTCAAATGATAAATCTGAATCAATTATGACGCCAAGGTTTTTGCTACTGAACTAGGTGTAACTGAGAAATCGGCCAGATTTAGCATCAAGTCTGATAATTTATTTCTTGCAATTTTAGGACCCAAAAGGAGGACCTCTGTTTTGTTACTATTTAGAAGGAGGAAGTTACACAACATCCAAGATTTTGTCTTTTATACAGTCCATTTTTCCATTTTTTTTTTAAATCTAGTTTTATCATCAGGTTTGGCTGATATATACAATTGAGTATCATCTGCATAACAGTGGAAATTAATGTCATGTCTGTTTATTACTGTGCCAAGGGGTAGCATGTGAAGAGTGAACAGTAGTGGTCCTAAAATAGAGCCTTGTGGGATTCCATATCTCATTTGAGTGTGATTGGAAGACACATCCTTTACATTAACAAATTGAAACCGGTCAGTTAGGTAAGATCTGAACCACGAGAGGGCTGTCCCTGTGATTCCCACCACACTTTGTAATCTTTCTAGGAGAATAGTGTGATCTATTGTATCAAATGCTGCACTTAAATCTAGCAGTACAAGCAGGGACACACAGCCTTGATCAGACGCAAGAAGGAGATCATTTGTAATCCTAATTAGGGCTGTCTCAGTACTATGATGAGGCCTGAATCCAGATTGAAATTTTTCATATATGTGATTCTTGTGCAGGTATCTGCACAGTTGTTGGGCCACAGCTTTTTCTAAAATCTTAGATATAAATGGTAAATTAGAAATAGGTCTGTAATTATCCAGTACATTCTGATTCAGATTTGCTTTCTTGAGCAGTGGTTTAATGACTGCTACTTTAAATGCTGTAAATGTAAATGACCAATGGCTTGTGAACAACAAGTGATAAATACAACCATTTATTACATCAAAACAAATTCATGAAATACAGACATAGAAACAAGTATATACTTCACCTAAGTTTCCAGTTGCACCGTAATAAGGGTTTAAGGGTAACCTCAAAGACGAAAAAATCTCACTGCTCGGAGACCACTGGTGGCTGACCCTTGTCCAGGGAAGGGGTCTTGAGCCGCAGGTCCATCCATTGTTGCCATTGTTTCACACTGAAACTGCATGTGATGGAGAAGCTTCTTGGTGGCTTCAGATCTGGATGCGCTAGCTCTCCTGATTGAAAAAGTGGCGCTAAACTTAATACTAGGTAAAGAAAGCATGACTTAATTTGGACACACAATTACAAACATAATTAAAATCACATAATTAGACTGACTAATAATCTGAACTCCCCTCTGTTTAACATTCAGTGATTGGTGCATAGGGCACCAGAATTTAAAAAAAAGCATCACTACTTCCCTTAATTTAACCCCATGGGTGTAGACTGTAGATTTCAAAAATGCTACAAAACTACAAAAATGGTTGTCCTTCTGTAAGGTTCTCCTCTCTCCACAGAGCAACTTTGGCGCTCTGTCAGAGTGACCATTGGGTTCTTGATCACTTACCTGACTAAGGGCTTTCTACTACAATCACTCAGTTTGGCCAGTTCCATGAAGAGCCTGGTGGTTCCAGACTTCTTCTATTTATCCAGATGATGGAGGCCACTGTGCTTATTGGGACCTTCAGTTCACCAAAACAAATTCTGTACTCTTCCCCAGATCTGTCTCAATACAATCCTGTCTTTGAGGTCTACAGACAATTTCTTAGACTTCATGACTTGGTTTGTGCTCTGATGATATAAATCATGTGCAATCAACTGAATTTACCACAGGTGTCCAATCAAGCTGTAGAAACATTTGAAGGATGACAGTGGAAACAAGTGGCACCTGAGCTAAATTTTGAATGTCATGGCAAAGGCTGTGAATTCTATTGTATATTTTTGTGTTTTTATTTGTAATACATTTACCAAAAATTCTTTATCAGAGACAGGGGTTATACAGAGGGCCTGTAGTTTGAACAGCTTAAAAAAGATAATAATATAATAATAATAATATTCAATCGCTCTTTACACTATAACCAACCCTGGAACATGGAGGATATTCATTTATTATCTGAGTAACACATTTTCCTATTAATTTAAAGCATGTGTGTACATCAACATACATTCAGATACAAGCAAGATGTTGATTACGAATTGAGAAGATCCATTTACTGAATGCTGCATGTTAATTTCCTTCAACCATTCTTGCTATTAAAAGAATGATTCATTCTCATAATATTCAGATGGAAATGTTAAGACGAATAATGTCCCTCTCTGTGTTTGTGTACATATATATACTAGTTGTCTTTCTGTGGAATCTGAAAAACAGGGTTAACTCAAATTTGATAGTCATTTCTTGGGCTGGAATGTATGACTTTTTGGCTAACAGCTAAATTTACTTAAGGTGAAAGGAAGGTTGCAGAGGTGTAAATTCCCTTGTCCAGTATTTTTAGAACGGGAGCTGGCCAGAGCTGTCCTTGGGTGAGTTTGTGTGGCTCCAGATATCCACTATCCACTCAAGGTCATCTGTCTTTGAGGCGACTCCTAGAGTCAAAAAACACATTCCACCACTGATGGAGAGATTTCTCCACTGATGGAGAGATTTGAACCCCTCGATGGTACTGTAGTTTTTCTTTAATTAGACTACATAGGCAAAAGTATTGGGACAGTTGCTCTTTCATTGTTTGATTAACCCTCCAGTTGTGTTGACCTCTCCGCCTTACTTTAGTGTTCCTGGTCAAAATTGACTTTTAACTGCTCTGAAAACAATTTTCACCACCAAATTATTATTCAAGATTCTTTAGTTGTGAACAATGTCACAAAGTCAGGTTTAACGTGAATTTATAGACATAAAATAACTGCAGTGAAAATTCAAATAAGCACTGAAAATATATTACAAATAGAACATGTAATGCATAAAATAATTTGAAAAAAGACTAAACTCAACATGAAGGTGTGTGTGTGTGTGTGCACGAATTCATGCACGAGTGGCATGTGACACTCAGGCCAGAGTGGACCTTGCAAATGTAGACATCACATTTGCAGTATCTCAGGCTTGTTTTGTTGTCTCTATGGGCACAGAGCTCACAACATCCTTTTCTGCCCATCTCATTGTTTGGGGAGAGCAGCCAGGACAGCGGCTGGGGCTGGGGCTTACACACTCCTAACCACACTGGCAGAGGCTGGTGTGCAGGGAATGTGCTGCTGCCATTGAATAAGAGGAGTCACCAAAGCATTTCCCAGCTCTGCTAGGAAAAGTCTCCTCTTGAAACTCTTCCCCTGATTCCACGTTGGGTTGATGGCTGTCCACACCACATATAATTCCCTCAGTGGACTCTGGTAAAAAGAGTTGGAGGCTGGACTTGATGTCATCCACACAAGATGTAGCATACCATGTTCTTGCTCTACTTCCTCTGTCCTGGGGGGATGAAGACCAGAGCAAGTGTCCACACTTGGACTGGAATGTCTCCTCGGGTGCCTGTTTTTCAGATGTCTCTTACTCTCAATCTGTTGACTGGTCAGTGTCCTCAAAGTCTAGATCAAGATCTAGGTTATCTTCCACTTCTGAGACGTCCTCCTCTATCTCTGGTTCAATTTCAGTGCCCTTCTCATGTCCAAAAACTGGACCAGAACCTCTTCAACAGATAACTGCTTGGTCAGTCGTCTACTCATTGTGCTCAGAGTAAGGAGTTCAAGACAAGATGATACAATGATTAGTCTGAAAGATGTGGTTCACATGGGGGATAGGCACAAAAACGCGGGAAAGAGATGTCCGTCCGTCCCTCCGCCTTCTGCCGCTTTATCCGAGGCCGGGTCGCGGGGGCAGCAGTCTGAGCAGGGATGCCCAGACCTCCCTCTCCCCCGACACCTCAGCCAGCTCCTTGGGAGGGACCCCGAGGCGTTCCCAGGCCAGCCGAGAGACATAGTCCCTCCAGCGTGTCCTGGGTCTAACCCGCGGTCTCCTCCCAGTGGGACGTGCCTGGAACACCTCCCTGGGGAGACGTCCAGGGGGCATCCGAAAAAGATGCCCGAGCCACCTCAACTGGTTCCTCTCGATGTAGAGGAGCAGCGGCTCTACTCTGAGCTCCTCCCGGGTCACCGAGGATCTCACCCTATCTCTAAGGGAGCGCCCGGCCACCCTACGGAGGAAACTCATTTCAGCCGCTTGTATCCGCGATCTTGTCCTTTCAGTCATTACCCACAGCTCATGACCATAGGTGAGGGTGGGAACGTAGACTGACCGGTAAATCACAACGGACCGATACACCGACCGCATAACTGCGGCAGCAGCACCGATCCGCCTGTCAATCTCACGCTCCCTCTCACCCCCACTCATGAACAAGACCCCGAGATAGGGAAAGAGATGTGTACCCACAAAATACATTGTTCAGTCTGAAGTGTGTGTGTGTGTGTGTGTGTGTGTGTGTGTGTGTGTGTGTGTGTGTGTGTGTGTGTGAGTGAGTGAGTGATTTGGGGTGGTGTGTATTGTGTATGGGTATGTTTTCTGTCTGAAGGATGAATATATAGTCTAATATATAGTCTATATACCCATTCATTTCCTATGACAGTCACTTTTGACCGTGAACACCACAGGTGTAACAAAGTTGATTTAAAACACTCAAAATTCAGTGAAAAGGGTGATCATCTCTTTTATATGTTCAAGTGCATAGTGTGGAGGATATCATAAGGCCTTGAGGCAAACAGATGTAAAACACAATATTTATGAGTGTTTTAAGTCGGTCAGATTTGACCTGAACACGACAGGAGTTTTAATCCTTTATTGTCCTGCTTTTGTTTGAGTAACTGTTTCTTCTCTCCATGGAAAGTGCATTCAGGATTGATTTTATTCAGTGTCAAGATCACTGGTTAGTGAGGTTAGGATGTTGGATGATCATTTTCTCATCACCTCATTCCCAACTCATCCTAAATGTACTAGATGGAGCACCATCCTTTTGGAGAACACATTTTCACTGCTCCACAAGCTTTATACGTGTCTAGCCCAGGCCTGGCATGGTGCCAATAGGTTCATGTATGCATTTTGGCAATGCTTCTTTATAGGAACTAGACAAGCAGTGTGTACATTTGCATATCTGTGTCAGCAATGGGTACAACTTAAAGAACATGAATTAGAAGGGGTGTCCACAAACATTATCACATATAGTGTACAATGCCTAAAATTAGTTTTGGCTGTGGTTGCCACAAATATTCTCCACTGTTTGAGTTTTGGGAGGAACATGCATAATAGGTATTTTTGGCATATTTCCTTGACATTTAGTTCGATTTACCAGGTATGCAACACTAGACCAAATCGAAACATTTACATGGTCAGAGCACCGTTGCTAAGAAGTTAATGAAATTTGGAATGAACATGACAGAGCCAATTTGGAAACTCTCAAACTCCTAAATGATTCATTGGATTTCCTTCAGATTTGGTCAGACATATGTGACATATTTAGAAGGAATAGTGGACATGTCAAACAACGACCAAATGGAAAGCACTTGATTTGCTTGAGACACAAATCAAACAATGTAGTTACTATGATTAATAGCAATAGATACCAATGGTACAACCTATAGAAAGTGTTGTTGATTAAATATTGTGGTTGGCATTTTATGAACATTTGGGTTATTCTGAAAGTAAATGTGATTTGAGTAAATTGGAGTCAACAATCACATTCAGCCCAACATTTTTACGCCTTACAACATTATGTGCAGACCCTTCATTGTGTGTGGGTGGACCCCTTGCTTTCTTGTATTTGATCACAGTTCATTGTAACATTATACAATTACTACAGTTAAATTGCCATCTTCTGTGTGTGTGTGTGTGTGTGTGTGTGTGTGTGTGTGTTTGTTTGTGTGTTTGTTTGTGTGTTTGTTTGTGTGTTTGTTTGTGTGTTTGTTTGTGTGTGTGTTTGTGTGTGTGTTTGTGTGTGTGTTTGTGTGTGTGTTTGTGTGTGTGTGTGTTTGTGTTTGTGTAGGTCCCAGACCCACGGTTCCCATTCCTGGGCGTGCACTTTACCCCCCGTATGGATGGCAGTGTATGGCTGGGGCCCAATGCTGTGCTGGCATTTAAACGGGAGGGATACAAACTGTACGACTTCAGTGCAAAAGACTTTGCAGATGCCCTGTCCTTCAGGTATGTATGTCTCTCACTTATTAGTTCACTGCAAAATGGCTGTTAATTGACGTTTTATTATCATTGGTTAATAGGCTATGTGGACAAAAGTACTGGGACACCACTCTTAATCAGTGAATTCAGGTATTTGATTCAGTCCTGTTGCTAGAGCTGTATATACTATCTGCCTTCAAACTTCTGAACAATAGCAAATAAGGATGTTTTCATGCATGCACTTCTCTGCTTAAATCTTGATTCAGTTTGTTTTGGGAGGAGGTGAGTATAGTAATCATACTAACATGTGGACCAATCAACTGCATATAGACCCATCAGGGAAGGTAAAGAACCAACCTCTGATGTATTTCATTTGTGATGAGAACGTGATCTGACCTCAATAGCAGGTGTAATGTGCATGTTTGAGCAGAATGACTCATACTGGTGTACTTTAAGTTTATATATTGGTCAGATAATCAATATAAAGTACATACAGAAGTATTCATAGTGCTTTACTTTTTGTGCATTGTTAAAGTTTAAAAAAAAACTCCTGGAAAGTAACATGTATAAGCTGGACCAGGCTAAAAGCCGCAGATATCTATTGAACTGATAACATAGTTTAACTGAACATAAATGAACTGATTAGTTTCCGAAAGTGTAAGTGCTGATCAAACAAAACACAAAAGTTATTGATTGGTTTATTTATCATCCTCCTGCTCACTGAAACCACTGAAGTCATCATCTTCAGTGTCGGAAATGAACAGCCTTATAAGAGCTTCGTCACGTACCGTTACTTTTTCTGTGTCGATGTCAGTGTTGCTCTCTGTGTCGCTGTCATCCCGGCGTGAAGCTGGCTCTGAAGCTGTGGTGCCCTCTTCACACAGCAGTCCAGCTTTTTGGAACCCATTGCTGATGGTAGATTCCTTCACGCTGCTCCATGCTGTTAGGATCCACTGACAGACATCAGAAAATGATGCTCTGTGCATGCGGCCAGTTTTTGTGAAGGATTTATCAATCATTATCAATTTACACTGATGTCTATGAGTTGCAAAAACTTTGTTGTACCTCTAGGAATCACCGCAGGGATTGAGTTGGTTCTCTTAATGACTGCCCAGATGAATGGAGCGCCTTTTGTATTTTCAAAGGATCAACATTGTAAAACTTAAAGTCTGAGTGATCATCAGTCTGATTTGTAGAAGTGTTTCTCGGTTGTAGATGAGGGTTCTGCCAACATTACATGCAATCAAAGTGACAGTCACACACAATCAAGAGAAAACTACAAAAACTAGAAGGAGCTTGTGACACGGCAGCCATGCTTGGTGCCATCTTGGAGCAACTACTATTGGAAAGACTGGTATTCTCAGAAACCATAATCAAGTACATAAAATTGCATCTGCTCACCCCTGAGGACAAGGACATGGTCATATTGCAGCTTATAATTAAAGGCTGTAGGACAGCAGGTTTACCACTTAATGCTACTACCACCACACACTACCTTGTGACCAGCTTACCTCTCCGTGCAGCAGCGTTAAACTGGCCATACCTCCACCCCTCCAACCACCCTCATTGTCTGTGACTATTAGCAGAATCATACATACTTTATTAATCCCAGAGGGAAGCTGCACCTATTTATATAAAGTAATAAACAGAATAATACAAAATAATAAATGTATATATGAAATATATGCTGACTTATTCTCAGCCCCAGCATCTGCCTAATCTCTAGACGTCTTGGCTCTGACAGAGACGTGGATCACCCCTGAGAACACTGCAACTCCAGCTGCCCTGTCCTCTGCCTTTACTTTCTCTCACTCTCCACAAAGGGTCGGTAGAGGTGTAGGCACAGGCTTGCTTGTCTCTCTGAGTTGGCGATCAACTCCCCTCACTCTCTCACATCTTGACATTTACTCTTTTGAATTCCATGCTGTTGCAGTATCTTGTACCACTAAATACCACATCATTGTTCTCTATCGACCTCCTGGTTCATTGGGCTATTTCATTGATGAATTGGACACTCTGCTGAGTAGTCTCTCTGTAGAGACTTCACTCATTCTCATTGGTGATTTCAACCTTCCATCTGAGAAACTGCAGTCATCATGTCTCCTCCAACTTCTATCTTCTTTTGACCTCACCTTTAACCAATCTGGTCCAATGCACAGGGCAGGGAACACATTGAATCTAATTTTTAGCAGACCTGTCCCTTCCTTGGATCTGACAGTTACTCCCCTTGACTTTTCTGACCATCCCTTCATGTCCTTCACACCCTCTCTCCCTTTTTTTTCACATGCTGTCTCCTCAACTTCTTCCACCACTCACCGTAACCTTCATTCTCTCTCTCTCCATCTTCTCTTACCTCCACTATTCTAACAACCCTTCCACATCTTGATTCCTTCTCCTCCCTTCCACTGGAAACTGCTACAAGCACTTTCCTTTCATCCATCTCCTCTTCAGTCAACCTTCTCTGTCCTGCAAGGACCTCCAGACCCTTCCCTGTGCAACAACCGAAGAGAGTTGAGACTGGCTGAAAGAAAGTGGAGAAAAACACAACAGGACTCGGATCTCAGTGCTTACCAGGCTCTCCTTTCCAGATTCTCAGTTGAAGTAACTGCTGCAAAATCATCCTTTTACCAGGATAGACTGGAAGCATCGGCATCTGATCCACGCAAGCTCTTCTCTGTCTTCTCTTTTCTCCTAAACCCTCCTACCGCCACCCTTCTTCTTTGAAGAAAAGGTTGACAAGATCTGCCAATCCTTTCCACCCTCCCTTCCACCAACCTCTACTCCTCCCACCAGACACTCCTCCTCCTGCATTGCTTTGCTCTTTCTCTCCACTTTCCACAGCTGACATCCTTCATCTTCTCACATCTAACAATCCAACCACCTGTCCTCTAGACCCTATCCCTTCCTCTCTATTGCAAACAATCGCTCCTGACCTTCTTCCTTTCATTACTTTTATCATAAACAGCTCATTGTCATCAGGTCATGTTCCATCTACTTTCAAAGCTGCCAGAGTTGTCCCAATCTTGAAAAAGCCAATTCGTGATAGCACAAACATTAGCAATTATAGACCAGTATCACTACTCTCCTTCCTCTCAAAAATCCTTGAACATTGTCTATAATCAGCTATCTTGTTTTCTCAACCACAACAATTTACAGGACCCAAACCAATCTGGCTTCAAACCGACACACTCAACAGAGACTGCTCTCATTGCTGTCACTGAAAAACGTTGCAAGATCAGCCAAAATCTCATCTGTTGTAATTCTATTCAACCTCTCTGCAGCCTTTGACACAGTAGACCACAAGATCCTCCTGTCAATCCTTGGTAGCCTTGGAATCACTGGTTCTGCATCGCAATGCTTTGAAGAGCGTTCTTACCAGGTCACATGGCAAGGAGCCACATCAGCTCCATGCAAACTCTTCAACAAGGCTCAGTCCTTGGTCCTCTTCTCTTTTCCCTCTACACTACTTCTCTTGGTAAAGTAATATATTCTCATGGTTTTACTTACCACTGCTATGCCAATGATACTCAACTCATCCTCTCTTTCCCACCCTCCGACACCCAGGTCTCATCCTGTATCTCAGCTTGCCTCTCTGATGTCTCATCATGGATGGCAGCCCATCACTCAAACTCAACCCCAGCAAGACTGAAATACTGTTCATTCCTGGAAGCACTGGCCCTCACCCTGATCTTACCATTTCCCTTGAGAACTCACTCGTCACTCCATCTGCTGAAGCACGGAGCCTTGGTGTAGTTGTGGATGACCAGTTACCGTTCTCAGCTCATGTTGCAAACCTGACTCGGTCATGCAGATTTCTCCTTTACAACATCAGGAGAATTCAACCTTTTCTGTCTAGAGGGGACATTCAGGTGCTTGTTCAGTCTCTTGTCATTTGAAGACTAGACTACTGCAACTTCTTCTACCTGGCCTTCCTATGCGTACCATCAGACTATTGCAACTTATCCAGAATGCAGGAGCGTGGCTCGTCTTCAGTGTTTATAAATTCAGTCACGTAACTCCTCTGCTGCGTTCCCTTCATTGGCTCCCTGTAGCTGCCCGTGTCAGACTCAAAACCTTGATGCTGACCTACAAAGCCAAAAATGGACCAGCCCCTCCATACATTATGGCCAATGGTCAAAATGTTAAGCCGTACCGAGCTTCAAGTACAGCACGGCTTGACCCACCATCCCTGAAAACGCAAGGAAAACATGCATCCAGACTCTTTTCTGTTCTGGCACCAAATTAGTGGAATGAACTTCCCATGGAGGTCCGAACAGCCTTCAAACGCAGACTGTAGTATTTAACTCCATAAAGACATTTGTGTTCAACAAGCTCTAAGTGTGAGGAATTTCTAGATTCTAGCCTTGTCTACTAGCTACTACTACTTGTCTATATATATATATATTAACATAAGGGGGACATTTATTTGCATTTCCGTCTACTTGTCACTCTGTCAGGAGAGCAAGCTGAATAATAGTGAATGCACAGTGAGTTTTTTTCAGTGCATCCCTATTATGAACGCAGTCTACAGATATTTTTCATAAAACTATAATTGTAAAATGGTGGTTGATAAAAAAAAGTATGATAGAATTGCTCTTAAAAGAGAATGTAGAAGCTAGGATAGAGCTAGATGTGATGGATCGTAAGAGTGAGTGTAGAAGTTAGGAGTGTGGATAGAAGCTAGTGTGGAGAGTAGAAGTGAATAAAGTACCAGTTTCATTAACTGCCTATGAAGTTGTAGGACTCAGAGCAGGTATTGAAACTGAATAAATTTTTTGTGTGTGTGTGTGTGTGTGTGTGTGTGTGTGTGTAAATAGAGGTTTACAGAAGCTGGTGCTGAGGAACCTGGTCTATGGAGTGGGTGAAATGTACAGGGGAGTATTCCTCAGCTCGCAGGTGAAGATCCTGCAGAAGTATATACCCGAACTGAGCTACAGTGATATTGTCAGGTAAACACTCACACAAATGCAAGTGATTTAATAGAGTTCAACATTAGATTTTACATTAGAAATATCTTAATACATTAAGTGTAAATACCATAAACTAGTGCATCTAAAAATGAATGTTATGGAAAAGTTTATTGTTTATAGTTTCATTTAAAAGGTAAACTTGTATAGTTTATATTCATTACATGTAAAGTGAAATATTTAAGCCCTTTATTGTTTTACTGTTGATCAGTATGGCATATAGCTCATGCTAACAAAATAGAAATTCAGTTAGTATTCTGATACTTGCTACACTGGGCTGAGGGATATTATCTGGTTAGTGTCCTGTAATGTAATTGTACTGCAAAAAAAGAAATACATCACTGTAAATTTAATGAATATCAAATAGTTACCTTTTATAATTAAATTATGAACAAAGATTTCTATTTTTGTTTGAGATACAGTAATGTATATAATATATTGTCTCATTTGAGCAAAAGAAATGGCCTCCAGTCAGTTTTCTCCATAATGCAAATCTGAATTTCATGATGATGGATCTGTGGAAATGCTCCAAAATGACTTACAGTAATGTTTTTTTACATTACTGGGCTCCCCCTACAGCTGGGAAATATAATTCACCATCTTTTAGCCACTCCTAAGGAGAACTGAGAGAACTGGTATTTAAAAAGTGAAAAATGAAAGAAGCAGATGAACTGAGGCGGTACAAATATAATCCAGGATTATACAGTGTTACACAGTTCTGGAGAGCACTTTTCTGACCTCTTCACTATAAAGAAACGAGGTATATGCCACTGAAATGTGTAGGGCAGGGGGCATCAGGACCAGGGTTGAGAAACATTGCACATGGGGGACAATGAGCTGTGGCAGCTGGGGAGCAGTTGAGGGTTAAGTTCCTGGTGCCTTCAGTTGGACCATTTCAGATCAGGGGATCAAGCTACTACTTTTCTAGCCTTCTGGCTGAGTTTGGAGGAGTATGAGAGAATTCCTATTCTCCCTGTTAACATCAGTGGAGCCTCTTGCTGTTTTTTAATGTTTTTCGTTTTTGTTTAATGTGGTAGTAACATTAGGCTCCCGCAGCCCAGGATAATCAAGCTATAATGCCTGCAAGGTGTGCTACAGGATTCCTAGATTGAGGAGATCCGTGCTGTGAATATCTGTGTGTCGGAAATGGGTTGCAAAGCACATGTTCTTGATTGGCCTTTGGCACGTCCAATTGCAGTCAATCCTTTTTGACAGTGTGAATGAAGTAGCTGACTTTGTCTTAGTATCAAAGCATATTCAATATACCAATAGTCATATTAGTAGTGAGACAATTTCCAATTGAAGGAAATTCTCATCAGAATTGTGAGAATCAGAATCGTTTCATTAACAGAGAAGAATTGCTTTTGAATGTCAATGCAGGTTCTTCACAACCAATTTCTGAAAGAACGGTGCACAGGGAATGGCATACCCAGAACATATGGAAGAGTGGGATGCAAGAGTAGCACACAATTCTGACAAGAATTTACTGTAGACCTGTATGAGTGTACGCTTTGTTACACCCACAGATACATCAACTTCCTTTATACTGTGGCCTTTGGCAGGCCAACATGTAATCACTCCTTTTTGCACATCATTACCATCCACTTTGCGACCCATTTTCTACCACCTTTTCTCAATCTATGAATCCAGTCACACAGGCCATTGTATTTTTAGCCTCATTGTCCTTGTGCAGCATCATCTTCAGGTGCCTGAAGTAACTACCACTTTAGACATTCAAGGTGAGAATGTTTTTTGTGTCTGTGTCTGTGCCTGTCTGTAGGGGTCCGTCTGGAGTGAGGGCACAAGCTCTGGACCCTGAGGGGAATCTGGTGGATGATTTTGTTTTTGATGGAGGTGTTGGGGAGCTCGGCAGTCGTGTTCTGCACGTCCGCAATGCACCATCACCTGCGGCAACCTCTTCCCTCGCCATCGCTGAGATGATTGCAGATGAGCTGGAGGCACGATTCAATCTGTAGACACACATACTGAGACGTCAGACTGAGAGAACATGTATTATTTAATACAGGGAGGATAATGATGGAGTTCTGTCTTATTGAAGTGATCATTTACAGAACATCATTTATTCCAGCCCCAAATACAGCTTCAAACATGGTGTACAGTATGGACACACTTCACCTCTTAAGGCTGAGTAACATACAGTGTCTGAATACACATAATCAAGTCCATCAGAGATTACTGAATGCCTCCACATGCTAGTGTGATGATTTAGGCCTGCAGTGATATCCATTGTTAAATGGACAGGGTATAGTTGTCTATTGCTTGTTAGCTACATTACTGTTGTTGCAAATCAATAAGGTGGGAAACATTGATGTCACCAAGTTCAATACATAAACCACATCACCTGCTAATGCATGCTTCTAAGCAACATTTTGTTACCATTAGTCAAGTTCCCTGTTGAGCCACTGCACTGAAATTCTGTGATTAATTAAAACATTATTTTGATTATATTTAGTATTTGGTTGTATGACTGATATTGTATGATTCCTTCATCTGATATAATCTGTAATTTGCATTTTTAACAAGAATCCTATGACTTAGTTTGGAAATTATCAGCATCATTTTCATTGTTATTAAAAACATGAAATATATTTTTATAATGATGTGAGGATTTTTCCAATGTAAGAACTGTTGTGCTGTTTTGTTTTATTTTGTAATAAAATATATTTTCTTGAATTATTGTTTAGAATGTTTTTATTAAAAGTGTCTAGATTTTAGAGGTTTGTGGTCTTTCAACTGTAAAATGTCTACATTTATATGTTTAAGAATCGGAGAGCCAAGAACAGAATTAGATTCAGAATAATGGCATGGCTGTGTTTACGTTTACACTGGTGGAGTAAACGGTATGGAGCAGGGCTTTGAGTGCAAACTAAACTCATTGGTGGCACATGAAGGTCATAAATGTGATTTAGTTCATGTGAGGAGGAAATTTGATCTTATAAACTGATTATATGAGTTGTGTGTGATGTGCAGGAAAGGCCAAACGGGGGCAGCATGGAGCCAGTGCTGATTCTTCACACTAGGGAAAGCTCCTCGAATCTGTACTCCAAATGCATAAAGTATACTACACATACTGCCCTGTACACACTACTGCACACACTCTACAATACAAAATACTAGACAGCACATTAAAATACTATAATACTACACTGCACACACTACTACACATAGTACAATATACTGTACATACTATTACACATTTTGCACACACTATTACATACACCGTACAATTTGGTATACTACACATCCAACATAGTTTACTAAACTACACTACACACCATACTACACATACTGAACTGCATACACTACTACACACACTACACTGTATATAGTATGTAATACACACTACTACACATGGTACACTACACACTGTGCACTGCAAACACTACCACATACACTATAACAGAATATAATACATACACCACAATTTATCAAAAATACTGCAATATACGGCATACTACACAACACATACTATACTACACAAACTGCACTGCAAATATTACTGCACACACTATGAAACATGATATGTTACACTAAGATAAACCACAATATAGTACACTGGACACACTACTACACACGCTATACAGCATAATATACTACACTACACTGCACAGACTACATATGCTATACTACACAATATACTACTATACACCTACAATTTTTACTTTCTGGATCGGGATTGTACACTACACATACTGTAGTACACACACCACTCACAGCCATAACATTAAAACACCTGCCTAAAATTGTGTAGGTGCTCATCAAGGTATGGACTCAACAAAACCTCTGAAAGTGTCCTGTAGTATCTGGTACCAAGCTAATGTTACAGCAGATCCAAGCTAATGTTACAGCAAGTCCTGTAAGTGGGACCTTCATGAGCATCAATGAGCTTTGGGTGCCCGTCATCCTGCCAGTTCATTGGTTGTCCTTGCTCTGGAAAATGTTTGTATTGACCACTGCATACCGGGCACATCCTGCAAGATCCTGAAGTTTTGGTGATGTTCTGACAGGGTTTCTCTCCAGCCACCTTTACACCAGCTGCTTCTGAACTGGTTGCTCACACACCATCACTATGTAGACATTTACATGGACCCTAATTAACTGCTGGTGTTACTATTATGTCCACCATCAAACAATCATTATTTCGGGTTCACCTGAGCATCAAAGCAGATGGGATGGTTTGATGTTTTTAAAATTAAAATGGTAAGCTGTTTTGGTTTCATCAAATGGCTGTTCACTTCCTGGAAGATAATGTTATTCACCTCATCTAACAGTGATGTCATTACTGATTGTGTAATGTAAGCTTGGAAAATGATTATTAGCACTTATGAGTGAACTCAAAAGGCCTCTTTCTGTGGAATGATTCAGTGGTTGTAGAGACACTAATGGGAAACGAAACTGGCTGCACTGGTTATAAAATGTGCAGAAGCAGTTGCTGCAATCAGGCCTGATGACGCTGAACAATCTTCATATTAAAGACAGAAATCGACTGAACCATGAGCCAAACTGCAGCACAGCAGCTCAGACCAACCTGAGCTGTTCTGTATCAGCAAGGCCTACAATCAGCATTGCTGTCTTCTGCTCATCCTCTGTATCTTCACACACTTTAAGGAAAACTATCAGAGACATTTTTTAACTTCCTTCCTGCTGTGAGGGAGTAATCACTGGGCCCAATGTAAACACACCAAATGGACAAACATATTGGGCCACCTGCTCATTCAGTGTTTCTTCTGAAATCAATGGTATTAAAAAGACTTCATCTTCCTTTGTTGAAATAATTGTCTCTACTGGGAAGGCTTTCTACTAGATTTTGCAGCATTGCTGTGAGAATTTAATTGCAGCATTAATGAGGTCAGAATGTTGACTGCTTCAACATAGTGTGTGTATTATATATATATATATATATATATATATATATATATATATATTATATATATATATATAATTCAAAAAGGTCATTTTTATTTTAGTTACATATTTCAGGTCTTTTTCGTTTTAAAGTTGATATAAAACAATCGAATAATTTGAGATCCTAGATTCCAAAGTAGGAATGTCACTTCACATGTAATGAATTTAAACAATCAGTTTACCGTTTTGAAATGTGTGTGTGTGCGTGTGTGTCTGTGCGTGTATGTGTATGTTTGCGTGTATGTGTGTGTGTGTGTTTGTGTGTACAGTAAGATTTCCCGTCTGTTCGATCTCTATCTGCCAAACGCAGATGTGGAGGTTGGACTTGTGCGCATGTCAGCGTGTCCACGGCCGCTCGCCCCGCCCTCTCTGTGCGCTCGCCCCGCCCTCTCTGTGCGTCATTCGCGGGAAGTCCGCGCGAGGTCGCGAAATGAGTGAGTGCGGCGCCGAGATTCTTCCGACAAGAAGAAACAACAACAACAACATAAACAACAACATAAACAACAACAACAGCAGCGGAGGCGGCGGCGGCGGCGGACAGAGCCTAACAGAGGCTGGGCTCTCCGGGCTGGACTGCGCGGGGTCTGACCGAAAGGGCGGCGGAGTCTCGCGCAGCAGCGAGGCCCCAGCGGTGCTTCCAGATGTGCGGATTAGCTTCACGGAAACGGAACGCTGATATTCACCACCTCTGATCTCTGAGTGCAGTTCTCCGGCGGGTTTCAGGGCGGCTGTCGAGCGGGGCGGAACGCGGGGCAGAACGCCCGGCTGACGGGGCAGGTCGCTGTGTTTGGGGCAGTTAGCCGCGGAGCTAACGCGCGCGAGCATGAAAAACTTGAAAAAGGCGCGAAACTGAGCGCGCAGAGAGCCGGACTGTAAAGCCCCGCTGCGGTCAGAACGCTCCGCTCTGCGCCGTTCGGCGCCGCTTGGCTGTCGGACTCGCTCGGGGCCACAGCGGGCAGCGCGGCCCGGCGGCCCGGCGGACACACCGCGCGCTGCGGATGCTCTGCTCGCTGTCCGGCGCGGGTTCAGCGCAGCGCAGGCATGCAGCCGCAGCACGGATATGATTTCTCCAGCGAAGAGAACAGTGTCAGGTGGAGAGGCCTGTTCATCCAGGCGCTGAGGAAGGTGAGTCCAACCGGACACACACCCTCCGTACCCGACCTGTGTGTGTGTGTGTGTGTGTGTGTGTGAGAGAGAGAGAGAGAGAGAGACAGACAGACAGACAGACAGACAGACTCTGAAAGAGACAGACAGTGTGTGTGTGTGTGTGTGAGAGAGTGAGAGACACACACACAGTGAGTGTGTGTGTATGACAGAGAGAGAGAGATAGTGTGTATGAGAGAGAGAGACACACACACACAGTGAGTGTGTGTGTGTGACAGAGAGAGAGAGACAGACAGACAGACAGACAGACTCTGAAAGAGACAGACAGTGTGTGTGTGTGAGAGTGAGAGACACACACACACACAGTGAGTGTGTGTGTATGACAGAGAGCGAGAGATAGTGTGTGTGAGAGAGAGAGAGACACACACACAGTGAGTGTGTGTGTGTGACAGAGAGAGAGAGATAGTGTGTGTGTGAGAGAGAGAGAGACAGACAGACAGACAGAGTGTGTGTGAGAAAGAGGTGAGTGTGTGTGTGAGAAAGAGGTGAGTGTGTGTGTGAGAAAGAGGTGAGTGTGTGTGTGAGAGAGAGAGAGACAGTGTATGTGTGAGAGAGAGACTGTGTGTGTGTGAGAGAGAGTGTGTGTGTGAGAGAGAGAGACAGACACAGTGTCTCTCAGTGTGTGTGTGTGTGTGACAGAGAGAGAGAGACAGTGAGTGTGTGTGTGTGTGTGAGAGAGAGAGACAGAGACAGTGTGTGTGTGTGTGTGTGAGAAAGAGGTGAGTGTGTGTGTGTGAGAGAGAGAGAGACTGTGTGTGTGTGTGTGTGTGTGTGTGTGTGTGTGTGTGTGTGAGAGAGACAACAGCATAGTATCTTAGAACCAGTTTTAAGCCAGTAAAGAGGTCTGAGATTCATTGTCAATTTTACAGGGGAACAAGTTTTTACAGTGTGCAATACTGCACAACACACACACACACACACACACACACACACACACACACACACACACACACACACTTTCATCCCTGTCAGATAAAATTTTCTGATGTTCTCATTTCAAATTTTTTTTACATTTAATTCATTTTCCAAACTCACCAGTGACCCTTCATGTGTCTGGCTTTTGAAGGGAAAGAGTGGCAGACGTGTAGAAGTAATGTTTGATTTGGTGCGATTCTGCTATATCTGAGCTGGTTTTTTTTTTGGGTGCCTTAAAGCTCATTGATTTGACAGCCATCAATCAGTGATCTGGAGTCCTCTCTCTGAGTGGAAGGATGCGCCCCTTTCTGTGTGTGTGTCTCTCTCTCTCTGTCTCTCTTGCTCTCTCTCTCTCTCTCTCTCTCTCTCTCTCTCTCTCTCTCTCTCTCTCTCTCTCTCCCTCCAGTTTTCACACTTTGTCAAGCATGTTAAGCTTTAGTTTGAAAGGAAACATAACCTGTTCACTAAGTTCTTCGCAGAACCCTACTGTGAACTCAGTTTCTCTACAATTGCTACCAGTAGAGGTGGACAGATCAGGATTTTGTGCCCAACTCCAATCCAGTTTGTGTTCTGGTACTCGCTTTACCAGACTGAGTTTAGTCTGTACTTCCTCCATGAGGCAGAGTTAATTTTACACATTCTACAAATATGTGAGTTTTAGTTGGATGATTTGAAAACGTGACAACATTGTCAGCACTTAAATTTTAACACTGACTTTAATGAGTTTCTGCAGCTGTGCTGCTGTGATGCTGGCAATGATGCAACAACTCACAGAGAGATGGATTACATGTTCTGACAAGCTCTTAGCACGGGGTAAATTATCCTCCAATTGATAATACACTTGCATATTTGGGCTGAAAATAATGCATAGCTGATTGATTTATCCATCTGTAACTCCTAGTTTATTAGACTAGTTTAAGTCTATGAAGACCAGCAATATCTACACATCATCCTATCATTGATCACATTATTGCAGGGTCTAAAGTGTCTCTGAAGTTCTTTAAAGATTAGATAACACACACTGGCTAATGTTTCTTGCAGTGTTTCCAGCTTAAGTTAACCGGTACATTTATCAGTGGACATTTACAGTTTGAATAGAAATGTGTGTATTTGAGTGTTTTTAGGACATAAAAATCTGTGAAAATTGAATCTGTTGTTGCCTGAAAAGCTTTGTGAATAACCGTTGGCTGTTTATTCATTTACTCCCTGCATTGCTGTCTGCAGTTGCATTGTTGCATGCTGTTGCCACCTGGGAACAAAAATATTTGATAGTTGTAAATAAGCCCAGTTGTATCTGGTTTATGTCTGAAAGACTGTTCTAGTTGTTTTGTCTAAAACCAACAAAATGTACAAACTTTCACTCACTCACCAATGTTTTTTTATAGCTTCTTTAAATACTGTTAGATTCTCACCATCCTCAAGTCTTCATAGGGTGTTGAACACACATCAGGACAAAAACAATCAGTGCTCAATAAAACCTCACCACAGCACCACAACAACAGAATAATACAGGTGTGATATTGGCCATGGGGATGGATGCACATTACAAAACCTAACAGCCAGAGAAAATACCTACTATGTCCTCCAGTCTTACTTCGGCATTGATTATTTCCTAGCAGTGAAACTATTAGACCATATTTTAAATCTCTTTCATAGTCACCACCAGCACCGAAGCACATGTACACTCAGACCAAGCTCACTAAATACATAAATTCCACAGAAGAAACTTTTAAAAAATAAAATAATAAATTTATAAACAAAAAATGAGAAAACAAAGTTCCTACTTTCAGGACTTCAAAATCACTTCAAATATAACAACAAATATGGAAAATGCAGAAAACGTCCAGAGCAAATAAAGAATTGTCAGGAATTATCAACCATGACCGAAATAGATAAATGAGACCTTTAAATTATATTAGAGCAATTTGTACTCTAACAGAAATATAGAACAGGATGTAATTAATGCCTTCCTAAACAACCTGTCACTACCCAGTTTAATCAGCTGTCAGGCAGCAGACCCAGACATGCTATTGATCACTAAAGAAATAGAAAGAAACAAAATGTCAAATAATAAATCCTCAGGCCAGATGGATACCGTAATGAGTTCTACAGTTTTGGCCATCTCCCCACTCGTTATTACAGTGATTAATGAAGTAAGATGTGCATCATATGTCCCAGCACAAATGAACACAGCATTAATGCCAGTTATACTCGAACTGAATAAGGATCCAACCCAATGCTCGAGCCCAAAATCACTCCACATACTTCAAAATAATAAACTCTACCAGCAAAACTCTGAACAAGTCATGTCTTGTTATAATTGCTCTAGATCAAATGACCAATGCTGGTCAAAACTTCCTTTTCACTTGACATTTGACACTATTTCACACAGCTGATTAAAATACTGTACTCATCTATAGCATCAGTTATCACAAATAACCTGACAGAGCTTCCTTCTATATCTTGTAAGAAGGCAAGTATGCTCATTCTCTCCATTACTGTTTTCATTATTCTGTTTCAGTTAGCTGCTGCCATGAACAATAAAATCATTTACATTAAAACACGGTTTTATAATAACTTTATATACAGATGACCTCTTGCTTTACCTTCAAAATCCTACATTCATGTTCTCACATCCATTTGTTCTATAGTTTGACATAAATTAATATCAATCATTAAAAATCACTCCATACCACATGCCACATTTGGAATATTTCCCTCAGGCTCAAAGATTTTGATGGATGTACATGCACATCTCAATTTTAGGATGAATTGCAACAATCAAAATTACACCTCTTCCAAAGATCATTTACTTACTCTCTATGATCCCAATCAAACCAACCAAAATGTGGTGTGACACAGTAAACACATTAATAACTGTTCTACTGAAAAACAAAAAACAAAACAAAAAATAGACCTGTCAACAAAATACTTCAAACCATATAAAATCAAGAACACCTTTCCATTACACAATGGCTAAGCTTCACAAATCACTTGAAAGATATTAAATAATATAGTAATAATATATTATTAATTATTTATAATATATAATAATACTGTGTACATAATACTGTACACATTACACACACACACACACACACACACACACACACACACACGCGAGTGATCATTTGACAGTGAGAAAATCATGATTGTGTGCCACCATATTGAATTTGAAACGAAGCAACTGAGATACAATACAGGTTTGATTAAACGAGGTTAAACAAAAGTATCCTATGAAATTAAAAATTACAACATGTGTTTCTGGAAGCCACCCTCATTTTTAGGGGATCATAAATAATTGTACAAATTAATATTACCATAAATAAAATGTTCATTTTTAATACTTTGAGAATCCATTGACTGCCTGAAATCTGGAACCCATCTGGAAAATCACCAAATGCTTGTGTTCCTCCTTTGTGACGTTTTGCCAGGCCTTTACAGCAGCTGTCTTCAGTTGTTGCTTATTTGTGGGTTTTTCTGCCTCATGTTTTGAGAAATGCAGCTCAGCTGGGTTGGGATCTGGTGACTGACTCAGAATATTCTGAATAATAAGGCAAAGAAGTGGAATATTCAGACTGATTCCAGTTCTTTGCCCTATCACAACTCCTGGGTTGCTTTCTCAGTATGTTTTGGGTCATTGTTCATCTGTACCATAAAGCACCGTCCAATCAACCTTGCTGTATTTGATTGATTCTGAGCAGAAAGCAAATCCCTATACAATTCATCTGGCTGCTTCTCTCTTCCATCACATCATCAATAAACACTATTGACCCAGTGCCACTACTGACTGTGACGCACAGTGACTTGTCTTTTGTGGACGACCAGGCCTTTGAGTTCCTGAGCTCATCAGTACACTCTTTCCCCCCAGAATGTACCAAACCGTTGGAGTTGACCCCTCCTAACATTTCCACTATCTCTCTGATGGTCTTCTTCTTTTTTCACCTGTCTGTTTCACTTCCATTGAGAGCTTCTTTGATCGCATGTTGTGGGTAGCTAGCTTTCCAATGCAAATGCAACACCTGGAATCACTTCCATGACCTTTTACCTGCTTAATTGATGATGGATTAATGAGGCAATAGCCCATGCAACCCATGAAATAGCTTTGGAGATAATTGTCCAATTACTTTTGAGCCTGAAAGTCTTCACTTCAATTGCATCTCAGTGGTTTAATTTCAAATTCAGTGTGATGGCATGTAGAGCTGAAATCATGAAGATTGTGTCACTGTCCAAATATATATATTGGCCTAATTGTATATAGGCTAGGGTATATGCATATCCTTACTTACAAAAAAAAACCCCAAAACAAATTACATTAATTACATTACACTTCTTTGTATCAGTATGCAAAAGTTAATATATACGGTGCCTTGAAAAAGTATTCATACCCCTTTTCTGCATTCGTTCATGCAATACTCATATGTGTATTTATTGGGACTTAATGTGATAGACCAACACAAAGTAGCAAGTAATTGTGAAGTAAATTTAAAAATCTGGTGGCATGCATTTGACTTACGGAAAACTGCAAATGGGACTTGTTATGGCTTGCTTTCAGAAATGGCTTTCTTCTTGCCACTCTTCCATAAAGGCCAGAGTACACAACTAATAGTTGTCCTGAGGACACGTTCTCTTTCCTGAGCTGTGGATCTCTAGCTCCTCCAGAATGAGGCCTCTTGCCTGCTTCTCTAATTAGTGGTCTCCTTGCCTGGGCTGTCAGTAAGTGGATGGCCATGTCTTGGTAGGTTTGCAGTTGTGCCATATTCCTTCCATTTTTAGACAGTGTTCAGTGAGATGTTCATAGCTTGGGAGAGGTGGAGGAGAGCTGAGTGTGTGTAAAGGAACACTGCCTCTTTTCAGAAAAGCCTGCAGTCACTGAACATTCTCAACAGCTTAGAGAGATGGGATCTCTCATCCAACAGCTCTGATGGTCATGATCAGGACAATGGTCAGCTAGTTTGTGTAACTTGGTTTACAGTGTCAAAGTGGAGGCTGCCCCCCACAGAAGATAAACACTGAATTGGAGTGAATTCATTGTAAATACATAGTTTTAATGCAGGTTTCGTGTTATAAATTGTGGCGACATCATCCAGCCTTCATTTTTCACAAATTTGTTTCCAAATCCAAACAAAGCCTGCTACTGTATCTGAAATATGGTGCTTTATGAATAAAAATCATTTTAAAAATCAATGGCGAAACCCAGCCCAGCTAATGGCAAAGTGTAATATTTTTCTCATTTGTTTGATTTCAATATTGATATTTTTTTATGTTTCATCAAACGTATGCAGAAACAAGACACTGGAGAATATGACATGTCTTTAGCCCCGTCCCTTTTACAGTGTTTTGGGAGTTGATTGTATTTTAATGTGCAGGAGGATTAGAATTTAAGAAATACCAAATGATCCACTATTGATAGTCAGAGAGTCATTTATCAGTAGAAACCTTTCAGTACAAACTGTAAAACCTGAATGAATTTGTGTGTGGCGTCACAGTCATGTGACAGTAAGAGCAGGTGCTGCGGGTTTGTGTGTGTGTGTGCATGCGTGCACCCACGCTTGTAACAAGCTGTTTTTACAGAGCTTATGGCAAAATGGAGCGAGACAGTGTTGTCAAATGGTCTTGACTCGCTGTATGTGAGGGATTTTGATCGACTGATGTGCAGTGTTTTTTCTCTTCTGTTTAATGGAGCTGCTGGCAAACCCACTGGTATGCCAAGCAGGTCAAGACTGAAAGTCAAAGGTGATCAGGTTATTTACAGTCGTAAATGAAACGTAATGTTTACGAATGTAATTTTCTTGTATGGAAAAGTTACATACTTACTGTTTGGAGAAAGCACACCAAGTTACACAAAAATTAACATTCAGTGAGTTTTTTATCTACAAGATATCAATCTTTTTTCATGTTTTCAGACCCTTTTAAGAGCTAGAGATTATCAGTGGAGCGGGGGATAAACTGTGGTTCTGTGGTGGGCCTGCTAGCTAAAGCTAAAAACGAAAACCGGCTATCAATTAGAAACTCTGCCTAATTTTCCAAATGTACTCGACATTTTGATCTTCTAAATTTAGCAAAATACGTACTGTTTAGCTTTCAGTGTCTTTAAAAGATAACTGAACCTATCCTTCTTGGTGGTGCTGACATTACCCTGGTATGTCACCCATAATGTTGTGTTCATTGCAATATTTGGAGCAAAACTGTGCTCTTACCTGCTAATTGAACCTTCCTACCCTGCTCTTACTGGTGCAATGTGCAATTAATGAAGATTGGCCATCAGGCTGCTCCAATTTAGCCATGAAACCTCCCACACTAAAATGACTGGTGTTCCAGTTTCATTGTCCAGCCCTTGTGCATTTTGGTCATTGGTAAGTAAGAGTGGGATGTTTGCTTTTTGGAGAACAAAAAAAAAAGCTTTTGTTATTCTAGAGTTAAATTAATGATTAAAATAATTAATGAATTATTTAATTTTACTTATTTGAGCTCAAATGTTCATTTTAATTGTTAGTATAAACTGAGTTCTTGTAATTTCTTAATTATTGTCAGTATAAAACTATGCAATGGTTTGTGATCATGTTTAATGCATTTGTTAATTTTAATCAAAAATTATTTCTAAGGCTGTAAGTTTATAAACCTTTGTGAAAAATGCTGTGAAACATTAACCCCTCATTCGAAGTATGCTCATTGAATTTATAAAATTATTTCTCAAGAAGAAAAATATAATAAGCTTGTCTAGTTGTCAATATGGTCCATTGTTTGTATTTGCCTCTTCATTTATGTTCACTCAAGAAGAGCTTCATATGTTCAGGCCACTTGTGGTGCAAACCTAAAGTGTTTGCCTTCGGGTTGTGGGTTCGATCCCATCATTTATACTCACTATCTCTGTTGGACATCTCTGAAAAAGGCTCCTCTGTGAAAGTGTTTTTGTGCTTTGCAAATCACGTTAAGTGTCAGTTTAACTTAAATTGACCCCACTGTCATGTTCATTATTTGATTGTAAGGGTGGTAACACATTAAGTATGCTTGTGATTGGTCCATGGTTACCACTGATGTCTTTAAAATCAAGCATTTGGGATGACTGCACTTGTGGTTCAGCGGAACCTTTCTGCAAATTCAGAGGTTGAGAGTTCAAATCCAACAAAGCCCTGAGATTTTAAATCCTGTATTAAGTGTCATTCCTGAAGTGAGTAATATACGTAATATAGTGTGTATTGTTCAGTTCACCACATAGTTTACTGTTTTCCCTGAATTTAACTAAATTTGCTTCTACCCCATAAATAATCATATTTTTTGTTGCTTTTCTGTGGTGTCTGTGAACCATAGGGCATTGTTAAGAGTTGGTTTTCCTAGTTACATTTATTCCAACTGCAGTGTTTCATTGTTAATGGAAAATAGGCCGTAACATAATATGAAGTATTGAAGGCAAGGTATGAGGTGATTATTCTATGACACATGGCCCTGTGTGTCATATTAGCTAGATCATTGTTTCTGAACCCTGGTCTGAATGTAAAAGGTTTATTTTGAATTGAAATGGATTGAACACTGAGCAGTCTGATTGGAAGTATTTTGATTCTGAATTATTGTAACAAAAAGCAGGTTATATTACTAATCAAAAAGCAAAATACTTTTCCTCATTCTTGTTTTGAAGATACGTGGTATGGAGTTTCTTTGCCTGTTTAAGGTTCTTAGCCAGGAAAACCAGTGTATCTACATGGTCTTCTGTTGGTCTTATTCTCCTTGGACTGCAGATTAAGCCAGAGGTGCGGAACACTTGTTCTGATGCACAGGAAGATGCAGGAATGCACAGATATGCTTTAGTAAAAATGTGCAAATGAAAGGCAGGCTTTTGGTGTGTCTCCCCCACTTGGCACGTGGATCTTCATCAGCACTGCTCTCCTTCATCTGGCTACAACATGAACTCTCTACTAAGCTTTTCAGCTTGGTAGCTGCTGGATTGGATTTCTGACCCCAGTTTTTTAGCTGTATATACAGGCCCTTGGTCCTTGCAGATGCAGGTCTGTGCAGCTCTGTTTAGCCTTTGGGCTTCTTTGTAAGCTTTGTCATATTTTGTCTGTTCGTCTGTATTTTAAAGATTTAATGGTTGCAGACTGGATGAACTTGAAGGGGTGGCAGAGGTTCTGAATAAGGAAAATAAAGAGTGAGAAGAACATTAGCAATTTGATGTTAATCTGAAAACTCCTTGCTCCATTTTGATCAACATTTTAATGATTTTTAATTTTAAGGTTAAGCAGCCTTAGTGCCTGATGGCCTATTTGTGATGGAAATGGGCAAGGCGAGTAATTAACTAACCTGTCCACTTCTCAGATGCTTGTTGAGGTCAGACTGCTTGTTGGACAAATGCTTAGCCAAGATGCTGGTGTTGCCTGCTTTGCACTGGAGGGACCTATAACACTGTTTGCATACTGGGTTTGTGGTGTCTGTTGGCAGCATTTTGGAGAGACATGAAACAGTGTGGTATTCCGTATGACCTGCAGAGTGCAGATGGCAATACTGCTACTTAATACAAGTGATTAAACGCATCATGGTCAACACAGCAACATAACAATAGTGCAGTGTCATCGGTCTTTGTTAGTTTGCAACAGTTATTTGTCCATGAGTGTCTTTAATAGCAGTATTTGGGAGAGAGAACAGCTTAAATTAACATCATCATGGATAAAACTCTAATCTTTTGTTCTGTCTAAATGTAAATCTAAGGATGGGCAAAGAAAAAGCAAGGAAATAGCAAAAGTCTATCAGGAACCAAATGCCACGCTCATGGCATAACCAGCAACGCTTTGTTGAAGGACTTTATCACTAACCAGCAAAAGGACTCCCTGTTTTTGTTGAATGGTCAGACTTTAGGTGCAAATATATGCCATGTTGAGCTTTACAAGACTCCTTTTCTTATTTCAGTCAGTAAGCAACCTTTTCATTTATAACATCTCTGATCTGACTTGCTGCAAGATTTGTCTGTCTCCACTAGGGATGTGACTAAGTTCGAGTTCGAATTCGATGACTTTCGAACTTCGACTATTTTTAGCAGAATCGAATTCGGCAGATGTTTCAGGGCCAGTTTTCTTCGAATGCAGATTTGAAATCTCCGCTGGTATATAAAACAGAACCATTCATACCATCAGGTCCGGACAGCATGAAGCACATGCAGATATAAATACAGCACTTTAATGGGACAAATGCATTAAACAGAGTCAAACAGTCCAGGTCAATAACAGGCAGGAGAGAAGATACCAGACTGGACGAACCAAAGACGCAGTCGAAAAACAGGCGAAGATCAAAAACCGGCAGAATAAACACAGGACGAAACGAAAGGCAGGATCAGAAAACGGAACTGGCTCAAACAGACAGACTGATAAAGATAAACATGGACAGCGCACTGAGGGCTGCGAGGCAAAGCTAGACACTGTACAAGTTGAGAGACTGGATTAAAGTCTCTCCAGACCAGGTGACTACAATCAGAACTCCGGTGATCGGAACGTGAGTGAGTCACATGATCAGTCAGGTAACAAACTGAAGGATTCTGGGAATTGGAGTCCGGAGAGACTTAGGGTTGCTTGACACATACAGGTTGGTTTCCGACCTGCAGGTCATCTTTTAGAGACAGTCAATGTTCACGTAAATTTAATGGTGAATGTTGTTTACTTAATACTTGACATAAGTAAATAATGAAAATGACTGAAAACAAGTGTAGAACCCAAAACATGAACAGTTCTACACTACTAGTTGAGATATGTCTTCTTTGTGTAAGAATGCCCAATTAGTTTATTACATGAAAATAAATGATTAATTTTATGATTCAGTGTCATTTAAACAGCATGATCAATTGTTTACAGTACACAGTGAGTCCGTGACTACCTGTGGCTGATGCCCTGTTTAAGCATCATGTATTTGTGCTGAAAAACTACAAAAATATAAGCACATATGGGCTTATTGGGGTGTTCTTGGCCCCGTGTTTACCAAAACCACATTCGCTTTCGCATTCGACGGATTTGTAGCTAAAAAAATTCGAATCCGACGGATGTAAATTTTCCTCAGCTCCGTCACATCCCTAGTCTCCACAGATGAGTGACTGTTTTTTGTTATGGCTTCATAACAGTTTTATCGACATGCTCTGATGTTTTCACTTCAGCTCTTGAGTCCAGATTGAGGAGTTATGACTGTAAAACGTTACAGCCGCAGTAAAACAATTTCACACTATCATTAAACTTTGGAGATTAATCTACAGTTTATGTACATCCAGAACTGTTCCTTAACAAGAGCTTTTTTGTTGGTATACACATATACACACACATTTAGTTAATGGGCTTTTTTAAAAGTGTTATTTTAAGAAATGGTGCAGTGAAGCAAATAGCAAGTTGAAATAATTTAGTTTAGAATGCAGACATTTCCTTCGCTGAGGGTAGGAGATAATGCATTAACTGCCACCCACACACATGCACTCACACACAGACATATTAAAACCGTCATTTGTGTGTGTCTGATAAAGAGATGGCAGGTGATGTAATGCTTAGTGAGTCATATCAAGCACATGTGCTCATGTTACCATCATCCCAAGCAAGCACAGACATGGAGAGAGAAACTGGGGAGGGGGTGTGTGATGGTTCAGTTCAGGGTGGTGACTTAGATACGGCTTTGAGTACACAGTGTCTAGACTTTTTAAAATGCAAAAAACTATGGAAGCCCATTATTAAAACTGGATCCTTTTCAGAGTTTAAAAATACAGGAAAAATATTATTTCCTTTTTCTGCTTGACTTAAAGGAGACTGTAGCTCCACGTCAGTGTGGATCACACTATTTACATTTAGAGAATTATTAATGTTCAGTGTAATAAGAAACAGTAAATTTGCCTCAGTGTACACCTACAATACATTTAGTAGCACCCTTTAATTTCCACAATGTGAAGAATGTGGATGGAATCATAAAGATGTAAATGTGGAAAATAATGTGAATAAGATTCATTGGGCCTCATTCATGAAATATGAGCAGAATGAATTTGCACATAAATCGTTAGTTTCATAGTCTTAAAATGTTAAGTATGAACTAAATTTACAGCTGATCCTGACCATGCGTAAATTTTGCATAATGCCCAAAAGACATCAATTTTCATTTGACATGATTTTTTATATTCAACTATTAACTAACTAACCACAAGTATTAAGATGAATAATGCAATAAACATAACACAGGTACAGTCAGCAGGCATACAAAGCCCCAGAACTCTTTTCCAAATTTATCTGGTTCTTTAGCCTTCACAGAAAAATTGGCTTTATTTTTTCCATATGGGGGGATATAACAATATGGATATTCATCATCACAGTCCTCTTTGGGATTGAGTCATCTGAAGAGAGGTGTTCTTTTTTTTTTTTTTCTCCAAACATATCTTTGTTCTTTGTGGCCAAAGAGTTCTAGACTTCTTTCCAAAGTGCATCAGGCTTGTTTAGATGTTCTTTTGGGGATGCAGGAGAGATTTTCTTCTGATGACTCCTCTTTATAGTTGTTTATAATGACTGTTGTTTATAATGTTGAAAAGTGTGTTTCATCTTTAACTTTATGCCTTTTTGAGATCTGAATGAGAGACTGTATCTGTGCCTCAGCATATATCACATTACCTGCATTTAGAATGTTATTAATATTCACCCCAACACATCTCATTTAACAAGTGGAAGCCTGACCAGTATTTTTCTCTGGTGTTTCAAATTAAATGAAAAGTAAAATTTTTGATTTACTGAAACATTTATAGTTACAGTGGTTTTCCGTAGCGTGTGTGCATTAGCCTCCTCCTCTCAGTTCTGAATGTGCAGTGCTGGTTTAGAAGCAAAAAAGAAGTGTGTTTGTCCTGTTGGTAGAACACTATAGCTTAGTTTCTAACCAGTCATAATTCAAGCATTAAGATTTGGTGGGAGTGTGTTTCCACACGTTTAAGGCAGTGTTTGCAAAAAGCTGAAAATGGACAAATGCTTCACAGAGGTGATATTAAATTCTCACTTTTCCCTCTGACATAGTTCCCCACTGCCGACTCTTAGACCTTCTGAGAACATTTCTTGCTGTTGCACTCCGGCAATAATGTTTGTTTCTATTAGTGACTTTTATTTTGACACAGCCTGTTTGATCTGTATTGGTGACTTCTTTTAATATGGCCTGTGTTTAATGGAGCCACTGCCTCTCTCTTGCCCTCTGTTTTTCCATTTTATTCCACATTTCAAGTTGATAGTGGAGTCAGTCATTCTAAGGACTTACTGGAAGATTTCTCCTTTTTCCACTCAGCCAGTGTCCCTATGAGACTCTCATACCTCACACTAATAGAGCTCTGCTCTCCATTCATACACCAGCGATGGTGCTGCAGACATGTACCCATTGCAAAATCCAGAACTGTATGAAATGTCATGCATTCGCAATGGAAAAACTATGCAGAGGGCTTTTAATTTGTAAAGATGGATACATAAAGAGGAGACGCAATGAAGCCCAACAGCGTCTGTTGAAAAAAATCCTGGAGGAAGCCCTGTGTAATCTGCCTCCAGTAGGTCAGTCATGTAAAATGAGGGCAGTGCAAATGTCCTTTTGTATGGAGCGCCTCATATGTGACTATTGTGATAATGATGCTTACACAACATACTGTGCAGTGCTAGTTTGAACCATGGGATGTGGACCATCACACCAGTCTTTACAACAGTATGTTTGCAGATCAGGTTTCTTAAAATAGTAAATGTGCACATCACACACACACACACACACACACACACACACACACACAACACCTGCAGTCATTCATTCACTCCACACATTGTCTTTGTGTGTGTGGGGAGGGAGGGGGGGTGGTGGTGGTGGTGGTGGTGGGGTGTTATATGCATGTTCTGTGTGTCCCAGTGGAGAACGCCTCAGTGCTTAATGGAAGAAAGCCTGAAACCAGACACCACCAGCACCAAAAGTAGTCTCTGTCTCTGTCTCTCTCTTTTTCTCTGTCTCTCTCTCTCTCTGTCTCTCTCGCTCTGTCTCTCTCGCTCTTTCTCTCTCTCTCTTGCTCTCTCTCTTGCTCTCTCTCTCTCTCTTGCTCTCTCTCTTGCTCTCTCTCTCTTGCTCTCTCTCTTGCTCTCTCTCTCTCTCTTGCTCTCTCTCTTGCTCTCTCTCTCTTGCTCTCTGTCTCTCTCTCACTCTCTCTGTCTCTCTCTCACTCTCTCTCTGTCTCTCTCTCTCTCTGTCTCTCTCTCTGTCTCTCACACTCTCTCTCTCTCTCTCTCTCTCTCTCTCTCTCTCTCTCTCTCTCTCTGTCTCCTTCCTTTGGTTGTGTATAGGAGGAAAATGCATGCAAAAAGGAATTTGAAACAAAGATACAATACTTTTTTTCTCCCACGTGAGCAAATGTATCATATGTGTGAAAATTAAATGGTCGACTAATTTGCTGGTTTTTCTACACAAGCTCTGACAAAAAAAATCATATACCTTATTCATGGTCAAAACTAAATTGAAAGAAAACTCGAATGGCTTTTTCTTCATGAACTGAATGATGTTGAATGAAATTGAACAATGTCTTCTCATGGAGTGTGTGAAGGATCTTGCTTCTTTTGAAGTCTCTAAAAGTTGCTTTATTACATTTTTGTATTTGCCTGTTTAGCTTTGCTAATCTGAAATGGGCTTGCACGCAACCTCTTGGCCTGGTAAGAAAGCTGTGTCCTTGTCCCTAAAGGGTGTGGCTTTGCTCTTCATGAGAAAGCTGAACATGATGCATGCCCAGTCTGCTTGAGAAGTGTCCATGCGAGGAGGGCTTCAGCATAAGCTGATGCATGTGTGTTATGGCAGCAGTTCAGATGATCAACCTTCAAATGCTCTGTGAAATTCTTGGTCAAGCAACTCTGGACCATGAGAACCCCCTGTTTTCTGAAATGTTCCTCTCGGACGTCAAAGAAGCTATCAAAGTATGCAAAGTTATCAGCTCTTCCAGTCCAGCCCTAGATCTCTGAGCCTGCAGCTGATCTACATTATGACTGTTCAGTCTAGGAGAAGACAAACATGATCTCTCTGACTGAATGACTTATTTGGATGAGCCAGTCTCATTTGCAGGGCTGTTTGGCCAGACGGTGCAGGCCAAATTTGCGCTGGGAACGATTCTGCCAAGTCGGGAGATAAAGCAGAAGCTGCGTGCAAGCCTTTGTAAACCTACCCTGTCACTTCCTCTGCTGAAGAAGTCTGTTGCAATGAATGCTCTGAGGAATTCCCCTCCCAAGCAGCAGCCACTCAAACAAACTCCATGCAGCTCGGCCTGGAGTGTAAATCCTCCCAGGATGGAGCAGAACTCGGAACTCAGTGGTATAGAGATTAGGGAGGGGGTCTTGACTGACCAGACACACTGCAGCCTCTCTCCCAATGCTTCTGAAGAGGTGCCACCTTTCACATATGCATATGTGCACAAGCATACGCTCAGCTCTGTCTCAGTATTCAGGGGTGGGGACTTTATTACCAGTGTGCTTTCAAAGCCCCAGTGTAGGTGCTCTTAAAAGTTTAGTGCCTATTGGTTCCTTAATATTGCATTTTGTTCCTAAGTGTGAATGAAAAGTACCTGTTTTGAACACAGTCAATGATTGGCACATTACTTTTCATGTTGCAGTTCATGCAGATCTCAGATAGTAGTTGTGGCAGTGACAGTGGCATACCAGTGACCCCTCCCCCGTTCAGGCCTTCCGACATTTTCACTTTCACAAGATATGTGGAAGCAGCTTTTGCTCGGACACGGGTGCGGGGACCCCGCTGTGATAGGCCCTTTTTAAGGATGTGCCCATTGGATACATTTGTGCTACTGTCAGCTTGGCATCACATCAGATTTTGTGTGCTTTTACTGCCTAGACATTGTGGCCCCCTCAGTAACTCATCATGTTCTTTGATGTGTGCTGTGTGGGGGATGTGCCATATAGTATATGGTATGCAGAGTGAATTGATTGGTAGAGAATGTAATGTTATGCATATAACCACAGTTTCCTCCAGGAGAGGAATGATGGGTGTTGGTGTTTTTTAGCATTATGTTAATGTTGGTGTGCCATTTTCTCTGCAGGTGCAGTTGCAGGTTCATCCCAACCTGTCTGCTAAAGAGGATGCCCTGCAGTACATAGAGGAGCTCATACTGCAGCTACTCAACATGCTGTGCGTCAGCCAACCTAGAACTGTTCCTGATGTGGAGGTAAACACACACACACACACACACACACACACACACACACACACACACACACACACACACACACACACACATAAGGGGTACGAGCCCCCCAGCATTGAGCTGTGGAACTGTTTTCTGAAATAATTGTTATTGAATTGTTATATCAATAATTTAATTGAAATAATCTGAAACCTCCTTTTAATTTAATCAATAGTTCTGCCTTGTTTTTGTGTTCATTATGAATGAATTTACACTCTTCCTTCTGGGTGTAAGTATTTTTTAATGATGTGTTGGATTCCTTCTATTCAGAAGGAAGGTGAAGGCTTCCAGGTACAATAAACGATTAAATATTTAGAACGATCTGGGCAATATTCAGAGATACACATGTAGAAATGCAGAGTATGGAATCAAGCCACCATGTTGCTAATGCTACATGTCAGAAGTCTCCTCATGGAGTTTAGAGAGCTGTAGTTCCTGCAAATTTTGCAGTGGAGTGTTGATAGCATGGCCAAACCAAAACATTTTCAGTTGGGAATAAGTCTGCAGACAATTTGTTGGTCATCTCCACCAAAACAAAAACAAAATTCATCAATGTAGATTACCAACAGCCATTCTACGTGAATCCATTGCAGTCAAGCACAACACCACTTCAGACTGGTGATGCTGTCGTGGTGTTAAGGACAGGCATCTGCCAAAGTTGCTGGCACTAACAGGATGACTTACTGAGGGAATTATTGTTTGCTGAATGACCATAATCATGGCTGTCTGATCAGTGCGTGCATGTTCGACAATCTGCACAACTGGTTTCATGTGCAATACATCAATAAGGCCATTCTGCCTCTCTGAGCTCTGTGATGCAACCCCTCTCTAACTGCTCAAATTGCTTTGGAACTTTTCTCAGAGGAATTCTTCATTTGCAGAGGATGCCCCACAACAGCATGAAAGCACACAGTCTTTTATTCTGTTAGGTGATTTAAGGCCCGTCTTTGCATGCGTCACATGTGCAGCCAAACACAAAACATAAACATCTGTGTCAAACCTGTTGGTTTATTCCTTCTGGGTTCAACATTTTTTTTTAAGAATGTATAAATGAATTTTTGCTGTTCTAAAATGTTTATTATTGTTATTGTGTGTGTGTGTGTGTGTGTGTGTGTGTGTGTGTGTGTGTGTGTGTGTGTGTGTGCGCTCTGACGCTCGCAGGAGCGTATCCAGAAGACTTTTCCGTACCCCATAGATAAATGGGCTATGGCAGACGCTCAGTCAGCCATAGAGAAACGTAAACGCAGGAACCCACTACTGCTGCCTGTGGACAAAATCCACCCTTTACTGAAGGTGAAACAGACACACACACTTTATTAAAATGTACTAAGAATTAAGGATCCATGATATTATTTGGGTATGTGTTAGTGCTGGGTGATATGACCTCAAATCTGTGTCACGATTAATTAAACATTTTATCTCAATTACAACATATGAACAATTCTTTTAATGAATGAATGACACTGAGCAACTGAAACAGCTTGTTTCAAAGGAAAGTGCAGTCAGCGTGAGGTCAGTGCCATGGAGAGAGAATAGCTTACTTTATTAAACTTCTTTTTCATCCTGACACTTAATGGCAGCAGAAACATTTTGGCTACACTTTTCTATCTCTGGCTTACATTTACATATCTGCTATCTTCTGTAGGAGACCTGGAGATAAGGACACACTCACTGATGTGTTTTCTCCCCTCAGGAGGTGTTGGGCTACAAGATTGACTACCATGTCTCACTCTACATTGTTGCTGTTTTGGAGTACATTTCAGCAGACATCCTCAAACTGGCAGGAAACTACGTGGGCAATATTCGGCACTATGAAATTAGCCAGCAGGACATTAAGGTGTCCATGTGTGCAGACAAGGTCAGATTAATATGCCTCTGTATTCACCCAGTTACGTTATGGTAGAGGTTTGGGTGGAGTCTGAAAAAGAATGCTGGTAAAGATGTTCTTTTATGTTTGATTGATTATGTTGTTGGAACTGGTGTAAAATGTAATGCTGTTCCTTTACTCTTCACTCTTCCTCTGAAGCTAGGTTGGTTTATCCCAGTGATCTGAACATTTTAAATGATTATATAGCATTTATACAAATTGCAGCTCAAAGCACTTTTCAGAGAGTAATGTCAATAATGAAATGTTGAAAAAATGTAAAATGTTGAGACAAAAATATAGCAGAGATGACCATCTTGAACCAGCGTCCTATTGGGATGGGATTAGTTGCATCTGTGGAGGTGGGGTGATGTAATTATTCACAGAATGTAGTCCTGATTTTAGTTCTGTGTGAATGCATCGTGTCATTTTTATGGACTGCACACTCCTACATATATCATATCTCGCATTGAGCTGTCAGTACCATGGCAACATCAGACAACATTGTTGCTTTCGTGAGTGGATTACAGAGACCTTAGTGACTAAACTGCCCCGTGAGACCGTATGGGCTGCAAAGCATCAAGTTTGCAAGCTAGTTACCTGCAGTTTCAGACTTAGCCATCGCTTGGACACGCATGCTGCAGCGCTTTGAATCATTGTGTAGAAAAGCCAGTATCCTGCCTATGTGTTATGTAGCTGCTAATTTTAACCAAATATTTCATTATTACAGTAAGTGGGTTATAAAATTGGGTGTCTGACAGATGTCCTGTTGTAAGATACTCCACCTCCCCACATGAAACAAATCTCATCTGAATAGGGCTTGAGTGTAACATCAGAGAGAAAACTGGAGAAACTGCTGAGAAAGAGTAGAATATTTAATCTGATCTGTATTTTGATTCTTTGGTAGGTGCTGATGGACATGTTTGATCAGGAAGAGGTGGGTTTGGTGTCTCAATGTGTAGAGGAGGTCTCCTCCACCGGTGAGCTCACCTACGATGATTTGGTACGCCTGGAGATTGCAGAGGAACGGCAGTACCTGCGTGAGCTCGACCTCATCATCAAAGTTTTCCGGAAAGCCTTCTTGTCAAACAGCAAACTCTTCACACCTCAGGTGAGGTTCTGTGCACTAGTTGAGTCATCTTTGACCTTATTAGCCTGAACAATACCAGCCTGCGTGGTGTGCTTAATGCCAATTTATGCTTCTGTGCTGGAACAGTGCCTTGGCTACACTGTGCATTGTTGTCTCTATGCACCTCTGCTATTACACCACCAAAACGATAGTCTGTGATGGGGTCTGTTTGCTACTCTGCTGACTTGCTAGGTGAATTTCTAACTACCAACCTTAGTGGCTGAAATATTAATAGCAATTTGGGTTGGAGTCTGAGTGAATAACTGGTGAACAACAGTTATCTTTCTGAAAGGTCTTGGAGGAGATGGTCTGTAAGGAACCAAATAGGGCTGGTCAATGTATCATATATATCTTTCTGTTTTGTAAAATATAAAAACAAAAATCATATTCATTGTGCCACATCTGCTATGCTGTTTACCGTCCATGTACAATTTAATACTAAAAACTAGTTAGTTGACGTTATCAATGATGTTGAAAATCAGTCTCTTTAAACTCTTGTTAGTCCCCCATCTGATATTTGTTTTTGGCAGCAACTAAACTTGAGGAACCTCTGGATTTTAGCCTCTTCTAACTAACTAAGGATATTTTCTGAGTGAACAGCAAAGCACTTTAGTAAGTTTATCTGGATAAGAGCATCAGCTAAAGGCCATAAATATAATGGTAGGAGGGGCAAAACCACTGCTTTTGTTTACTAATTTTAGCTTCTGGTGCAATGTGTGAATATGATGAGGATCAGGATTTTGAATCTGACCAATTTCTCTGTAATGTTTTATCTACATCATCATATCTCTCTTTCGCTCTGTGTAGGATGTGGAGCTGGTGTTCAGTAACATTCTGGAGGTTCATGAGCTGACTGTGAAGCTGCTGGGGTTGATAGAAGATGCGGTGGAGATGACTGCAGATGGCAGTCCTCACCCTCTGGTGGGCAGCTGCTTTGAAGATCTAGCTGAGGTATTGTGTTTTTACATTTTGATGGATGTCAATGCAGTGATTGTTTGAATCACAAAAGTGTGCTTCTCATTTTAATATGTTAAAAAATTGACCAAAAGAGAAATTTGAATATTGGTGGCACTAATTAATGAATTGATTACCTGAATAATTTGTTATTAAACATAAACATCAGTGGCAGCTCTTTTGTGAAATGACTATGATTATTTCCCTTTGTAGGAACAAGCCTTTGATCCATATGAGACCCTCTCACAGGACATCCTTCGCAAACAGTTTCATGACCATTTCAGCAGCCTCATGATCAACCCCACTGTAGCACTGCATTTCCAGGTGAACACTGCACCAATATTACATTTCAGAGCTAATAACAGTAATCAATAATAGGACATGTGGATCAATCAGTTAGGGGGGTAGGGCTCATACCAACCTAGGTAGTGATTAGGACCAGTTGCAGTCATTGGAAGGAATGTCAGAACATGCAGATGGCAATGAGGACCAATCCTATGTTTCCTAGTGGAGCTTTAGCTTTCGATTAGCCTTTGAAGTCTTTTGAATGTTTGAAGTAAGATTTGATGGATTCCTCCAGGAGCTTCTGCATCATTTTCTAGCTTTTTTTAAGTAGTAACACATGATTATTGATGACTAACACCAAATCAGAGCTTCTGTTTCAGTTCTGTTTTAAAACATCCTCTGCACTCTGCAGTGTCCACATTATACAGTTGCCACTTCAGTACAGAGAGATTTATAAATAGAGAAAAGCTTGTATATGGAGCACCATCAGCATATATGGAGGGATGAGTTTCACATCATCAGCTCTGACTAGTTTCTTATACAACAGCCTCCTGGTTTAGTCAAGTTCTTATTGAGAAATTGGTACACAGTCACACAGTAGCCTGACTGTGTGTGAGATTGGATAGATTTTGTGTGTGTGTGTGTGTGTGTGTGTGTGTGTGTGTGTGTGTGTGTGTTGTGGTGTGTGTGTGTGTGTGTGTGTGTGTGTGT
The DNA here is from genome assembly GCA_034509495.1 of Acestrorhynchus altus. Lineage (NCBI taxonomy): Eukaryota > Metazoa > Chordata > Actinopteri > Characiformes > Acestrorhynchidae > Acestrorhynchus > Acestrorhynchus altus. The sequence continues at coordinate 8,855,631 of CM067506.1, read as the reverse complement.
GTGTGTGTGTGTGTGTGTGTGTGTGTGGAAGCTGATCAATGGTTTTATGTGAATAGTGTGTACTCATTTCAAGGAAATGCAAGCACTGTGTATGTGGAACACTTCATGGCTCTGATTAGTGTGTGTGTGGGGAAGAGAAACAGCAGACAGTTATTGATTATTGGTGGGTGGGGGTCTTGTGGAGTGTGTGGTGTGGTTAAAGGGATACTGTGATCTCACTCAGACACACAGAGCCTAGTCTCGTACTCGGATTACCGTCCCATCCACTAAAGATGATTCTGACTCCTTTGTCTGTGTGTGTGTGTGTGTGTGTGTGTGTGTGTGTGTGTGTGTGTGTGTGTGTGTGTGTGTGTGTGTGTGTGTGTGTGTGTGTGTGTGTGTGTTTCTGTGTGTGTGTGTAGTCAATTGCAGAAGGCTTCAAGGAGGCTGTGCAGTATGTTCTTCCGCAACTGATGATGGTTCCTGTCTATCACTGTATGCACTACTTTGAACTACTGCAGGTCAGTGTCACCATTCAATCATTTTAAGAGCTCATATCCTAGAAGGCATTTATAAATAAACAAGTGTTCACTCCTTTATTCAACTCTTCACTACCCAGTCAAAATAGTCCCTATAAGGAAAATAAGATGCGAAAACTGTTGAATTCACTATTTTTAAAATATTATTGTAGCAGCTATGTTTAGTTCTGCCCATTCATACTTTAGATACAAGTGTTCCACCACTTGAGGCAATGTATAGGGTGGCCAATCAGAACAGGCTTAGTTTTGTGTTTGTTAGAAGGTATTGTGAATATTAGAGATTTTACTCATGGACATTCACGGATGCACTGGGGGTAGTGCTTTTAAAGCACTACCCCCAGTGCATCCGTGAATGTCCATGAGTTTTTGAAGATGGTAAGCCCCTCAATTCAAACCAAAATGGCTGAATAGCATTTAGGTGGAGTCCCACCATAACCAAATTTGGTGCATATTCAGCCACCTTCATCTTGACCATTGTCTTTGTTTGGGGGCACTGTGGAATGCCTGAACCACGCTCCATGTGACTATTAGAGTTTGGAAATCATTAATATATAAATAATGCTTTGCCTGCACTTTCAGATCTTGAGAATAGGGCTGGGCAATTCATCGTAATGCAATATGCAAGAAGATATTCATTTTCTACTTTTCATGAAACTTTCTGTTTACATAAATAAAAAAACAAAAACAAACCCACACCAAAATAATTGGTCATTAATAGTAATTGAGGCAGAATGTTCAATTAATCATGATCATGATTTGAAGTCATATCACCCAGCACTACTCAATAATAATAAACACCAAAAACAATAGAGCTTTTGCAGGCTTAGCCCTAATAATAATAATAATAATAATAATAATAATAATAATAATTAATAAACAGTTAACAATGACACTTTGCATCTATGTTGCTCCGGTCCTACAAATATACATGCCAAAAACAATAGGTGCTCAAGCCCTAATAGTTTCTTAATTCTGTTTTCTATGACAGCCTGTTTATTTATTTATGTCTGTAGTATATGATGTATTTAGTATTTTGTATAATGCACATGCTTGCACCTATGGGGCTCAGGCAATAATAATAATAATAATAATAATAATAATAATAATAATAATAATAAACAGACCAAGAACAATAGGGCTTTGCACCTGTGGTGGTTGGGCCCTAATAATAAATAGACCAATAAATGTACAAAAACTATTTCAATGCTCAGGCCCTAATAAACAAAATGCACATCTGCACAGTTATTAAACGTGCATTAAAAAAAGGACTGTCAATCATCGTCATCATTACTTTTATTTATATAGCACCTTTCCTATGCTCAAGATTGCTGTATAATCAAAGCACTCTTCACAATTGCAACACCAACCAACACACACCGGTAAGACACACAGCATACTTTGTATTATTAGGTGAGGTGCATTATAAGGTGCAGGTAAATGCAGCCAGTAGTGTGCAGCATACTGTCTACCAGAAATTACTGTCTTCCTGGAGGACTGCTTTGAGTACTAGAGGCGGTTCACCCAGGACAGAATGCCAGTCTGTACCTGGGCATATATACAGACATACATTCGTCACATACACATTTTAGAACATTTAGCTCTGATCATTTAGCTGCATTAATATAGAAATGTATATTGAATATAAGCCTGGCAAGCTTATTCTGTAACCTGCGAAAAACCCTTCATATTGCATCACAATGCATTTATGCCAAGTCCTGAAGGACAGAAGTGAAATGAATGGAAAGCTTCAACTGGTCTTTAATTTTGAAACTCTACAGCAACTGCAGGAGCGCAGCAAGGACCAGGATGACAGAGAGTGTTTAAAACAGGCTCAAACAGCCCTGCTGATCTTGCAAAGCAGTGTTGAGCGCATCTATGGAAAAAACCAGCCACGTCGCAAAACCAGGTAACACACACAAGTGCAAGCAGTATAACAAAGTTCCATAGCACTCTGGAGAATAAAATGCACCGTGCATTAAATATTAAGCTATTTACTGTTGATTATTATTCTGGTATATATTATGAAATTATTATATCATTTAATAATTGAATGTGCTAAATTATATATTATTAAATTATTTTATATTATTTACTTATTGATTGTTATGAGAATATGGTCATTATTCACCTTTTACAATTCAACTACTTTGTAGGCTGTTACCTACCAGGTCAGTATTTGACCAGACCCTCCATTTTTATTCAGTGTAAAATACGGCCCTTTATAGAGCCAGGCATGTACAGTCTTTATAAACTATGTTGGCCAATTCATATTGCAACAGGTGGACTCCAGATGAGTTCTAGATATATCTCAAGGATAAATCAAGCAACATCTGAAAACTATTTTTATTATATGCATCCTGCTACTTTAAGGTGCACCCACTGCTAATGCACACACACATGCGCACTTGTCCCTGACAATAGAATAGGAATATCTGGGGCAGATAAGCTTGAGCCTATTGGCACCATGCCTAATGCCAGGCATAGACTGGTGGGGTATAAAGACCCCTTGCACTGAGTTGTGGAATGATGGTGCTCCAGCCAGTACTTTAGGAATGAGATTGGGATTAGACAGATTGGTGATCATTATCACTAACAGTCTTTTTATTTAATGCAACCATATCCTCACAGCAATAATCCACACTGTAGCAGAATGTCATCCCTGGGCAGTAGATTTCAGAAGAAACAATGAATGAGCAAGTGTCCCAGTATTTGTTTTCCATATAGTGTATATTCATTCAGAATCAAATGCTCAACATAAAATGTGCTGAAGGGTCTGAATGCGTGCTGAATACAGAAGAGTACTCACAAGGTGAAAGGTTTCATTTTACAGTTAGTAAAGCAGTGTTATGCTAAACTATAATTTGTATATTTATTTTTCCATCTTTCTGTGAGATGCGAGTTGGTCATTTTAGTATTTGCGCACTTATTATAAATTATAATTATTACATTATTATTATTTATACACACTGCCACCTTGTTAGCTAATTATACACATTTAGTTGCAATGTTAGCTTAGCTAGCTGTAGTATGCATGATCAGTGATGAGCTGAATATATGGTGATGTGGTGGAAACCAACAGCACAGCTGTGTCTGATCCACTCATACCAGCACAACACACACTAACACACCACCATCAAGTCAGTGTCACTGAGAGTCTAGCACCCTAATATACATGCTCTGTGGTGGTCCTTGGGGTCCTGACCGTTGAAGAACAGTATGCAGATGGACAACACTCTGTAATTATTAAAGTGCTCCTGTATGGCAAACAGAGCTGATGAATGAATGACTGTGACTGTAGAAACAAGAATCTTATTGTGATAAAATTTTGAGATAAATCTGTATTTTGAGAGTTTAAAAATGTCAGAATAAATATTGTGTGTAGTGAAAATGTCTTTAAACTCCATGATATAAACATTTTACTATGTTGCCCAGCCCTATGATAACTTTTGATAAGGCAGACATCCTTGTTATACAAACTTATTTTTGTGGTATTTTTTGCCATTTTCACAGTGAGCCGCTGTACCGGTTTTATAGTAGGCCAGTTCGGAGTAAGCAGCTGGCTATAAAGCGCATGAATGAGATCCAGCGGAGCATAGATGGCTGGGAGGGGAAGGACATCGGTCAGTGCTGCAGCCAGTTCTTCCTGGAAGGGCCACTGATGCGTGCAGGTGCCAAGCATGAGCGTCACAACTTCCTGTTTGATGGCCTAATGATTAGCTGCAAGGCCAATCAGAGCTCTCGGCTGCCGGGGACTGGCAGCGGGGCAGAGTTTCGCCTGAAAGAGAAGTTTGTACTGCGTAAATATCAAATTGTGGACCGTGACGACTCTGGTGAGCTCCGGTTTGCCTTTGAATTTGTCGGCCGAGAGGACAGCAGAGCCGTTTTCTGTGCCCGCTCTGCGGAAGAGAAGAACACCTGGATGGCAGCACTGGTGACACTGCAGTACCGCCCCACACTGGACCGCATGCTGGACACTGAGCTGCAGCGAGAGGAGCAGGCTCAGCCCCTTCGACTCCCATCACCTGAGGTTTATCGCTTTACTGTGCAGGACTCGGAGGAAAACATTGTTTTTGAGCAACACACACAGAGCAAGACCGGAATACCCATCATTAAAGCTGGTACTGTGGACAAACTCATTGAGAGACTCACTTACCACATGTATGCAGGTGAGGAGCTTGCTGCATACACTTGTTCCCTCATTCTGGTTTTCCCCCTTCAACAAAGTCAGAGATTTTGCTTCTTTATTTATGAACTGATGTAATGTTAGCTTATGCACCACCATTAATATATCTAAGGTGTGCTCCCTACAGCCTTTTGTTCTTGAGGGATAACATCGTGGTTATTTTGAATGGTATTTCATTGTTCAAGTATGTGCAGTCAAAGTTTATTAACCACTGATGACCAGCAATCATAAGTGCGGTCCATGTAATTACTGAAACCCTGCATTATTTTGAACACTGACCGCTTTGAGCTCTGTATATACAGTGGTGCTTGACAATTTGTGAATGAAGGATAAGGAGAACCAAACAAATTAGACAAAAAAATTACACATACATTTCTACATTTCTGTAGTCCGCACTCCCTTCTGAAATTTTCCTTCCTCTCTTCTCACAGACCCAAATTTTGTGCGCACTTTCTTGACGACATATCGTTCCTTCTGCAAACCACAAGACTTCCTCACATTGCTCATTGAAAGGTAAACTGCAGTGATAAACTTTTTGAACAAATTATACGTTTAATAATTATTTTTAAAGAAGATACTCAAGTATATTTCAGGTAAAAAATGTACCAGAAATATATATAATGTATATCTGTATATATGTAATCTTTGTGTCTTCCTCCCATTCCATTTTTATTGTTATAATAATTTAAATGTCTCGTCTCATCAAACAGATGATTTGTCAATCACTCAAATACTCAAAAACAGGACACTTTTATGGACTTTAACACTGGAATAAATAGCACTAAATATGTAAATTGCTGATTTTTAACACATAAGAGCAAGATTGTGAGTGTGCAATGTTCAGACGTGTGTTTGAGAGAGAGTCCCCACTCCCACTTCCTCCTTTCCTTCTTCTGTGTAAACAAACAGATGAAAAGCAGAGGGCAGTTTATGGAGCAAAATCAAACGTTTTTCACTCAAAACACCAAAAACCTGCACATACAAGGTGGTGCTACAGGATTATACTGTGATTTAATAAAATTGGATTTAGAGGGTTTTAGCCTGTTTCTGAGCTGGATTACTATTGACCACTGATCACAGGCTGATGGCACCATGCTGGTTATTAGGCAGATATTCCAGTTTGTATATCATGTCTATACATTACTCACATGTTGAGTTATGAAGACTAGAATACCAACATGTAGCAAGCTAGCCCATAAACCGCAGTCTGCAGTATCTAAGCCTTGGATATAAAGTGTTATTTAAAATTTATACTGCGTTTTTGAGAATTGATACAGTATCTCTAAATGTAATATCACAATGCAATACATGTATTGATATTTTCTTACAGCCCTAATATCTGACTGGGTGTGGGTATGAAATACAGCAGTGCTGCCTAAATATTTTCAAAATATTTGTCCCATTTATATTATTGAATAGGATTTGTAGAAGTAGTTTGCTACTTGAGTAGTCTTTTGACTAGATACTTTCTAATAATTCAGATGAAATTTTTTAATTAAAATATATATTTTACTTGAGTTCAGTTTTTGGCTACTCAATCCACCTCTGACAAAAAGCGTTCTCAGACTGGCTCTTAGTGGGAGCAGCTTTTCAGCCTTAATCAGGTTCAGTGTGTCTTTTTTTGTCCCATTGTGTCCCTAGGATTGAGATTCCTGAGCCAGAGCAGTCAGAGGAAGACCTGCAGGCACTTTGGAATGGAGATCAACCAATGGCAGCCGAGCTCCAGAGATTACGACGAGAATATGTGCAACCTGTGCAGCTCAGGTTTGTGGTTACACATTTTTACAGACTATATACTCAGACGTAGTGAATGTGCACACTGAATGATGTCATTTTGCTATAAAAATCTCTTTATGTAATGACATCATATCCTGTTGAAAGATGGTTTAAGTTTTGATTAATAGCTAAAAAATTGCATTTAATGTGTTTCCATCTATAATCTCCTGTAGTAAGTTAAGCCCTCTGACATCCTTGAAATATATCTCTACATAAGTCTTTGGTTTTTTTTGTGTTTTCAGTACAGGTTTTTATGGCATTTCTGGTTTTATTTGCTGAAGCTGAATAACTAAAATCTTTGAGCCCAAGGGCTACAAATACTTATGTTCAACACAAACTTAGCAAAAACATTGTGAGACTCAACTCTCAACTTTTCATAAACCTATTTTCAAAGGTGCTAAAACAAACAAACAAACAAAAAAAAAAACCCAGTAAAAAACAGTAAAAACACTATAAACTGAGCAGTATAACCTGGTTTTTGGTGGTCATATAATGTTTGTATGAACACCAAAACCAGGTTATACTGTTTATAAACTGTACTGTCATAAACCTGGTTTTACACTTGAATTTCTGTTTCAATTTTATATTGTTTTTTTAGATATTTAGCTGCAACAGCTGCTGCTAAATACTTTACTTACAAATAGCAGCTTATGAGGACCATCCATGAAATCATGTCCGTTCAAAAGGAACCAGTTTTTCTCCAAATTCTTCTGTCTCTAGAAAGGAGAGACAGAGACAGAGAGGGAGAAAGCATGTGTGTGTTAATGAGAATGTGTGTTAGTGTGTGTGTGTGTGTGAGAGAGCCGAAAACTGCGGTGAGTGTAGGTCCATCTGAAGCTCAACTAAGCACCATACTCAGTGTGAAAACAACTTGTACATGTGTTCTGTGGTTATTTGACTAAAATGGGCTGCCGAGAGTATTTTTCTAAATTGATCCTGCAGCAGTGCAAACTCCTGAGGATTAAATATAACATTTGTTGTGAAAATAATCTTGGTGTGAACGGATCATTGTCAGAGTTAAGTGTGTAATGAGAGGTGGGGTTTATTCTGTGGACACACCCATGCTTCAGTGACTGAGCTTTTGTCTTTTCTTTTTTTCTTTTCTTTTTTTTTTTTTTTTTTTAAATCTTGTTCAGGGTTCTGAACGTGTTCCGTCAGTGGGTGGAACATCACTTCTATGACTTTGAGAATGATCCAGAATTACGCTGTAGGCTTGAGGAGTACATCACCAGCACCTTACAGCTCAGAGGTACCATTTATACAGTTGTATGCAAAAGTAAGGTTACGCCTTCTCAAATTCCAGTTATAGGACTTCCAAACTACAGTTCTCAACCGTTCTGTGACTGTTTTTGAGTGGGAAAAGGGATTTATTTTATGAGAACAGCACAAAGGTTAGGCAAACCATGTTTATTTGATGGTGTGTGTGTTTATTCTCTGTGCAGGCAAGTCAATGCGCAAATGGGTGGAGTCCATAAACAAGATAATTAAGCGTAAAATTCAGACACAGCCAAATGGCGTGAGCCACAACATCACCTTCGAAAGCCCACCCCCTCCCATAGAATGGCACATCAGCCGCCCCGGACAGGTCGAAACCTTTGACCTCATGAGCCTTCACCCAATTGAGATTGCACGCCAGCTCACCCTGCTGGAGTCTGACCTGTACAGGTAAGACTTGCCTCACCTAAACAGTAGCAGCATTGAGCGTCTGTTTTACGAGCCAGAGCTACAGATGTTTGAGGTCTAATCTGGTCTTGCATTGACTATAAATAGCAGGATGGTGATCTTGAAGGTGACAATCAGAATTTCTTCACTACATTTTGTATTAAGATATTATTATTATTTGATCAGCAGTAGTAAGCAAAATGTCCTCAATTGGCAGCATGGCTATGTGATTAATTTACAGTTCCTGCACGGTGCCTTAAGAGACTTCTTGCAAAACTAACCAGGACAACTTGATTACCTACTCAGGGCTGTGCGTCCCTCTGAGCTGGTGGGCAGTGTGTGGACTAAAGAAGACAAGGAGAAGAACTCTCCAAACCTGCTGAGGATGATTAGACACACCACTAACCTCACACTGTGGTTTGAGAAGTGAGTGATATTTTGCTAAAGTGAGTGAATAGTGTTCTGTAGACACAGGTATGCTTATTCCCCTCTCTCTCTCTCTCTCTCTCTCGCTCTCGCTCTCTCTCTCTCTCTCTCTCTCTCTCTCTCTCTCTCAGGTGTATTGTGGAAGCTGAGAATCTGGATGAGAGAGTAGCCGTGTTTTCACGGATTATTGAGGTCCTGCAGGTGTTCCAGGAGCTCAACAACTTTAACGGTGTTTTAGAGATCGTCAGTGCCATCAACTCTGTGCCGGTGTACCGCCTCGACCACACCTTTGAGGTGAGATATCAGTACATAGCTAATGCAGACACTAATTTACTCATCTTAACTGAGTTGATGAATCATAATATGGCTCTGGGAAGAATCTACATGTTGTTGTTTTTTTTTGTGTGTGTATTTTTCAAATACCTCATTTGGGCTCATTCACTTTGATCGACAATGGCTCCTGAATTTTAGTCTATGGTCAGAATTGTCACGAGTGGCTGCCTCTTCGTGTCATACAAACACCAGCAGAGCAGGAAGAAGTAAATGAGAGGCAGATGTACTGGGATCCTTGGAGGACAAGGAAATCCTCAGTCACAGGAGGACAAAGTTGACAGGCTGAATGGACTCAATAGAATGAAAGAAAATTTCAGCATGACAGATGTAGTTGACTGAGAAAATGTCACAAGCACCACACCAGCTGACTTCTCCATCTACTGTCAGGACAGAACACTGGTAAGGGCAGAGGGGGTATGAGTTATAGGGAACTCTCATTGGGGGACAGCTGTAACAGTACTAGCCAGTCACTGTCTTTGAACTCCTAGCAGTTGAAGTTTAACCTTATTACCAGAGACTCAGTAATTCACATGACAGTCTGCATCACACTGGATAAATCACTGCTGTGTGTGTTCACTAGTACCAGCACAACACAAACTTAACACACCACCATGTCCACATCACTGCAGTACTGACAGTGACATACTACCCAAATGAAACCTGCTCTCTGCTGGTCCTGTGGGGTCCTGAACATTAAACAGGGTGAATGGAAGCTAATAGTGTATACAGAGAAACAGTTGGACTACAGTCTGTAATTATAGAACTACAAAGTGCCCCTGTATGGATGAACTGATATATAATCTGTCTCTTTCTCAGATTATCTTTGCCTAATACAGTGGGGTTGCGAAAGTTTGGGCAGCCTTGTTAATTTTCCTGATTTACCTTTATAAATCATTGATTGTTTGGATAAAAGAAATCCGTTAAATATATCATATAGGGGACAAACACAGTGATATTTGAGAAGTGAAATGAAGTTTATATGATTTACAGAAAGTGTGCAATAATTGTCTAAACAAAATTAGGCAGGTGCATAAATTTGGGCACCAAAAAAAAATGTACTCAATATGTAGTAGATCCTCCTTTCGCAGAAATAACAGCCTCTAAACGCGTCCTATAGCTTCTAATGAGAGTCTGGATTGTGGCTGAAGGTGTTTTAGACCATTCTTCTTTACAAAGCATCTCTAGTTCATTCAGGTTTGATGGTTTCCGAGAATGGACAGTTCTCTTGTGACACCACAGCTTTTCAATAATATTCAGGTCTCGGGACTGAGATGGCCATTCCAGAACGTTGTACTTGTTACTCTGCATGAATGCCTTAGTAGATTTTGAGCAGTGTTTAGGGACGTTGTCTTGTTGGAAGATCCAGCCCCGGGGCAGCTTCAGCTTTGTCACCAATTCCTGGACATTGGTCTCTAGAATCTGCTGATATTGATTGGAATCCATGCGTCCCTCAACTTCAACAAGATTCCCTGTACTGGCCACACAGCCCCACAGCATGATGGATCCACCACCAAATTTTACTGTATGTAGCAGGTGTTTTTCTTGGAGTGCTGTGTTCCTTTTCCTCCATGCATAACGGCCCTTGTTTTGCCCAAATAACTCTGTTTTAGTTTCATCAGTTCACAGCACCTTATTCCAAAATGAAGCTGGCTTGTCCAAATGTGCTTTAGCATACCTCAACGGCTCTGTTTGTGATGTGGGTGGAGAAAAGGCTTCCTCTGGCTCACTCTCCCATACAGCATCTCCTTGTGTAAAGTTTGCCGAATAGCTGAACGATGCACAGTGACTCCATCAGCAGCAAGATGATGTAGGTCTTTGGGTTGACAACATCCTTCGCTTCTGTTTATTCGAGATTTTTCTTGGTCTGCCACTTCGAGCCTTGACTTGAACTGTGCCTGTGGTCTTCCATTTTCTCACAATGTTTCTCACAGTGGAGACTGAAAGCGGAAATCTCTTTCTGTATCCTTCCCCTAAACCATGACGGTGAACAATCTTTGTTTTCAGGTCATTTGAAAGTTGTTTTCAGACTCTTCAGAGAAGATGCAAAGAGGAGAAAAACTTACAATTGCCCCCCTTAAATACCCTTTCTCATAATTGGAGTCACCTGTATATGGAGGTCAAGGGTCACTGAACTTACCAAACCAAATTTGAGTTCCAATAATTAGTTCTAAATGTTTTGAAATCAATAAAATGACAATAGTGCCCAAATTTATGCACCTGCCTAATTTTGTTTAATTATTGCACACTTTCTGTAAATCATATAAACTTCATTTCACTTCTCAAATATCACTGTGTTTGTCCCCTATATGAATTATTTAACTGAATTATTTTATCCAAACAAACAATGATTTATAAAGGTAAATCAGGAAAATTAACAAGCCTGCCCAAACTTTCACACCCCACTGTATACATTTATATATAGTGGAAGGTTCCTTACATATGACCCTCTTGTTTCTGTGTATTTGATGTATATTTAGTTAATTATTGTTTATTTAGTGCATTTAGTTGTGTATATTTTAAAAACCTGTAGAGTAATTACGTAAAGCCTCATCACAAACATTTAATAATAACACAAATGAGCTGACTGTGCAAATAACAAATGTGTGTGTGTGTGTGTGTGTGTGTGTGTGTGTGTGTGTGTGTGTGTGTGTGTGTGTGTGTGTGTGTGTGTATCTGTCTCTCTGTCTCTCTGTCTCTCTGTCTCTCTGTCTCTCTGTCTGTCTGTCTGTCTGTCTGTCTCTCTGTCTCTCTGTCTGTCTGTCTCTCTGTCTCTCTGTCTGTCTGTCTGTCTGTCTGTCTGTCTGTCTGTCTCTCTGTCTCTCTGTCTCTCTGTCTCTCTCTGTCTGTCTGTGTGCATGCAGGCACTTCCAGAGAGAAAGAGGAGGATTCTGGAGGAAGCAGTGGAGCTCAGTCAGGATCATTTTAAGAAATACTTGGCCAAGCTCAAATCAATCAACCCACCCTGTGTGCCTTTCTTTGGTGAGATTCTAAATCACCTGCTTGTGTTCCTGAAGTTCTTTGTGGTTCTCTATCAGTTAGTCAAAAGATGATTTATATATATATATATATATATATATATATATATATATATATATATATATATATATACACACACTAGCAGTAAACCTTTACAACACAATACGGGTTCTAACACTTTAAAATGGTAATGTACATATAATATGCAGCAGCATGTTGTTAATCAAGAGGTCACATTACAGCGTGATGACTGTCTGAAATGGATTTGTTTTACTGGTTTACAATCAACTACAACATTATGACCACTTCGACAGTATGTGTAAAAAGCCACTGTCCTTCATTTGCTCAAGTACTTGTCTGAACAACTTGTTATTGCACGCTTTACGGCCGTCCAACAATGTTTGTCTTTTAAAATTCCCAAACAATTTGCAGACACAGATATACAGAATGTGCAGAATGTACAATGTGTGAATGTAATCAGATACAGGTGGTTACATGTCTATTTTTCTTCTATTTAAAGGATTATCCACCTCATTCAATCAGATACAAATCATAATCTGAAAGGTCTCAATTGGGATACTCTATTTTCCAATTGAAGTGTATACATGGTCATATTCTACTCCGAGTTAGATTATTAAGGGACATTTATTAAGGTACAGGATTATAAAGGTACATGTAAACATAGCCATTGATCCACCCCAAGCTTAATGGTTGGAGAGGTGTTCTGTTCATTAAATTCTGTGCCGTTTTTTCTCCTAACATACCATGGCTCATTGCAGCCAAAGAGTTCCATTTTAACCTCATTCGTTCACAAAACTTGAAGACTTCTGATGCTGAAGTTTGTGGTGAAGATGAGGTATTCTTCTGATGACTCTGTTATTAAGGCCATATTTATGCAGGTGTTGCTGAATTGTAGAACAATATATCACAACTAGAGTCTGCTAAATCATCCTGAAGGTCTTTTGCAGTCATGTGGGGGTTCTATTTTATGAGCAGCTGTCTGTGATATTTTTTTTCTTGGAGTTCCAGACCTTATCTTGACCTTCACTGTTCCTGTTCCTGCCATTTGCTAATTACATTTTGAACTGAGGAAATGGCATCCTGAAAATGCTCTGCAATCGTCTTATAGCCTCTCATATTTTGTGGACTTGTGGACCATTTTCATTTTCAGAGTGCTAGGCAACTGCTTAGAAGAATCCATGGCTGCTTTAGAGGATTCTTTGTATTTATATTAGCTTTTATATATATAAGCTTTGAAATTTGCATCACCTGGTCTTTCATAATGATGACTTTGAAAAAGCCATATCCCTATCAGGCTAATTAGGGTCTGAGTGTTCAAATCTCCTAGGATTCCCATACTTGCACAAAGTGCTACTTTAAATTTTTTAATCTTCAAGTTTATACCTTTTCAAGATCATTTCAACTTGCTTAAGTAACAGTCATGCTTTGAGTGACAGTCGTTTTGACCAGGGGTGCCAAGATTTTCATAGAAGAATAGAATAGAATAGAACTTTATTGATCCCTTGGGAGGGTTCCTTCAGGGAAATTAAGGTTTCAGTAGCATGGAATTCAGCATCAGTACAGATAGTACAAAGATTGATAAAAATAATTTAGTAACAAGCACTATATAAATATATAGAATATATAATATAGAGACTATATTACAATATACAATATAGATAAAAGTGCATGAGAAAAAGGGTCCTGTAGGAGGGGGTATTGCACATTATTATTGCACTTTGAAAAACTATTGCACAGAGTGTCCAGTTGTGTGTGGTGGTCGGGTTGCAGGTTACTGTTAACTGTTGACTTTTGGTTCAACTCCTACTCATTCCCATCCTTTATCCTCCTGTTAGCACTCCTCCCCCCCCAGAGAGGAGTTGTAGTCTGATGGCGTACGGGACAAAAGAGTTTTTAAGTCTATTGGTCCTGCACTTGGGAAGGAGCAGTCTCTCACTGAACAGGCTCCTCTGGTGGCTGATGACAGTGTGTAGAGGGTGACTGGCATTGTCCATAATGTCCAGTAGTTTCTTCAGAGTCCTCTTCTCTGCCACTGACACCAGAGAGTCCAGCTTTGTGCCAACCACAGAGCCAGCCCGCCTGATCAGCTTGTCCAGCCTGTGTGCTTCCTTCTTGGATATGCTGCCCCCCCAGCATACCACAGTGTAGAACAGGACACTGGTGACCACGGACTGATAAAACATCCACAGGAGTTTCCTGCAGATGTTGGAAGGACCGTAGTCTCCTCAGAAAGTACAGCCTGCTCTGTCCCTTTCTGTACAGGTGGTCGATGTAACATGACCAGTCCAACTTGCTATCCAGCCACAGCCCGAGGTACTTGTAAGAGTCCACAGCCTCCACCTCATCTCCCTCAATCAGAACTGGTTGTGACTTTGGTCTGGACCTCCTAAAGTCAATGACCTGGTCTTTGAGATGTTGAGCTGCAGATAATTCCTGTGGGACCAGGCTGCAAAGTCCCTCACCAGGCTCCGATTCTCCTCCTCACTATCATCCGTGATACACCCAACTATGGCTGTGTCATCAGCGAACTTCTGAATGTGACACAGCTCTGAGTTGTAGCAGAGTTCTGCCGTGTACAGGGTGAAGAGGGGCCAGCCCTGGGGTGCTCCAGTGCTGCTGATCACAGTGTCAGACGTGATGTCCTTCAGTCTGACGTACTGTGGCCTGTCTGTGAGGTAGCTGGATATCCAGGTGAACCAGGCAGGGGTCCACTCGCATCCTGTTCAGTTTGTCCTGAAGCATAAGGGGCTGGATGGTGTTGAAAGCACTTGAGAAGTCCAGAAACAGGATCCTCACTGTGCCGTTCCCCTTATCTAGGTGCAAGTGGGCTCGGTGTAGCAGGTAGATGATTGCATGTTCCACACCAACACCTGCCTGGTACGCGAACTGCAGATTATCCTGGGCATGTTGCACTTGGGGTCTAAGAAGACTGAGGAAGAGCCGCTATAGCGTCTTCATCAGATGGGAAGTGAGTGCCACCGGTCGGAAGTCATTCAGCTCACTTGGCCGTTTTTTTTCGGACCTGGAACCATGCACAATGTCTTCCAGAGGTTAGGCACTCTCCCCACCTGCAGGCTGAGGTTGAAGAGATGCTGGATTGGCTCACCCAGTTCTGCAGCGCAGGCCTTCAGCAGCCGAGGACATACTTTGTCAGGCCCTGCTGCTTTCCTGGGGTGAAGCCTCTTCAGTTGACCTCTGACCTGGTCCCCAGTGAAGAGTGGAGTCTGTGTTGTGGTTGATGATGATGAGGAGGACGTTGTTGTAACTGGTGGAGGATGTATTGAGGGAAGAGGAAGAGATGGATGCAGCGAGAGAGAGGGTGGGGGGTGCATGGGTTGGTTGAACCGGTTGAAGAAGTTGTTCATCTCGTTCGCCTTCTCCACTGTTCCCTGCCCACCTCTGGTCTTGATGTTGTGGCCGGTGATGGTTCTCACACCTTCCCAGACCCTCCTCATGCTGTTCTCATGCTGTAGTAGTCCTTGGCTTCTTTCAGACAGTGTTTCACCTGTTGCTGTGCTGCTCTCATCACCTCCCTATCCTTGCTCTGCCTTCTTCCTCTTGAGGGCAGCCTTGACTTTCTGTGTTACCCATGGCTTGTTGTTGGGGTAACACCGTACTGTCTTGGTGGGGGGAGACCACGTCTGCCCAGAAGTTGAATGCCACTCTACTTAATCATGAAAATCAATAGTAAGATGAGTTTAGTGTGTTTGTATGCATGACTGTGAGAGTGACGTTTGTGTATGTGTATCCAGGTATCTACCTGACAAATATCTTGAAGACTGAAGAGGGGAACCCAGACTTCTTGAAGCGCCACGGTAAAGAACTGATCAACTTCAGCAAGAGGCGCAAAGTGGCTGAAATAACTGGAGAGATTCAGCAGTATCAGAACCAGCCATACTGCCTCAGAGTGGAACACAGCATCAGAGTAGGTTTATTTCTCAGTTCTTCCTTATTTCACCCCTCTTTCTTTATTCCAGCTGTTATGTGCAACTGCAACAAGCACTAATGTATGTATGTTTATTTGCAGAGGTTTTTTGAGAATCTGAACCCCATGGGCAATAAGAGTGAAAAGGATTTTTCAGATTATCTGTTCAACAAGTCTCTGGAAATTGAGCCACGGAATTGCAAACAGCCTCCACGATTTGTGAGTACTGCACTGCACTGCACTGCAGACAAAGGAGGAACATTTTCAATATTCATCAGCACAGCACAGTAAAAGAGCACTAAATGCACATTAGTACAATGAAAAATCTAACATAATGCTAAAATTATGCTGGAAAAGTGAAGCCATGTCTGTTTAAAAACGTTCAAATGTAACCTTAAAATAAACAGAATGTTGACATCAACAGTCTTTTTTTCTGAGTGTGCTCTTTCACCCCCTATAGGCCAGAAAGACAACATACAGTCTAAAGTCCCCTGGGTTACGTCCTGTGCGGCAAGCATCCAGCAGCAGTGGAACAGCGCGGGTTCACCCAGTGCCCCTAGAGCGTGAGCCACCGCATAAAATCACATTCAGGAGCATCGCAGAGACAGAGGCAGAGAGCACCACCTCACTGCCCACCTCACCAAACACACCCACATCTCCACAGAGTGCCAGCTCAGACCTCTCCTCTGTCTTCATGGAGCAGGACCTCAACAGCTCCTATGGTAAGACCTCTGTGGCAGTTTTGTGTTCTGCTATGTAAAACAGGATGAGCCTTCTTTTTCTTCTTCCAATCAAAATCACCAATATTTTAACCTTTAACCGGATTTTAACCTTAAAATGTTTACAGAAGTCATGTGACCAGTCTTTACCACAATAACCTCTTTCGAGTCATACCTTTGCACAGACACTACCTGTACATGTGCACAACAGGCAGGAATGCTGAGCCTCCTTGTGTACTGTATTGTCATGATTGTTCCTGCATAATGTTTATGCATCTACTTATTACATACTGATACTCTTAACAGCACACTTCTGTTCTGTAGTTAAGTAGTTTTAGCTTTAGGTCTTCAGTTTTCAGTTGTTGTATTTAATATATCTCCCCTTTATAAGTAGTTTCTTATTTAGGCTTGAGTACTGTTCTCTTTCTGCTTCTGTTTTCATTGTACTGCTATGATATATGACTTTCTCTCTGGGATTAATTGTTATCTATCTGATCTGTCGAAGAAAACATATGAACTCAATGCTGAATTAATGTAACTAATTTATTATTTTCATCAATATTCAACCGTGGGTCTGGGCTAAAAAAAACAACATTTCAGGTTCAGGTCTTCTGTTTATTGGCCTTTTACTTCTGAGGCTAAAAACGGTGAATAAAACATTGTTTTCTTGTTCAGTTTGCAGCATTGCTTTAACATGTGTGAGTATGTGTTTTTCTCTATGCAGG
The DNA here is from genome assembly GCA_034509495.1 of Acestrorhynchus altus. Taxonomy (NCBI): domain Eukaryota; kingdom Metazoa; phylum Chordata; class Actinopteri; order Characiformes; family Acestrorhynchidae; genus Acestrorhynchus; species Acestrorhynchus altus. The sequence continues at coordinate 8,838,367 of CM067506.1, read as the reverse complement.
TAACAACAGTATATTTGCTCCTGTTATGCTGCCACCTTCTAGTAAGTCTTATTTGTGTTTGGATTACTAGATTGTGCCAGATTTCTTGCACAGCTCTTCAAATTTGTTCTTGTTTCAGAATTCCACTCGGTGTCTTGTGGCAGTCTCCATCAGCTGAGTGATGAGCCTCTTAGACCTCCACCATTACCCCCCCGTAGGAAAGATACATTATCAGACACCAAGGTAGTTACACACGCAAATGTTCACACAAGGTAGTTTTTGGGTGCAATCAAAATGGGGTTTTGCATTTTGCTTTCCAGGGGCAGAAATCAGTTGTGTGAAGTCCATTTGTAGTAATTTGTTTGTGTGTTTTTGTGTGTGTGCGTGCGTGCGTGCGTGTTTGTTTAGTTGAGCTTCAGGTCCGAGGACAGTCCTCCTGCCATCCCACCACGGTTACCTCCTCCTCTCCCCCGCTTGCAGCCACGGGTCCCTGCATTTAATGGCCCAGCAGATGGTCCATTATCCAGCCCCCCACCTCCACCACCCCGTGACCCCATCCCGGATTCACTGCCCCCACTGCCACAGCGACCCCCAGAGAGCTTCATCAACTACCCCATCAGCTCTGCCGTGTCTCCAGTGGGCCGAATTCAGTGGGACTTCAGCAGCTCTCCCAGCTCACCATGCAGCCCACCTGGCACACCCTCACCCCGCCTAGTGCCACCTCCTGGCACTCCTTCTCCTCGCGTGCCCCGTCGCTCATGTCCAGTCAGCTCCAGCCAGACCAATCTGTGCCATCTGCCTCTGCCCACCACAGCGCCTCCTATACCACCCCGACACAACTCCACCACAGCACTCCCCAAACTTCCCCCCAAGACTTACAAAAGAGAGCTTTCCCACTCTACACACACACTCTCCCAGTCATCAATACACACACTCTCACTGGTGGATAACACAGACAGCAGCCAGTAGTTTAACAAAGTGTGTGGGGGTGTGTGTGTGTGGGGGTGGACCTTTTTGAATTTTAACTTTCTTCACACCTCACAGCCAAACCCATTTTTATTATTACAGGACACTGTCCAGTCAGGTCTGAAGGTGTCTTCACAGTAGAGTTCCAGCCAATGAGCATAGAGCTGTACCAACATTAGGCCTCACTGGCTGGAGGGTCTCCCACATGCGTATCTTAAAGAGACGGTCTTTCTGAAAATTAAATGAATCCATGTTCCTGCTGATTCTAACTGTAGTCAATCAGCCAACACTGCTAAAGTTTTACTTTGGATTTACACTGGAGCTATGAGGCAACTGTAGCTTAGCTGTTTCTAAAATAAGTGTACAGTTTCTTTGAAATAATGTACAATGTTATGAAATTACTGAAAAGGGAAGTTCACTGATTGTTCAAAATTCTCTTCATAATTAAAGTGGTAAGGTTTCATCATTCTTTCAGAGTGGGTTTGGTGTGAAACACCCAGTAGGTAAGCAGGTAAAGTGGCCCAAATCTGTTTTTTTTCTCTTATTTTTTGTTAGGCTGTATTTTAAAGTGACCTATACCTGAAATTGATCAACAGCACACACCCCTACACTCATCTCAAGCATCACAGGAACATAGTCGAATACACTGCCAGTTCTCAATTGCTAAGTACTGCTGGAAAGAGAAATTTGAGAAATACATATGTGCAAATGTCTGTGGACACCCTTAATAAAGAATGCATTCGGCTACTTGTGGTGCATCCATTGCTGACACAGGTGTGCAAATGCGCATACATCTTGTCTAGCCCCTTTAGAGAAATACTGCCCAAGAGAATAAAACTCTCTGGAGCAGATTAACTCGAAGCTGAAAAGCACCCCAGCAATGAGCCGAGATGGGGATATGAGAATGAGGTGTGGTGGTGGTGATCTAACATCCTGACCCCACTAGCACCATTCTTGTGGCTGACTATAATCAGATCCTCACAGCAATACTCCAGAATCTAGCAGAAAGTCTTCCCTGGACACTAGAGATTTGTACTCCCAACAAATTCAGGAAAAACCTTTAATACCTTTGATTTCAGATGAGCAGGTGTCCCAATATGACATGTCTTGGCTGATGGACTATGGGCTCTTGTAAAGGAGAAGCAGGAGCCGTGGGACTGTTGGACTGTTTCTTTAAGGATAATGTTGAACTCCAGCACACACACACACACACACACACACACACACACACACACACACACACACACACACACACACACACACTGCTGCTTCTTGAGGCCTTTGATTTTCATATACTCTACACAACGAGCACCATGGCCAAAGTAAAAATCTTACTGCATTTGGGAAGAAAGCTGAGTAACCCTTTATAATGCAGTCTGTCTATATGACTATAGGACATTGCCATGGCAACTATAGCACGCCTCTCTTCAGCTGCCTTTTTGCTTAAAATAGCCATGACCTATGACCTGAGACTGTGATGTTCAGGTAAACTTAACCTTGTAGACTGATTGGCTCTGTAACGTCAGAGGCTGAACATTTTTCTTTCTTTTTTTTTAATTTAAAGCCAAGATGATGTCTTAAACTCCTGTAAACCACAAGGTTGGTGGGTTCTGCTATTGAAGATTTCCCACATTTCTCACCTACTTCACCTGGAATCAGTGCATTCTCTCCAGGATTGGCAGTGATTGTCACTGTCTGAAATGGAAACTGAATTGGAGCAGTGATTTTAGGGACTGATCATAATGATGATGACAATGATGATTTACACCCCCAATCTCAGATGTGCCTTTCATCTCACTCACATTGTTCATGAACAAACCAAAAGGTTCAAAATTGAGTCTAAAGTATCATTTGCCTTCATGATGCTTCGAACAAAGTTGTACACTGCGAGCGTGTGCGTGTGTGTGTGCGTGCGTGTGTGTGTGTGTATTCTGTACAGAGAAGGGTAATCAGTTTGTATGTTTTGACATTTGATTTTCGCTTCAGAATTGAACAGATAACTATGACCTTGTCCATGATTTTGCTTTCTGAATACAAACATGGAAAATGGGAAACCATGTATTCTACAATTCTTATTGTACCATTTAGGTTTTGGCAAGAACAAAAACAACAAAATGAGAAAAATCATGCGTTTATGAAATCAGTCCTATTTTATTTTCATTTGGCCAAAGCGGCATAAATCTTGTTTGCAAAGACAGCGAACAGGTAACAATGAAAGATGGCGATTTGTATTTGGAATGTGTTTCAGTTATTTTTAGTGTTTAAATTCAGATGATTTCGCTCTCGTTTTGTTTTGACTACCCTTCACTCAGCAGTATGAGCATTACAGATCATGCTAGAGGAGCCCAAATTCATCATAACAATTGTTAGGCAGAGAGTAATCCACAGATTTGAAGGGCCTGAACTTTTTTCATATTTTGGCATTTTCTTGTTGGCCATTTCCCCTCTTTGGAAGATTAATTTGAGCACCTTCTCAGGACTGATCACAAAATCAGAAATGGGATATTATTTTTTTCACATTCCCATTTGAAAACAATTTGAATGTCTTTTTTTTTTGTTTTTTATTAATATTATTATTATTATTATTACTATTATTGTTTTAAATTCTGAAACAAAAATATAATGGCCAAAACATACACACTTGTTTTATACTTAGTTGCAGCAGAGCCTCCCAGGCAGTTGGAACAAAAGCCTACAGCAGATTTTTACTTTCTGGACCTGGACCTGGATTGCCCACCTCAGATTCAGTATGACGTGTCTGGACCTGTACAGCGTTATCCCAAAGTTTTAATAACTCACTGATCCAACAATCTGTCAATGCCTCACCCCTTTCAGCCCCTTCTCCCAGACTGTCTTATACATGCAGACCAATTAGCCATAACGTTGGTTCCACTGGCTCCTGTCAAGAGGTATTAGGCAGCAAATCTTCTTGAAATCAGTTATTGAAGTTGATGTGTTGATGCAGGAAAAAATGGACAAGCCTGAGAATCTAAGACACTTTAACAAAAAACTGAACTATGATGTTCTATATGACTGGGTTAGAGCAGACAGGTCTTTCGGGATGTTCCCAGTATGCAGTGTGCTCAGAAGAAGAACAACTTTTGGACATGGGTACCTAAAATCCCTCTATGCTCTATGGATCAGTTTACAGGATCTGCTGTAATGTTCAATTTGGGGCCAGATATCACAGGACATCTTCATAGGTCTGGTGGAGTCCATGCATTGACAGAGCTGACCTGTTAAGGAGGCACAGGGGGACCTAATGAGTATAAGGCAGGTGGTGTTAATTTAATGTTATTGCTGATGTGTGTGTTACAGAAAAGCAGTGAGTGATGGTATGAAATGTATCTGTGTGTGTATTAGTAAGTAATGACTTGGGGCCTTTCTGTTCCTTTTTTTGCACTTTAGGGCAGTACTGTTAAAAGTCAAGACCATATGGCCTCACCAACACCTCTAATCATAGTCTGTGTCCCAAATGCCTTGCCTGCTCACTTTTGCCTAGTGCCCTTCTCTTATTGCTGCCCTGCATGCTCACAGTCCACACTGCAAAAGTACAATCATAAGGACTGGTGGGTCAGATAAAAGGAACACTGTCACTAACAGTGGCTAAGGGATATGTCAAAACAGTTTCTACAGGGAAAAGATTATATCATATATTTAGGCACCACCCACAAATCACTGGCTTTTTTAGCTACTGTCAGACAACCTTTCTAACTCTAAACTCTAAATATATTGAGACTATTGCTGTCCCAAACCTTGTAAGTATTGCTGCCTGTGTAGGTCCGTCTCAACTGATGATGGATGAAATGGAGAAGAATTTTCCTTGATTGTGTAGCGTACTGGTGGAAGGCAACCTTTCAAACACTGATTGGTCGTTGCCATCCAAAGCGGAAGGCCCTGACTCACTGCTTTCTACCCTGCTTGCTGGTCACTAAGCCACGTTTCTGCAGGTTCATTAATGCATTTTTCTAAATGTGTAGAGTGGGTGGAGACCTGCTGATACTGGGGGTGGGTGTACTCTTTAAGCCTGTTTAGGTTTAAACCTTTTTAAATCTTTGTAGCCCAAACAGCATTTTGGAGGTTTCCAAACAACTGCAAATCTTAAAAACAAATGCTTCATGCAAATTATGGTTATTATGGGTATTATTAATGTAGTGGTGAGAATGCAAATGAACTGAAATCAGCTGTGAAAATATTAAAACATTTTCTGTCTGAGATACTTATTGCCTGTTAATGTAAAGTACTCCATACTGGTAAATTCTTGGGCGTCACTGGTGCAATGTGGTTTTTTGGCAATTACCAATGTATTAAATCAGTCATTATAGTTGCATGACAAAGCTATGAGCAAATGTATTGTTATCCAATTTATATATTTTTTTTATTACTACCAGTTTTCCTGTTAACTGCGTTCCAGCTCCTGATTGTTTGAACTTGCAAACTTTTTGGTACCCTTCTTATGTCATGATGATGCTAAAACGCCAGTAACACCCAGCCACAGCAACAACTTGACATCCAACTGAGACAGCACCACCTTGCAACTTTTGCACTCACCTTGAAAACATTTAGCAACGTGATAGTATTCAGTTAGGGTAACACAGCAACCCCTTGGGAAACATTTTTGGAAAGTGGGAATTGTTGAAGTTGTGTTTTGTTTTTGTTTTTTTCTTTTCAGAAAATGCACTTTTGTAGTTGTAATCTGTAATTAGTTTAAAGGCATTGTTCAGTAGTGGAGCAATGAATATTGATGTAATTAATGAATGCTCAATTATTCCAATTATTTTTTCTTTTTCATAGCATAGCACCTTAACTGTGACTCGCAGCTAAGATTGACCCACAAACCTAAGAAGACGTAGTTCATCTTTAGACAAACAGAAACGTAACACTTTATTGTGTTCAGAGTCGTTTGGCCTTTACTTATATTGTATATATGTGAAAAGAGACAAAACCTGATGTGAGATTAGTCCTGCTGCATGTTCTTCACCCTGTGTCCACACTCCTTGTCTAGTGCCTTTTCCCTGCACACTTTGTTGCCTGGTGTTCCAGTTTGCATGCTTTGTTTTTGCTCAAGGCTCCTTCAATCTAGTGCATGTGTTTAGGGGCCACAGCCTGGCATTTGGGATACAGTCTCTCTGTTGTTCTACCTGAATAAAATGTTGGCAGAAGTGGGAATTATCCATCTCTGTGTCCCCCTTTCAGTTTGGTACTAGCAACCAAACCCATAAAGAAGCAAAGCAGTACAGCATAATGGGGGCTCATCACCTCAGACACGGTCAATGGCAACTGCTCTTATTATTAGGGTCCACTAATGATGTCACATACTGTCTGTGTACACACTTGTGGGTGGGGTGGGCGAGAGAAGAGAGATTTGAGTGTCAGGCTTTATTGGGTGAATCTTATGTTGTCTGTGGGACTCATTAATAAAGCATCCAGTCTTATTTTGTACAGAACATTAAATATCTCATTGTATTTTTTTCACATTCTAACATTTAACGATGGAGTCTGAGGTTCTAGGTCATAATATCTCATTCTGTCTCCTCAAACATGCAGAAGATTGTTCATCCATAATGTACAGAAATGGCCTGTCCCAAAGTCTACACATGTTGACTAATCTGGCACATTTCTTAATTTAACAAGCACACGTTAAGATGCAGGGTGCACGGCTATGTGGACTATATTGACAAGAACCGAGAAGCACCTCTTAATCACTGAATCAGGTGTTTGATTCAGTCCCATTGTTCAAACAGTTCAGGACTACAGCTGCAACTTCTGAGGCCATTATTTGCTCTTTGCATGGAGCACAAAATGTGGCTCAGAGTTACAGAGATCCAAACTGCACTAAATCACTCTGGTCAGTGGTCCGGGAGGTATTAGATATTGATCACACTATTAAATGGACATGTTAAAAATGTCTCTACTACACGAAATAACTGAACAGAGAGTCTCATTATATAAACTGCTACTGAAAACAAAGTAGTGCCTGAGATTGTGGGTTTGATCCCCACTTGAGTCACTGTGAGGAGACTGGACCATGTGACCTGTGTCCACACAGGTTTCCTCCAGGTTCTCTGGCTTCCTTCTTTCCATAAAAGATGATGGCCATGCTAATGTGTGTGTGTGTAGGTGTATGCTTGTGTGTGGTACCCTCTGATAGACTGGCACCCTGTCCAGAGGGGTATTCCGGTCTTGCAATAATTCCAGTTGAACAAAGATGTTCCTCTTGGACATTCCCACCTGTGATTATTAGCTTGAATTTCGTAGTAACCTTTTCCCCAGTTAGCCTCATTTATTTGTCCACTGTTCAACTGTTATCTTCTCACTGTTGGGTCTATAAGTCACTTCACACTGCAGGACACTGAAGTGCTTTTTCTCTTTCATTCTGCTTTATAAAATTAAAATGTTTTATTTCCCAATCAATGGTTAGATTAGCTGATGTCCTTTCACACTGTAACTGCTTTAAAACACAGTTAGAAATGTTCTCCGTCTGCCAGCTGCTAGTGCCTAAGCAATAGCTAAGAGTTATTTTGTATATCTAATGTGAAGTTAGATTTGACCTAATAATCTATTTATTTTAACATGGTTCTTGAAAAGCAGAACATAAGCACTAAGATAATCCTGTATTAGTCCCGGGGTGAGGAAATTCACGTGCAGGAGCTACTGCAACAGGCTGCCACCTCTGCTGCGCTATCTTGGAACCATTGGAACTAATGAGCTGCAGTAGCTGAATGAAGCTGGGAGCTAAAGTGTGGGTTTGTTTTGCTGAAAACTGACCCAGTTATCAGGCGTAGTCCACAAGGTGGAGCTAAGTGGCTGTGCAGGTGTAGTGTTAGCTGGTTTTAATCACTACAGCTATGAACAGGTGACATCTCTTCCGCTGTTCCAAGGTAAACTGCCAGGAAGTCCCAACACAGGCTGTTCATCCTGTGAATTTCTTGCCCAACCCCAGACAGGTCTGACCAATAAGAGAGAACATTCACACATGCTTTGTTGAAACATGTTCTGGTGCACTTGGATGTTGTCCTGCGTAAAAAACTTACCAAGTTTACCAAAACATTCCAAGTTTACAAGCTTGGTAACCAATTCAAACCAGCGCAAAGCAACTACAGGCATGAATAAACTCAGAAAAGAGAAATGGGAGTTTCATCTTCCATTACATCCCACAGAGTAAGCACCTGAATGCATGATGGAGCCTACAGGTAAAAAAAGTAAAAAAAAAAAAAAAAGAAAAAAAAAGTGTGAACTTTGGGACTGAACACCAGAAATCGTTCCCAACAGATACACAGTGTTAGTCCTGCAGAGCACGGCTTTGACAGTTCAGCCTCCTGCTGTTTGTAATTATATTTTACACAGGTCAGTGTGTCAGTGTATCAAATATCCAAGAGAGTTCTGACATGCGTTTTCCCAAACAGAGAGCTGGTGCGCCAGTGAAAGTGTTGATAAGCACTTGAAACTAAAATACAGTTAGAACATTTGCAGAAGAATCAGAGAAATATGAAAAATAATGTTAACAAAATTATATCACTGGAATTTTGGAATTTTCTAGTTCAGAGGTTTTTAAAGAGCTGCCACTCCCCTGATGTGTAGTTTTTATTATGTTGTTGCTGGTGTTGTCATATAGATGCTCTTGGTGCTGTTCTTCCACCCTGCAGATTTAGCTCCTCCCCCAGCCTAACACATCTGACCCAGGCAATGAAGGCCATCAGGGCTATCTGAACATTACAGTTCAGGCCAAAAGCTTTTAGAATTTAGATTTTTACAAAGTCTGCTGCCTCAGTTTTTTTTAACCATTAGTCAGATGTTTACATGTATAATGGAGTACAGGTATAAGCTTTCCACATCCACAGGTTTAAATAATCCAGTTTAAACAAAGACTTAATATTTACAGTGTTGATCCTCCTTTTCTCATTAAGACTTCTGCAATTTGCCTCGGCATGCTGGATATCAGCTCCTGGGAAAAACCTTGAGTGATGGTAACCCACCCTTGTAGGAGTTTCTGGGTTTTTGTTTGTCCACCGTCTTTTGGAGGACTGACCACAGGTTGGTTTGAGATTGAGATCATTGTTCATCTCCAAATTCCTCCTGGATCCTTGGGAGAAATTGCTCTTGGAGGATGTTTGATGCCATTCCTTATTCATGGCAGGGAAACATTGTGAGCGAACCCACACACGAATGGTCTCAGGATGCCTCGCTGTCAGCATGACACAGGACTCATTGTAGTGCTCACCTTTTCTTCTCCGGACAATAATTTTCCAGATGTTTCAAACAGTCGGAAGGGGCTTCATCAGAGAACATAACTTCACCCCAGTCCTCTGCATTCTATCCTTGATGTTTTTCTTGGAGAGAAGTAGCTTCTTTGATGCCCTTCTTGACACCAAGCCATCCTTTAAAAGCCTTTGTCTCACTGTGCGTTCAGATGCACTCAGACCTGCCCTCTGCAATTCCTGAATAAGCTCTGCACTGGTGGTGACACGATAGCTGCATCCTCTTTAGGAGATGGGCCCGATGCTTGCTTGACTTTCTTGGGTCTGTAAAGCCTTCTTCACTCTATTTGAACTATCCTCCTTCACGTTCTTGATGGGGTACTATCTTAGAAGCAGCAATGTCCTTGCCTGGGAAACCCTTTTGATGCAATGCAATGAAGACTGCACGTTTCCTTGGAGGTAACCACGGTTAACCGAAGAAAACTTAAAAGCACCATTACCTTTTTAAAGCAACCAGTCTGCTCTTCTAATCAGTACGAAAGTGATATCAGCTGTCTTGTCCTCATTTACCCTTTCTCCTGAGCTAATTAGATCATCACTGAAACAATGTAAGCAGGGCATTTTGAAATGCAGTGGATGGAATGTAATAATTTTGTAATAATCTGATCATCTGATCACTCTTCATGATCTAGAGTTAATACAAATTGCCACCATAAAAACAGAGGCAGCAAACTTTGTGAAAACCAAAATGTGTGCTGTTCTCAAAACCTTTGGCCACAACTGTAGAGCCAGGTGGGTTGTAACCAGTGGCTCTCCAGGAGCAGAATTGGACACTGTAGCATCCGACAGGTGCATGCCATGCAGCAGTCCAGGGCAGTATCTCTCTGCAGCTGAGTACGTTATTCCTGAAAAGGTGATGCTGGATTTTATAAGGCAGGTAAGTGTCCTGATGAAGCTCACAGAGTTATTCAAAACACTAACAGGTAGGAACGTCTGCAGAGCTGTGTGTATCTCAGGTGATCAGACGTTGCTGCAGGGGCCCTCACTGTCCTCGCTCTCATTCCAGATGCCATCTGTAGCTCCAACTGGACTGCCACTACACACACCTCTGTACACTGACCTGAAACACATGTAAACAGATGGTTCTGCATGGATTCTTGAATGTGTTGTGCAAAAGCGTTTTTTGCTCAACACAATGTCGAAAACCCCAATGAAACATCAGAAAAAAGGCCCCGCAACGTCGCCCGGTACGGCGCAACCGGGGCTCCACTCTGGAGCCAGGCCTGGGGTTGGGGCTCTGGAGCGAGCGCCTGGTGGCCGGGTCTTTGCCTATGGGGCCTGGCCGGGCCCAGCCCAAAGAGGCAACGTGGGCCATTCCTCCTGTGGGCCCACCACCCACAGAGGAAACCATTGGGGTCGGGTGCCCTGTGGATTGGGTGGCAGTCGAGGGCGGGGTCCTTGGCAGCCCGATCCCTGGACACAGCGGCTAGCTGTTGGGACGTGGAACGTCACCTCGCAGGGGGGGAAGGAGAATGAGCTTGTGCGGGAGGTCGAAAGGTACCGGCTAGAGATAGTCGGGCTCACTTCCACGCACAGCTTGGGCTCTGGAACCCAACTCCTCAAGAAGGGTTGGACCCTCCACTACTCTGGAGTTGCCCAGGGAGAGAGACGCCGGGCTGGTGTGGGCTTGCTTATAGCTCCCCATCTCAGCCGTCTCATGTTGGAGTTTACCCCAGTGAACGAGAGGGTCGCCTCTCTGCGCCTTCGGGTAGGAGTGAGGACTCTGACTGTAGTTTGTGCCTACGGGCCGAATGGCAGTACAGAGTACCAGACCTTCTTGGGGTCCTTGGGGGGGGTACTGGAAAGTGCCCCAACTGGGGACGCCGTTGTTCTGCTGGGGGATTTCAACGCCCACGTGGGCGACGACAGTGACACCTGGAGAGGGGTGATTGGGAGGAACGGCCTCCCCGATCAGAACCTGAGCGGAGTTCTGTTGTTGGACTTCTGCACCAGTTACAGATTGTCCATAACGAACACCATGTTCGAGCATAGGGGCGTCCATAAGTGCACATGGCACCAGGACGCCCTAGGCCGGAGATCAATGATAGACTTTGTTATTGTCTCATCTGAGCTCCGGCCCTATGTCTCGGACACTCGGGTGAAGAGAGGGGCAGAGTTGTCAACCGATCACTACCTGGTGGTGAGTTGGATCCGCTGGTGGAGGGGCAGGCGGGAGAGACCTGGCAGGCCGAAACGTATCCTGCGGGTCTGCTGGGAACGTCTGGCTGAGCCCCCTGTCAGGGAAACACAGCTACCTGAGGAGGCGGGGGACATTGAGTCTGAGTGGACCAGATTCTCAACCTCCATTGTTGACGCGGCCGTCCGGAGCTGCGGGCGTAAGGTCACTGGTGCCTGCCGTGGCGGCAATCCCCGAACCCGGTGGTGGACACCGGAAGTAAGGGATGCCGTCAAGCTGAAGAAGATGACCTATCGGGCCATGTTGGCCTCTGGGTCTTCCGACGCAGCCGACAGGTACCGAGAGGCTAAGCGTGCTGCTGCTAGGGCGGTCAAGGAGGCAAAAACCAGGAGCTGGGAGGAGTTCAGGGAGGCCCTGGAGAAGGACTATCGGTCGGCCCCGAAGCGATTCTGGCAAACAGTCCGGCGCCTCAGAAGGGGGAAGCAGTACCCTGCCGACACTGTTTACAGTGCGGGCGGGGAGCTGCTGACCTCGACCGGGGATATCGTTGGGCGGTGGAAGGAATATTTCGAGGATCTCCTTAACCCCATCATCACGTCTTCCAATGTAGAAGGTGAGGCTGAGGACTCTGAGGAGGACTCACCCATCACCCGGGCCGAAGTCACTGAGGTGGTCTGTAAGCTCCTCAGTGGTGGGGCTCCGGGGGTGGATGAGATCCGCCCAGAGTATCTCAAGTCTCTAGATGCTGTTGGGCTGTCCTGGCTGATGCGCCTCTGCAGCATCGCGTGGCGGACGGGGACAGTGCCCCTGGAGTGGCAAACCGGGGTGGTGGTTCCCCTGTTTAAAAAGGGGGGCCAGAGAGTGTGTTCCAACTATAGGGGGATCACTCTTCTCAGCCTCCCCGGGAAAGTCTATGCCAGGGTACTGGAGAGACGAATTCGGCCGTTAGTCGAACCTCGGATTCAGGAGGAACAATGTGGTTTTCGTCCTGGCCGCGGAACACTGGACCAGCTCTACACCCTCCGGAGGGTGCTCGAGGGTTCATGGGAGTTTGCCCAACCAGTCCACATGTGTTTTGTGGATTTGGAGAAGGCATTTGACCGTGTCCCTCGGGGTATTCTGTGGGGGGTGCTCTGGGAATATGGGGTCCGGGGCCCTCTGTTAAGGGCTGTCAGGTCCTTGTACAACCGGAGCAGGAGCCTGGTGCGCATTGCCGGCAGTAAATCGGGCCTGTTCCCGGTGCATGTTGGACTTAACCTTTATGGACAGAATTTCTAGGCGCAGCCAGGGGCCGGAGGGGGTCCAGTTTGGGAACCACAGGATATCATCTCTGCTTTTTGCGGATGATGTTGTCCTGATGGCTTCTTCAGGCCAGGACCTTCAGCAGGCACTGGAGCAGTTCGTAGCTGAGTGTGAAGCGGCTGGGATGCGAATCAGCACCTCCAAATCAGAGGCCATGGTTCTCGACCGGAAAAGGGTGGCTTGCCCTCTCCAGATTGGTGGAGCTGTCCTGCCCCAAGTGGAGGAGTTCAAGTATCTCGGGGTCTTGTCCACAAGTGGGGGTGAGAGGGAACGTGAGATTGACAGACGGATCGTGCTGCCGCCGCAGTCATGCGGTCGGTGTACCGGTCCGTTGTGGTGAAGAAGGAGCTGAGCTGAAAGGCGAAGCTCTCGATTTACTGGTCAATCTACGTTCCCACCCTCACCTATGGCCATGAACTGTGGGTAATGACCGAAAGGACAAGATTGCGGATACAAGCGGCCGAAATGAGTTTCCTCCGCAGGGTGGCCGGGCGCTCCCTTACAGATAGGGTGAGATCCTCGGCTACCCGGGAGGAGCTCGGAGTAGAGCCACTGCTCCTCTACATCGAGAGGAACCAGTTGAGGTGGCTCGGGCATCTGTTTCGGATGCCCCTGGGCATCTCCCCGGGGGGGTGTTCCAGGCACGTCCCACCGGGAGGAGACCGCGGGGTAGACCCAGGACACGCTGGAGGGACTATGTCTCTCGGCTGGCCTGGGAACGCCTCGGGGTCCCTCCTGGGGAGCTGGCTGAGGTGTCGGTGGAGAGGGAAGTCTGGGCTTCCCTGCTTAGACTGCTGCCCCCGCGACCCGGCCCCGGATAAGCGGAAGAAGATGGATGGATGGATGGATGGACAATGTCAATATGTTGACATTTTTTTTCAGGAAATACATTTGAGATTGACCCCCTTTTTTCAGTATTGTTAGTAGACAAGGACTGAAAAAATAAAATCATATTTAAACAAGGAAAGTTAGGTAAATGAACAAATTAAAACATTAAAAATATTATACATTATACAGTACCCCCTCATAATTATTGGCACCCCTGGTTAAGAAGCATTCTTTGGCTTCGAATTAATTATTTTTTTTAAAACATAATTTAGGACAACAATGCAAACAAGAGAAAATCTAAGCTTGAATTAAAATGCAAAAAAAATCACACATTAAGAAATAAATCTTAATTACAATTATTGGCACCCCTGGTGTTAGTACTTGAACAACCTCCTTTTGCCAACAAGACAACACTGATCCTTCTCCTATAACTCTTCAAAAGATGGGAGAATACAGAAAGATGAATCTTCGACCGTTCCTCTTTGCACAACCTCTCTAAATCATCCAGAGTCCTGGGTCTTCTCCTCTGCACTCTCCTCTTCAGCTCACCCCACAGGTTTTCTATTGGGTTGAGATCTGGGGACTGAGATGGCCATGAGAGGAGCTTGATTCTGTGCCTTGTGAACCCTTTTTGAGTAGATCTGGCCACATGTTTAGGGTCATTATCTTGCTGAAAGACCCAGTGACGACCCATCGTCAGCTTTCGGGCAGACGCCACCAGATTCTGATTCAAAATGTCCTGATATTTCAAAGAGATAATGATCCCATGTACCCTTACAAGCTTCACAGGTCTTTTGGAGGAGAAACAGGCCCACAGCATCACCGATCCTCCACCATACTTAACTGTGGGCATGAGGTGTTTTTTTCTGCATACTCATCCTTGGTGTTACGCCAGACCCACTTTGAGTGTTTGTTGTCAAAAAACTCTATCTTGGTCTCATCTGACCAAAGCACATGGTCCCATTTAAAATCCCAGAACTGCTTGGCAAACTCCACCCCTTTACGCTCATGAGTATAACTCAGAAAAGGCTTTCTCTTACCATCCTTCTCACTGTGCCTGGTGGTAAGATACCCTTGCGTCCACTTCCAGGCTTGTTTGTCACTGTTTCAGATGTTTTGAACTTTTTGATGATTGGTCTGACTGCATATAAGGGCGTCTGCAGGTGAGTTCGGCTATTTTCTTGTCACCATTACCTGATTTATGAAGGTTGACGCACATCTGCTTTACTTGAATAATGTGTTCTCTTGTCTTTCCTATGATTAAGAGTAAGAGTAATAGGCCTCTGTGGAACACCATATTTATACCTCAGGGAAACAGGATGTCATGCATTACTAATTAAAGGTTCCTAGATACTTTGATCCACTTTATAAACTACAGTAGAAATGACATAAATGGTTCAAATACATTTATTTCCAAGAAATTGTTAAGGGTGCCTATAATTGTGGGAAAAAAGTAATTTTATGAGAAATAATTATTTTTAGTCAGGATTTTTTGAGTGAGATTATGCTTCTGCAATAAAAGATTTATTTATTTTAAGGCTTTTAACACATTTTATTTTCAATAATTATGGAGGGCACTGTATGATAAAATCAGCTAATTAAAATTTAGACAGTAAGAGAAAATAAAAAAGCAAATAACTAAATAAATAAATAAACAAACCAAAACAACACAAACGAACCAGAATTGGAAAAAAAAAATGCAGATAATAAAAGGTAAAAATATGTCTCTCGTACCTGGAGGGTTCTTTTTGTCGCTGTGGATTTATTATCTGATTGGTTGTGCTGAAAGACACAGTACTTTCCTTGGCAGGAGCTGCATCACCCTGCAGAAACACAAACACTGTTACAGTAAGTTCATCTGTACATGCTTATTATCTAGTCAGAAACACCAGCCATATACACTATAAGTCCAAATGTTTGTGGACACCACTTCTAATGAGTACATTCAGCTACTCTAACTTGAACACTTTGCTGACAGAAATGTGCAAATGTACACACACACACGCACACACACACTCACATGCACACCTTAAAGGAGCTGAACTCAGTAGAAGGGCTACATAAGTTTGAACTTTGCTAAAAGCAAAAGCACTCTGAAGCTTGATCTGTGCACCACACTTCAGTCAATGTGGGAAAGTGAGTAATATAGTTGCTGTCCAATGAAAAATGCACTTAACTTTGAATGGACGTGAATGTAAAATAAGAGAAATCTAAGTCATTTTTGTGTGTTTCTATTTCTAGATTCACATCATGCAGAAAACAAAAATTAGATACATGGTTTTCATTCGATAAAAATGGGATAGTGTCAAAAATCACTTCAGCAGGTCTTTTAGTGAAACTATTGGTGTAAGCAGTACAGTCACAAACCTGTCTATAGGGGGCATCCCAGATAGGGCGGAAGGCACTGGTAGGAACCCTGCGCAGAGATTTTGTGCGGCTTCTTGTCGCTGATCCTCCTACAGGCACCTCAGGAGGAAGGGGGGCTCCTCTGGGGATCTGCCACCGCATGCACACACTGCCTTCCCTCTGAGAGTTCGGTGTCAAGCTGGTGGGGTGTGCATGATTGCAAGACGGCTTCAGGAGAACAGGAATCTCACTGTCTTCTTCATCATCCTCATCCTCACGACTCTCACACCTAAGCTCCAGCGTATCGTCAGGGCTGCAGGTTGTCACAGATGAGTAGTCAAACACTGATGCATCACCCTGGTCAGCGTCTGTTTCTCCATCATCAATCTGCTGTGGCAGAGAGTAAAGGTCAGAGCGGCACAGGCGGCCATCTGGCCTCGGAGATCCACACAGACGCTCCACCAGCCCAGAAGGGGACTTTGGACACTGGGCAGCTGTACCTTGCAGGTCACCCATCCCACCTGGAGCACACGAGTTCAGGAGCAGCTGCTGGGGTCGGCAAGCAGCTGGCATACAGAAGGGCATGGGAGGGCACTCTCCAGCTCGGCAGTCCCAGGTGAAGCCCTCCGACCAACTGCCAGCGGGAAGCTGCTCACACACATTTTCACGAGCATTACTGAGGAAGGAGTGACAAGATAAGTGATAAGTAGTATTGTACCATTATATCAATGTCATTTACCATGTTTAAGGGACAGTATTGATATCTCTGCAACAATGATATAAAGTATTCAAGAGTATTGCTTTTACCTTTACACTTCAACACAATTCAGAACCAAGCGTGTGTGCAGTGTAAAATTGTGAACCCACTCCAGCTCTTGTGTGTAACACATGTTCATTAAAACACGATCACCTATAATATCAGTGCCACCTGCCTAATATTGTCTAGATATCTCTTCTTTGAAGCACTGTACAGCCAGAGCACTGCAGAGTTCCATTCATTTATCACACCTTTAAATTTATAATTATACAGATTTCAGCTCTGTGGCATTCCTGAAATCAGGAGAATGTAATTCCTTCACAATTCTTTTCAGGAACTACACAGCAGTACCGTAGAATGCCAGTAAGGGGCAGGAGTGGCTGTGGCACAGCAAGCTGGCAGTGCTCTCTCTGTCCGTTGCTGGGTACACTGATGGGAGCATAGCAGTCGGCAGTGTCTGATCTGGAACTGGTGCAGTCGGCTGTGCCTGCTTTAGGCCTGGCACGGTACTTGGTGAAGGCGGAGCGTACACAGTTGGGGCTCCTGGCATTGAATCTTCCAGTGCGGCTGCAAACAAAGACACTGAGACATAAATAGATTTAAGATTATCCTCAATAGTGTCACACCATCTGTAGAGTCATTTAAAAGTGATTTTAAATGTTTTCCCAAAATTACCTAAAATATTTAAACCATTCACAGTCTGGTAAGGGCACTGGAAAGAAGGACCTTTTTCAAGGTTAATATTTATATATATATATATATATATTCTGCTGTTGTATTCCACGTCCAAAAGACTGATAACCTGAACCCTGTCTGTTCCTACAACTCATTGCACTGCACAGGGATCACTGTGGACCACTCTGTTTGGCTGTAAAACACTCTCTACTGGGCTGCAGGCCCAAGCTCTTGAGAAGACCATGCTACATAAAATCAGTCTACATGAAAAAATTGTAGTACAAGTAAAAATTGAGAGATCAAACATGTTCCAATGATAAATATCATAAAAGGATTGATAGAAATTCATAAATAATTACATAAATAGTAGAAGTAAAGCAAAGGCAGAATTAAATGTTATTAGTCTGGGGTCACTAAATATTTCTCCCCTCTCCCCCATGTCCTGAGCTGCCCTGTAAAGCTACTTTGTGACAACTCCTTTGTTTTTTTCCTGTTTTTTGTGTTTTTGTTTTTGTATTGAGGAGTTCGTACAACATACAGATAAATACAAAGAAGAAAAAGAATGTCTCCCCATTTTTTGTTTTAACCCCAAAACACCCACATACCAATACACATCTACATACATCCACATTCACAAAAAAAAATAAACCTCAGGAGAAGTTAGTCATTTGGCAAAATATGGAGTGATACAAAATATGACAAAAAAGGGTCCCATTTGTGAAAAAAATTCTCTAATCTGAGGTAATACATAACATCTTGGAGCCAGCATGAGATTGAGGGCGGGTCTGCAGATTTCCACAGTAGAAGGATATGACGTCTTGCTAACAGATGTGAACAGGAGGATATCTGACTGAGCCCTTGTGATCAGTAATGTATTATTATTATTATTATTAATGCCAAATAAAGCTATAGAAGATGAAATATCTATGTTAATATGTAAGACCTTGGAATTAATTACAAAAAAACTGGACCAGAATTTGTGAAGAGTAGGACATAAAAAAACATATGGCTTAAGTTACAAGGTGAGGCCGAGCATCTATCACATTGATCATTAACAGAATTGGGATAGATCTTAGTCGACTCTTAGGCCAGTGAGCCCTGTGCAGAACCTTAAATTGAATTAGCTGAAGCCTAGCACAGGGTGCACTAGAACGTATTTTATTTACAGCCCTGTCCCACCATTCATCTGTAAAGACCATACCCAGCTCATCCTCCCAGGCCTTCTTAACATTGATTAGAGATTGTCTGTCCCACGACATTATACATATATTTTGGATATATTGGATTTTAGAGAAGTCCCACGGCTGAGTCACTAGGGGTTGGGTATCTCTGGGAAATAAAGAAAGTGCACAATATCTAACTTGAAAATACCTAAATAGATGTGATGGGGGAAGATCAATATCACAAGCCAGTTGTGCAAAGCTGCTAAAAATGCCATTTCTAAACAGATCCTTAAACGAGGTAATACCCTTCTCATGCCAAATCTTAAAAGAAGGGTCACTCAAAGCTGGGGGAAATGCATGATTATTTAAAATTGGCATCAGCGTGGATGGAGAGCTAAAGTGAAAATGGCGTCTGAATTGGAACCATATATGAAGCGTAGAAATTACTAAAGGATTAGTGGAATGTTGTGAAATCCGACTTTGTATATAGGATAGCATAGGATCGGATAGGATAGAGCTTTATTGATCCCTTGGGAGGGTTCCTTTAGGGAATCCCTTAAGGTTCCAACCACAACATAAGTACAAAAAAAAGTAGATAAAGACATAATTTAGTAAGAAAACACTATATAACTATAAAGAATATATAATATAGAGACTATATTACAATATACAATATATGTAATTAGTGCATGGAAAAAAGAGAAAAAGAGTCCAGTAGGAGGGGGTATTGCACACTATTAGTACTATTATTATTGCAGTTGAAACTGTGTATTGCACCAAGTCCAGTTGTGTTGTGGTTGTGGGTTGTGAGTTACTGGTTGGTTCCTACACGTAAAGGGGAAGTAAGTAAAGCAAGGCCCGATGACGAGCAAGCGGCCATCTCCAATTTACACCACTGCAAATCTGGTGACTTAAACCAGTACATCGCCCTGTGAATGTTTGCTGACCAGTAATAATACAAAAAATTGGGAAGGGAAAGCCCACCATCCGACCTGAAACTTTGTAATAAGGATCGTCTTATACTTGGTATTTTACCATCCCAGATGAATGTGGTAATTAATTGATCTAAAGTCTTAAAAAATCTTTTAGGCAAGTATAAAGGATTGTCTGAAATAAAAAAAGAAATTTAGGCAAAATTGCCATTTTAATTGTATTTATTCTCCCCAGCAGTTTTAATGGAAGAGCTCTCCGGCGGTGGAAGTCTATTTTGAGCTTATTCAGTAAAGGGGTGACAACTCCTTTGTTGCAAAAAGCGCTAAATAAATAAACTTTGATTGATTGATAAAGAAAAAAAACTATTTTGCATAAAAAACTTAGTTGTGTTTTCTTTCAAGTTATAAACAGCTACATTTCTTTTAAACAAAGCTTATAACTAACTACACCTTTTATTATTTGATCCTTTATTTTAGTGCCATTTCCTTATTTCTAAATTATTAACTTTATTTTTACTTATTTACGTGTTTTATTCAATCCTATCTAATGTATTTTCTGTTTTTTTTTTATTACATAAATGTATTATTATCATTATTATCCCTGTTGTTCATTTACTGAAATCAATATTCTCATGTTCTTTATATTCCATAATGAGATGACAGGAAATATTCCAACCAACAATTTAGTAAAATGTAAAATTTACACACACTGACCACTTTTGCTCATTCCTCCTTCTTTGTGACATTAAAATACTGAGCCAGTCATACTTCCTGTATAATACATGAAAAATATATACACTGTATGTATAAATAATTATGTGCTATAGATACATGAAGATATGAATTCCTTGTTTTTAATAATATCTGTTATTCTATATCACTTGTATATCAAAATACACCAGAATGAATGCTACCATTATATCATAACTAGATTAATCATGTGCACGATGTCATTTTTCTACCTCAAAAAAGCTACCTCAAACTCACCTGTTTACTGGCCCCACTCCTTCTGCCCACTGCCCATCCCTCTCCAGGATCACATGACAGCGTGTGCAGAGGTTCCGCAGCACCTGGTCACTCTCTTGCAGCAAACGCCAGTCTGAATGTCCGCTGCCAGAGCAGCTTAGCAGGAACTGGGATGGACAGATGGACAGAGAATTTGGTGATACAACTCATATTGCACATGAACTGTACAGAAAAGGACTTAATTGTCCAGACATGCAGGAAATATATCATATAGACTGACCTGTATGGTGTTCAGGTAGGTGTGTAAGCGTGACACAGGTGATAACAACAGTGACAGCAGCCGAAAGCTCTCCTTCTCGTCCTCCTGCTAGTAACACGTCAGCTTCATTCACCCAATAGAACAGACAACAACAAAGCAAGGCTGTCTGTCTGTTACAGGATGTATCAACTGCAAGCAATGCCTTTCCGTAAAGTGCACTGTCTGTCTACAATGCAGGATTAGAATTTGAAACACATTTCAAATGAAAAAATTTGGTTGTAAAAGGGCTTTTTGGGTTGTTAAAGGGATCATATAGAACAGGGAACCCCAACACAGTCATAATTCATTTGTTGCCTACGCCATCCAGACAGAACTACACTTCCCTCCAAAACTATTGGAACAGTGAGGCCAAACTCTTTTTTTTTGCTGTATTTTAAAAACATTTGGGTTTGACATTAAAAGGCAAAAGAACAGCATCTCAGATTGTATTTCCATCTGGATCTGATACACAGTTCAGGACATGGCACTGTTTTGTCTGAACTCACCAATTTTTCTTGTGAGCAAACGAAACCTTAAATTAGATTAAAGTGAATAAGACTTAATATTTAGTTGAAGGTCCTTTGCTTGCATTAACTGCATCAAGCCTGTGACCCAATGTCACTAAACTGCATTCTTCTTTTGTGATGCTTTTTCAGGCTTTCACCACAGCCTCGTTCAGTTGGTGATTGTTTTGGTTTCTCTCAAATACATGCACTATATGGCCTAAGTCTGGAGATTGACTAGGCCCGTCTAAAACCTCCTACTTCTTGCCCCTGATGAACTCCTTTGTAGTTTTGGTTTGTTTTGATTCATGACCTTGCTACATAAGGAAGGATCTCTCAATTAGTTTCTTTATATTCACAGACAAAATGTTTATGTAGACATTTGAATTCATTGCACTGATGCCATCATGTGTCACATTATCGACCAAAGATCAAAGATCAAAGACCCCATCCCAGAAGAAGCCATGCAAGTCCATAACATTACATCAACTTTGTTTCACAGATGAGCTTGTATGTTTGACATAATGAGCAGATCCTTTCTTAATCCAAACTTTAGCTTTTGATAAGGATATTATTTGTCTCTTCAGTCCCAGAATTTCTGAGGCTTGTCTCTGTACTCTGTACTGGCTGGTCTTCTTGCTAATTAGTGGTTTACATCTTCTGGTGAAGCGTGTGGACATTTGTTCATTAGGTCTTCTGTGAAAAGAAGATTGTGAGACCTTCAATCCTGCCCTCTGGATGTTGTTGCTGATGCCATTAACAGTTGTTTAGGGTCTTTCTTTACAGCAGTTACAAGGTTTCTGTCATCAACTACTGTTGTTTTCCTTGGTCTACCTGTTCAACATCTGTTACGGAGTCCACCAATGATGGCCTTCTTCTTTAGGACATTCCAGATGGTTGTAATGGTTGTAATGTTTGTTATATTTGTGCAATGACTCTTACTGATTTTCCATCTTCTCTCAACTTCACAATTGTTTGTTCTTCACCCACATACAGCTCTCTGCTTTTCAAACCCAAATCTGAAACTGAGTGCAGACATTGGTGCTATTGAATCATCAGTATAACAGGATACACCTTGGCAACAAAACACACAACTGACAAGTATGTTTTGTTGCCAAGGTGTATCCTGTTATATTGATTATTTTCCAATACTTTGGGGAGAGGGTATGTAAGCAAAAACTAGTTGGACATTGGACAATGGAATGTTGCTTTTGCCTGCTTGGTCAATGTGGCACAATTCAACTTTTCTTGTCATGCTGCGTGTCATATTTGCTCCACCCACTATGCAATCCCTTACTCATTTTTAGCTACTACCTGTTGAAAATGCATGGGCCTGAATATTGGATGACGAATTTATGTGCAGTGGACACAAGTCTATAACTCAGTTTCCTCCAAATGTAGTTGATCAGGTGAGACCAAATTGGTGCTTTTTAGTTTAACACTGGAACTACAAAGCTGATGTAGCTAAGAAAGAATAAAAGCTTGTACACCACCTTAAATCAGAACACTTTCAGTCTCAAATTAATACATTAAGAACCATTCTGACTGTGTTTCTGTCCCTGATTACCTTGGTTAGGTTGTGCACTTGTGACTGTATGATTTTGAGTGTAGTTCATCTGCACATTTTGGCAAAATCATTTGACCAATATTAGACTGTCATCATGGAAGCAATTAATGATTAAGTCTATAAAAAAACATGGCCCATAAAAAGAACGCCATTTTGAAACTACATTTAAAGGAACAGCCCAGATCATTAGTAAATATTAGGGAGTAATTATTAAACTTAAATATATAATACTTATTAAACTCAATATTTAAACTGAAAGCACTAATTAACTGAAAGCATGCATATGGTTTAAGCAGTTAATCACTTCATCATTATCATCTTTACCATGTATATCAGTCTTATGCTGCATGTTACTGATCTCTTGCCTGCGCGTGTTGTGATTTGTCCGGCTGTTCTCTGCTGAACTCTGTGGTCAGGATGGATGCCAAGGTGGAAAGGTAGCCAAGATACGCATCACAGAATGCTGACTGCAGAGGAAAACACACAGTTATAAAATAAGACGGTTTTACTCCTTACTCCTTTATCATGATGAAGATCTCCTTTAGTATAAAATGTCTTACATATTCTGCACAGCTTAGTGTAACATCTGAAGACCTATTTTGTCATTTTATTCTACAGTACATGATAACCTAATCCAGCATTATGGTCTGACTTATTGCTATATTTGTACATTATTTTTAACCACATTAATAATGAATTCATACATCAAATACACTGATCAGGCCTAACAGCATGATCACCTCCTTGGTGCCATACAGGAGCACTTAGTAGTGCTACAATTACCTCCTTTCACCCTGTGCTTCAATGGTCAGGACCCCCAGGACCATTACAGAGTGTGTATTGTTATGGTGGTGGATCATTCTCAGCACTGAAGTGACAATGACATCATGGTGTGTTAGTGTGTTTTGCACTCATATGAGTGATCAGACTTAGCTGTGCTGCTGGAGTCTTTAAACCCCTCAGTGTCACTGCTGGGCTAAGAATAGTCCACCAACCAGAAATATCCAGGCTACGGCATCCTGTGAGCACTGATGACCAAAACAATATTTGCAGAAACACATGAGCTTCTTTCTCAGACTTCATAGCTACAAGGTGCAACTAGGTAGAAATGTCTAATAGGGTGGAGAGTGAGTGGACAGAGTGTTTCAACACTCCAGCAGCACTGCTGTGTCTGATCCACCACCACCATGTCAGTGTTATTGCAGTGCTGAGAAAAATCCACCACCCAATTGATATCTGCTCAGTGGTGGTAGGAATTTGTTTAGAACTACTAAGTGCTCAAACTTTGTATAGAACTATGTGCTCCTGTATGGCAAATACAGCTAATAAAATGGACAGTGTCTGTAGAAACAAGGAGGTTAATTCCAGTGTTCTCTGGAATTATGGTGCTCCATTTCATACTTTTGGGATGGGATGAGTTGTCAGTTGGGGATGAAATCATTTGGTGATCATTTTCCAATGTTCTGACCTGGACAGTAGAGACAAGTTCTTCAACAAAACCTGAATACCCTTCATTTTGGAACAAATGAGCAAGTGTCCCAATTTTTTTGTCCTTGTAGGGTTTTTATATAGTAAATCAGTGCCAACAGAAAATGATGCTCTGGAGAAGTTCAATCCCAATGTGGGCTAGATGAATATAAACCCCCACTTGGCTGTGGTGCAATGGTATTGCAGTCTGTGCCATTGAGTACCTTTAGGATGAGTTGGAATGTCAGAATTAATCATCCAACATCACTACCTGACTTTATTGATGCCCTCGTGAAGCTAAATGCAATCAAATCCAAAACATCCATTTTAAAACACCCCAGTAGAGTAGAGGCTGTTACTGCAGCAAAATAAGATGAAAAACATTGATTTCAGAAGAAATGCTGGATCAGTTTATGTCAGACTTATGGACACAGTGTATTTGCTAACTGATACCTGCATAACATAATACCTTATACTAAGAATAAATAATGATATTATTATTGTTGTTGTTGTTGTTGTTGTTGTTGTTGTTGTTGTTGTTATTATTATTATAAACTGTTTAATAAAATGTATTAAACATACATTTTCCTGTCCGGTCAGTTTGACAAAAGCGTCTCCCACAGCCCAGCTCTGCTGGTCCAGCATCAGACGCGCCTCCAAACAGTTCCTGAACAGCAGGTGCTGCTGCAACATCTGATCGACATGCCTCACAAAGGCCTTACTGACACACAGTAAAAAGGAAGCTAAGTGTTAAGTGATGCAGTAAAATTAGTGACAAGTCTCTATTACATTGCAAGAGCCCATATTGGAGCACATGGAACCATGTATTAACTGCTCGCATCAGTTTAATCAAGTGCAGTATGCCATCAAAACGAGGTGATATTTTAGGGCAGATGATGAAAAGGCCTGTCTACAATTTACTAATTAAAAAATGCATTTGCAAATGGCTTGTATCCACTCTGCACTCATATAGGTTTCATATTAATGACCAGAAACCCATGCAGAATTTTTGTGCAGATGTTTTTTATTATTGAGCTTCATTTCAGCTGCACTTCCCTTTTACCCTCACTGAGTCATGTTACAGCCTTATTTCAAAATGGATTCAATTCATTTTTTCCAACAAAATTCTGCACTCAATATCACATGATGACAAAATGAGAAATGTTTGTTTGAAATCTTTGAAATCTCAAATTTATTACAAATAAAAACACAAAAACATGTACACAAGCATTCACAGCCTTTGCTCAATACTTTGTTGAAGCACCTTAAGAATCAATTACAGCCTCAAATATTTTGAGTATGATGCTAAAGGCTTGAAACACCTGTTTTTGGGAAGATTCTCTGATTCTTCTGTGCAGAACCTCTGATGCTCCATCAGATTGTATGGGGCCTCTAGAGATGTTCAATCAGGTTCAAGTCTGGGCTCTGGCTGGGCCACTCAAGGACATTTACAGAGTTGTCCTGAAGCCACTCCTTTGTTATCTTGGCTGTGTGGTTTGGGTCGTTGTCCTATTGGAAGATAAACCTTCATCCCACTCTGAGGTCCAGAGCGCTCTGGAGCAGGTTATTACCAAGGATGTCTCTGTACATCACTACAGTCTTCTTTCCCAGTTCCAACTGTGGAAAAGCATCCCCACATCATGATGCTGCCACCACCATGCTTCACTATAGGAATGGTATTGTCTAGGTGATGAGCAGTGCCTGGTTCCTCCAGACATGACACTTGGTATTAAGTCCAGTTCAATATTTTTGTTTCTCATGGTCTACGTCACCTTTAGGTACCTTTTGGCAAACTCCTGATGGGCTGTTTTGCATGTTACTTAGGAGTGGCTTCCATCTGGCCACTCTACCATACACGCCTCATTGGTGGAGTGCTGCAGAAATGGTTGTCCTTCTGGAAGATTCTCCTCTCTCCACAGAAGAATGTTAGAGCTTTGTCAGCCCTGACTAAGGCCCTACTACCACAATCACTCAGTTTGGCTGGGCGACCAGCTCTATGAAGTTGTGGTTCCAAACCTCTTCCATTTATGGATAATGGAGGCCACTGTGCTCATTGTGTGTTGAATTTTGAGGGAAATATGAATTTAATACATTTTGAAATGAGGCTGTAACATTGCAAAAAGTGAAACACTGTGAATACTTTGCAGATGCACTGTATACTAAATCACTAATAACTGCTACCTTTTGTCTTCCTTGGGGTGCGAAATGTATATGTCAGTTCAATGAAATCACCAATAAAGGGTCAATAAAGAACCTACACTACCTATAATATTTAGATTTACCCAGGGCTCATATTCATTAAGAGCAAGTACACTCAACAGCACTCATTTTAATGATCAGATTTGACCATTCACAACTTGAATAAACAACACAATTCACTAACGATGAAGAAGGCCATCGGATGTGTCTTACTGTAATCCTGAGTTGCTGTCGGCTGCAGGTGGAGTTTTGTATTTGTCGTATAACAAACCCAGACAGGACACATAGTCACACTCTGACTGTACCAGGGACATTATTACACACTGCTTCCTTCCTGAGAGAAACATCAATAAATTCATAGTTCAGTAAAGAGCAAAATCATATGTTGCATTTTAAGTGCTATTTAGTTTTACAGGCTAATCTAGTTAAGATGTAACCCACCAATCAGCATGGTGCTAACTGTATGTAAATCATCACACCCACCCAAGAGTCTATAAATTGTATTTGGAATGACATCACTCGAACTGGTCTATTTGGACTGAGTTGTACACATACAGTATTTTATTCTGATTGAGCTGTCAGTGGGTTATTAACAGGTTATCAGGCTGCGTGTACATATGTCTACTGTTTAACAGGGACAAATATGAGGGAAATGACCAAATCAAGGAGAAAATTGTGGGAAAACAAAAAAGTTACTTAATACTCTTTTCATGCTGACGATGGTGGAATGTGATGGTTCTGTGAATGGAGGGATGAGCTGTACCTTGCAGTGAGCAGCTCTGTAGTCTCTCTGGTTTTATCTGTGCATCTCTGCCTGAAACACAAACAGGTCATAATAATATGAAGATCTGGCTGGATGCCTAACCCTGGATGCCTAAATGGATCACATTTTAGTAAGATGCATGTGTATTTTGATTTGAGTGACGTAGTATCTCATGTTTAATATATTGGATTAAAAGAAACATCCACTACTAAATATGACACTGTGGTTTCATTCCTGTGTCACGTTCCTTACTCAATGTGAAGGCTGTGTTATTCAGAAATCCTGTCCAAGATGAACACTGTGTCTTACAGCCTCTGTGCTTGTCTTCTCAGGTAAAGCTCACCTGAACCATGACCCGCCCACAGTCCCTGCAGGTAGCAGTGTAGTAGAAGTGCTCCTCCCACAGAGTAAACTGGAGGGGCCACTGCACTACTGTTGCCAACAGCATTAACACTGCTGCCATGATCCTTGGAGCTGCTACATCCAGCAGTACTGCGGATGCACGCATGCACGCACGCACACACACACACACACACACACACACACACACACACACACACACACATGCATCATACATTATAATACAGTGACGTAAACTAAGTATCAATCTAATTTGTGTTAATTTCTGTGTTCTACATGTGGAGAATGTATTAGAGGAGTAGATAAAACTTATAAAAACAAAATAAATTACTTAAAATCCTGAAATAAATAAATAAACACACTTGTTAAAACTGCTTCAAATGGTACTCAGGTTGGAAGATCTACACACTTCCCACTGCCTTAAAAAAGCGTACTACATTGTGAAGATTCATCCCATCCAGATCATTCCTGTTTATAACTGCTGCAGCATAACAGACGTGTGTGTGTGTGTGTGTGTGTGTGTGTGTGTGTGTGTGTGTGTGTGTGTGTGTGTTTTGGTAATTTTGTTTATTGTTATGGTTTGCTTCTATTATAATATTTTATGTTTGCACTGGTACAATGACAATAAAGATCTAGCTATCCAATGACAGTAAACAATGTCTTGCCTGTCGTTCTCTGGGGCTGTGTTGTCGTTGTTTGTTTGCTCTGGTTTAATCTGATCATTGCAAAC
Organism: Acestrorhynchus altus; assembly: GCA_034509495.1. Lineage (NCBI taxonomy): Eukaryota > Metazoa > Chordata > Actinopteri > Characiformes > Acestrorhynchidae > Acestrorhynchus > Acestrorhynchus altus. The sequence continues at coordinate 8,810,171 of CM067506.1, read as the reverse complement.
CTGATGAATATGACAGCGAACTTCTTCCAGTTCCTCCTAAACAAATCACAAATGTTTATATGACAGATCTATAACAACATATACATCAATGTAAATGACTACAAATTGAAGGGTAAAGGATTTTGTATTAAACAGTAGTAACATCTCAAGGCTTATAAAGCCTTCTGCACAATTTCGGATGCTTGAGCCCAACTGGCTGCTGGTACAGTGGAAAACTTTTGGAAATCAGTTGGAAGAGACCTCGTTTGGGAACCAAACCTTAAAGTCAGTGGTCAGTGACAGTGTCTACCAGTAAAACTGATATTAAAATAAACCTGCATAAGCATAAACACTATGGTCAGTGAGTGTTTACCTGTGAAACTCTATATACCATTACAATAAACCCAAATAAACATAAATTCAGTGGTCAGTGAGTGCATACTTTTAAAACTCTATATAACATAATAATAAACCCAAATAAAGGCAAACTCAGTGGTCAGTGTGTGTGTGTGTGTGTGTGTGTGTGTGTGTGTGTGTGTGCGTGTTTGTGTGCATTTGTGTTCTCACCCTGAGTGACAGCACCAGAGTTTCCAGGTGCAGTGCCCGCTTGTTACAGCCATGCCGTGTTTCCTCTAACTGGGTCTGCAGCTCTGTGTCTCCAAGCTGAATCTGATTCAGTTCCAGCAAAGCCCGAGAAAAACCAGCCCTGAGCTCCAAAACCATGGCCTGCAACTGCAGATACATTCATATGTACAGCAACATTCATATGTGTAGTGTGGAAAGGGTGGAAAGGGAAATTCAAATCAAAGCCTTGTTGTAGATTTACATTCACATTCATCCACCTGCAAAAGTATCGATCTACTGAGTGTATTTGTCTACTTTTATCAATCATGGTGGTTTGCTGAGCAATATTAGTGATGAGTTGATATAAAACAGGTGATTTAAACAGTGTAAGTATATGCCAACAGTAATTAATTCCAATTGCTGCCTTACTTTACATAAGACCCGCATTGACTTTACCTCAGAACTCAGCAGTCTGGCAGAGTTCATTAATACTTTAGAACTCCATGTAGTAAGTTTGTAAATGTAACTTCATAAAAAGTATGACAGCAAGTATGTCACAGGTTTCTCCGCAGAGAAGAACAATGTCACACAAAAGCCCCACTATGAATTCCTTCACCTCTAACACAGAGTTATACTGAATGAAACAATCCTTTAAATGTGTGTGTGTGTGTGTGTGTGTGTGTGTGTGTGTGTGCTGTTGAGTAGTAGTTTACCTTTGAGATTTCTCTCACTAGCTCTCCCTCATGAGACTTCATCATCTGTAAGTACACGTGCACGCATGCACACACACACACACACACACACACACACACACACACACACACATACACACACACACACACACACACATACACACACACACACACAGCTAAATTAGCATGGATAAATTTGCTCAAACATGTCATAACACATCACAGTGAAAAAACAAGTGTGAAAACTAGATGTATTTCGTAAAGGAAATACCAGTGCTTGGAAAAGAAAAACAAATAGAAGGTAGAGAAAATTTGAAGGAAGAGAACAAGAAAAATGGTATGTGTTAAAGCCCAGATGTCAGGAACACATGTACCAGTTCACCTTGGGCATAATGACAGTGAACATACTGAAGTATAAAGCCCACAGGGCTCTGGGTGCAAAATTGTCACCCCCATCCCAGTCTGGTGTAAATTATTTGACAGTGTGATTCATCCCATTGCACCATATGGGAATGAAGTATAAGGTACACAAAATTGGACAAACACACAATAGATGCAGAATTAAGCCAATTTCCTTTGATTATATGCATATAAAAAATTATTCCAATTTCTGTATGCAATTAAAATCCACTCCTAAAGACACATTACAGTTTAAAGCAGAGCAGAGCAGAGCAGATTCCCCTCTGACAGCACTATCCAACAAACTTCTCTAAATACCAACCAGCTCATTACTAAGAACAGGTATCTAGAACACTGGGAGGACCAAATCCAAAATGTAAGATAGGCTGCTTTCAAACAATAAAAAGATGGTACAGACTGGAACTGTATGACCACAGCCTGACTGTATAACAGACAGCTCCACCTGTCTCCACATGGAGGAGTGAGTGTGTGATCAATGTGAGAAGGGGAGGTGGAGACAGACTTGCTGCCCAGTATTCTAGCCAACACAAGAAAATTGCACACACAGATTTAATAATCTGATCCCAAATTATGAGACCCTTACATAATTGGAAAAACTATAGAAACATCTGTGAGAAGGGCACATACAGCAATCTTTGCTCAACAACCTCTACGTTAAAAGGCTTGACTGGACACCAGTCTCTGAACGTAGTTCAACTGTAGTCTCCCAATCTTCCAAAAGAGGGATGCATGCTACCCTGCTAAAAACTAGGGAGATCTGGAATGCCTGCCTGGTCTTTTAAAAGGCTTTTTAATCTGTATATGAATATGAAACACCCTTTCTTGCAAAACCCTGATATGCTTTTCTGCCGTTAGTCTGATTCAATGGCTAAACTGTTTATAAGAGAATAGGCACCCTACCTAATCCCCTTTCCTGTTTTAAAAGGTTCACTAAGACCACCTCCAGCCTTTAGCCTGTAAGATGCCTCACTCAATCAAAAGCACTGCACTGGCTTCCGGTTAAATTCCGTATTGATTACAAAATTCTTTTACTTACATATAAAGTCCTACACAAGCTCACTCCTGAATACTTACAGGATTTAATTTACCTTTATGAGTCACCACGATCACTCAGATCACAGGGTGCTGGCTTCCTATTAGTTCCCAGAATTCAGAAAACTTCATCAGAGGGAAGAGCCTTTTCTCACAAAGCCCCCCAGCTCTAGAATAACCTTCCAGATAATGTACGGGACTCAGATTAGACGCCAATGTTTCAGGATGCTCCCATGTTTATGTTACCTTCTGGTTCTCTCCTTAGTTAGGGGACACTGGACCACTACACTTCTGTTCTATTACTCGGGTACTGAAGTAATGTTAGTTCTCTGGTGGACATAATAGTAACAGTTGATTTCTACAGTTGGTGATGGTGGGTGAGCAGTTAGTCCAGGGCAGGGTGGGAAACTAGTCCAGGTCCAGTAGCCGGAAGGTGGAAATCCAATGTAAAGATGTATCAGGGGAGCTTGGGGACCTTCTCAGATGGGGCAGAAGAGCTTGAGGTTAGGACCGGTGGGTCATTGTTAACTCGGAAAAGATACAGAGATGCATTAGTTTGAAATTTAAAAAGAGAATAGAGAATGTAAACATTACCAGAGAATGGCGAGTGACTCCGGCAGATCTGACAATAAAAGCCTAACTGTGTATAAGTAGTTTGACCAGAGGAGGAAGGGTCATCCCCTTGTGAGCTTGGTTCCTCCCAAGGTTTCTTCCTCCAGCTCTGAGGGAGTTTTTTCTTGCCACTGTCACCATTTGGTTCGCTCACTAGGGGATCTGTCATTTATACTTTGTTCCTGTTTTAACCTTTTTATTTTTTTGTTTTCTGTGAAGCTGCTCTATGACAACTTAATTTTATTTGATTTGATTTGATTTGATTTGCCAGTTACCAACCATCTCACTCTCCATCAGACTCACTTCTGTCTCTAAAGCATATACAGATGGGGCAGAGGAGCTCAAAGGTTAGGTGTTCATCAGCCCAAGCTAGTAGGTCATTCAGTTGACTGAACATGATTTGGAAAAACAGACACCTGTTTATGTAAGGTCCTTTAGTAAACAGTGCATGTCAGAGCACAAACCAAGCCATGAAGTATAAGGAACTGTCTGTAGACCTCAGATCTGGGCAAGGGTACAGAAAGAATTCTGCTACATTGAAGGACTTACAGTTCCTTCCAAATTCATAGTAGACCATGTGTGTCGTTCCTCCCAACTCTTGTCTATTGTAAAGTCCAGTGTACAGCTCCAGTCCCCACCCATCACGACTATTGGGCTACCAGTGACATGCTGCAAACCATGTTTTAGTATGAAGAACAAATATATTCTCTCATTACCATTGTTATGAACAAAAACAATAATTAAGAAGGAACTCCTAACTGTCAGTCATTGAAATCCTACCCTTCTGAGATATTTATATTTGTAAAGACCGCCTGCGATTAAAAAAGCACAGGCACACCTGTGATCCAAAGGTTTAAATGTTTCCCAGAACATTATCCAATTTGCCTCACTGTCACTATGTGTTTCCTGTAAGAAGAGTACCTCTATATCCTTCCTCTATATCCTTCTGTTTAATACACTCACCAACCATTGCTCATTTCATTCTGTCCCTGCCCCCATTAATATTTAACAAACCGGTACAAATTGAAAGAAACACCCATCTAGACCCAGCCTTCCTCACTTTAGCCAGATGATTATTTAAATGAAATCCCATCTGACCAAAAGTGTCATCAGCGAAGTTATTCATTTCTTTCAGAGTGTAGAGCTGACAATCTCCATTACATCTGAGAAGAACTTTGTATTGGGATCCAAAACCTTGATATTCTCATCCAACACTACTAATCTTTCAGCACATTATATATTCCTGCACTGCTGAGTGACCCTGTAGTACTACCAGCAGTCTCCACCTGTGCCTCTTTTTCAACCTGCTCCATCACCTCTACAGGAGGTTGTAGGTCTGATCCCTGATTTCTCTCAGTCAGTCTTCACTGTTCATTTGATCTCCATTTCTGCTTTTGCCCCTCACCTGCTCACCACTAACCTACTCCTGTTCATCACTATCCAGACTCTTATTAGATCTTTGTCCACAGTCCATCTTAAAGTGAGACACTTCCCACTCAATATCCTCACCAAGGTGTTCTAGAGATTGTAACTTTAATTGTCTTTGCAAAGAAGTAACAGAATAAAGCTCTCCACTTACACATATTCCACACTTAATCAGCTGGGGCAGTAGGTCCCTCTTCTTCAAAAGCATCACCAACATCAGATCTCACATATGTTGAGTTCCCCAAAGCTGCTTACACAATCATTTGGCCAACATGTGGAGTACGCAAAAAAGTTTGCCCAAATGCTGTGTCCACAAACTTTTGGCCAAATGTGGAGTTCCCAAAAGATATGCTTTGAAATGATGTCCTGTGAAATTCAGCAGCAACGGCAGCAAAAAGCAAGTAACATACCTTGAAAACAAATTGCAGAAATTAACTGATGACAATTTAACAGAAGTTCATCTACGTTTTTGGTTCGTCTTGACCTTTGCAGTGCAATTGTGGGAATATGAATTAATTTAATAGAAATGAATATTTTCATCTTATATAAATTCTTATTATTTTACCACCAATAACAAGTAGTTTAATCATTTGAAAGGACATCAAATTGATAAATCATTAAAATTAGACATGTTCACCTGTTTTAAAATATGAAATGGAAAAATCCTCATATTAACAACAAAATCACACCTACGTGTAAGTTTCATGATCACTTGATCACTGTGGCTGATATTCAGGATTAAGATATAAAAACAGGCAAAGAAGACAGCCAAGGCAGTTATAAAACCTGTCAGGGAAGGTAAATGTGAATCAACTACTACCCAGGATCCACCCGTGAACTTCTTGCTTTAGATCCTTCCACAACATTTCTTTTGGATTAGATAAGGACTCATGTGCTTACTTGTGATTCAGCTCATTTCCAGATATTTTCCTCTAGAAATATCGTCCTGGCTCAAATGCAGCAAAACAGGCCCAAATCATGATACTTCCTCCACTTTCAAAGATGGGAAAACATTTTTTTCCTGGAATACAGTGTTTTTCTTTCTCCAAACAAAACACTCTTAATCCCAATAGTCGTCTGGCTTGTCCATGTGATATTTAGCAAACTGCAGACAGGCAGCAATGTTATTTCTGGAGAGTAGCAGCTTTGTCCTCACAGCACTACTATGCACACCATTGTTATTTAGTGTTCTCCCGATGGTGAACTCGTGAATATTAACATCAACCAAAGTTATCTGCCCAATACTGCACAACGCCTTGGAAATGACTCTTGACACTTTAGAGATGGTTTTGTAACCTTTTCCAGCCTGATGAGCATGAACATTTCTTCTTCTGAGCTTCCTGGAAATCTCCTTTGTGTACGCCATGATACACTTCCACAAACGTGTTGTGAAGGTCAGATATTGATAGATCCCTTTTCTTATATAAGAAAAACATGGCATCCACTCACACCTGACTCTAATTTCATCTTCAAATTATCTGCTAATCCTACATACTTTGCCACTCACAGGTATGTCATACTGGATCATTTTCTCAATAAATAAAGCAAGAATAATTTTTAGTCTCATTTATTTGATTTGCTTCTCTTAATTTACTTTTAAGGTGTGTGAAAATCTGATGTTTTAGGTCAAATTTGTTCAAATTCACAAGCTTTCAAGAACTACTGCATGTACTTCAGACAATATATTTCTTACAGTCATGTGTCCAGACTTTAAACAAATTAATTTTTTTTCTACAACGATCAATCTTTTTGTTTGAGACATCTGCTGATGTTAGAAACAAACTCCTGTGGAATGACTCACTGTACACACCAGGCAGGATTATAAAATATTTCTTGGTGTTACGATACCTTTTGCAACTGGAAACATCAACAGTGTTATTAGTGTTTACATTCAATCCCTTATTCTTTGATAATGGAACCACACTGCATTGGGTCACCATACAACACAACTATGGCTGTAGGAGCTGCCTCTTATTTGTTTATGTGCTGTTATTTGGTTTTCCTGTTACATTGGTGGTATTTGCAGCAGCAAAATCAGTCCCTTTGTGTGCTGTCATGTGAAACTGAGAGATTTACATAATAGGCACTGCAACGCTACAAAAAACTACAGAACATTTTATCAGTATTCAATGACCCACATTCAAAATTATCCACATAAAATCTGCATGTGTGATAACAACTCTAAAGAATACTTTACTTTAAAACCATCACTTCAGCATTGCAGGTTCTCCAAGCAGGCAAACCTCTGACAAACCTCCAGTCCTACAAACCAGCAATACCAACTGTGCCACACAGTACCAATATCAAATGCCAATCACAGATGCTCAAACATAACAGAGCCAGAAAACCACACACCCACTATTTGAGGCTTCCCTGAAACAGTCACAGTACAGTACTGTTAGAGTGGTATAGATACGGGGACTTGAAACAAAAATTGAAACTTAAATCGAATAATGGCAGAATGGCTCATTATAAGTATTTGGGAAAAGAGCATTAGTATTAAATTTTTATATCTTAAAAAATAAATAAATAAATAAATAAATAAAAATAATAATAATAATAATAATAATAATAAAAGAATAATAATAAAAGAATAAGGGATTATGATATAGTGCTTTATGAGCAGTGTAAAAGGACACAAACACCCACTCCCTCACACTGACCTGCAGACTGAAGGTTTAAATTTTGTTTCCTGAAGAATTAAAATCTCATAGTGGAGGAGAGGCTCAGTCCATCAGTCTGGCAGTAATGCAGTCCTTCAATCCAGTGTCAGTCTCTGCTGTGGCTCAGACTGAAGCTTTAAAGAATTCAAAATCTCAAAGTGGAGGAGAGGCTCAGTCCTCCAGTTTCTGCTGTGGCTGACATCACAGAGCTCAACAGGGAGCAGTGTGTGTGTGTGTGTGTTGTGTGTGTGTGTGTTTGTTTGTTTTAACCTAGAGTATGTTGCCCTGCCAGCAGCTCCCCCCGGTGCAGGAAATCACTCATGCCAAACAGCCCCACCTTGCAGCCCCACTGTCCACTGAGAGAGAGAGAGAGAGAGAGAGAGAGAGAGAGAGAGAGAGAGAGAGAGATGATTTATATAGTTTAATGATTTATATAATATAAAGTGTTTATACACAGTTTTAATGTTTTGGTTGGTGTTGGGCTGGTTCTGCATGGACTTGGGCAGTGGGTTAACTGAATTGGAGTAGTCTGGAAGAACAAAAAAAAGAGGTGGACAAAACTTTAAATTATGCTCAATTATAAATAATATATTCATGATTGAATATTCAATATTACAGAATATTACATCCAATACTCTGTACATACACAGTTATGGAATTCTATTCAAGCATTACCTTTCCTGACTGTAGTCGCAGCTTCAGGTGAGTGAATTTTCTCTCCCATTCTGGGATAAACTCCTAATAATGGCAAAGATGCAGTGTGTGCAGTGAAGTAATGGACATGTATTTCACAGCTTGACCACTGAACATAGAACCCGAGTGGCCAACAAAGTATGAAAAATACAAAATTAAAAGACAGAGCGAGTGTTTACCTCAGTACATGATGCAAAGCATACCTCAAGGAGTTTTTCCTTGCCACTCTCGCCATGTGGCTTGCTCACTAGGGGATCTTAATGTCTGAGCTGTTAGTGCCAACAATGGCCCAGATTTGGCCCAAATGTTGGTTGTATTCTATGTTTACTGTGCAATTAATTGAGTGCTGTCTGTGAACTATATACACTGTGTTCATTTTTTGTTGAAGTATCAAACAGACACCAAGAGCTGGGAACAAGTTCCTTGTGTGTATAAATATGTAGGCATTTGTCCTAAACCAGCAAATGCCTACATCTGCCTCCACCCTGCAAGTGTAAGCACCTGCTGTAAACCAGCAAACTACCCATAGAAAACCTATGACCAGCATCTCCACCAACTACTAAACATGCACCATAGAGAACCTAACACCATCTCCACCAACTACTAAACATGCACCATAGAGAACCTAACACCATCTCCACCAACTACTAAACATGCACCATAGAGAACCTAACGCCATCTCCACCAACTACTAAACATGCACCATAGAGAACCTAACACCATCTCCACCAACTACTAAACACGCACCATAGAGAACCTAACACCATCTCCACCAACTACTAAACACGCACCATTGAGAACCTAACACCATCTCCACCAACTACTAAACATGCACCATATAGAACCCAACACCATCCCCACCAACTACTAAACATGCACCATATAGAACCCAACACCATCCCCACCAACTACTAAACATGCACCATATAGAACCTAACACCATCTCCACCAACTACTAAACACGCACCATAGAGAACCTAACACCATCTCCACCAACTACTAAACATGCACCATAGAGAACCTAACACCATCTCCACCAACTACTAAACATGCACCATAGAGAATCTAACACCATCCCCATTGAGTGTCCAGATGTGCTGCATCACTATCTGGTACAGCAAATTCTCCATCCATGGCAACACGACCCTGGAGCTTCAGAAAGTGTTGAGAACAGCAGAGCTCCCAGCCTGCCTGCCAGGACATTTACCAGTCATTCTGACTGAGGAGGACTATAGCTCACAACAAACTCTCAGCCTTCCAGGACATTTTCTACCAGTGATGCCTGAAGAAGACTCATAAACTGTAGAAATCTGTGAACTGTAGAAATAAACTGTAGAAATCTACTGTTAATATTATGTCCACCAGAGAATAAACATTACTTCTATACCCGAGTAATAGAACAGAGATGTAGGGGTCCAGTGTCCCCTAACTATGTATAAGTAGTTTGACCAGAGGAGGATGGGTCCTCCCCTTTTGAGCCTGGTTCCTCCCAAGGTTTCTTCCTCCAGTTGAGGGAGTTTTTCCTTGCCACTGTCGCCATGTGGCTTGCTCACTAGGGGATTTGTCATTTATACTTTGTTTCTGTTTTAACCTTTCTTATTTATTTATTTATTTATTTATTTATTTATTTATTTATTTATTTATTTCTGTGAAGCTGCTCTGTGACAACTTCAGTTGTGAAGAGCGCTATAAAAATAAATTTTGATTTGATATGATTTGATAAACTCACAGCAGAATGCAAGCAGTGAGCACATAGCCTGTTCACCAGGCTTCCATTTGGTAGGCTGTACTGAAGCATCCTACTACTGAATACGTTGCTTTTGATTCTCAAATTTCTGTATCCTGTATCAATTCATCTGCTTACACACAACATTGTCGATGCTGGTAGTGTCTTTCATTTGTTGTGTATGAACTTTGTCAGTTTATGGTTGTAGTTACAGTTACAGTTACTTACAGGTGCTAAAGATGCACTGTATCTACACATAAACATGTTTGTTTAATTGTTTTTAAAACCATGATTGTACAGCTGTTGACTTCTGTCCTTGCTTTACAGTTAGCTAGTCTTATCCTCTACACTTGGATATTTGTTCAAATTCACTGTACACTACACTGTACATTACACTGTAAACTACACTGTACATTGTACACTACACTGTACATTACACTTATGCTACACTGTACACTATACTGTATACAACACTGTACATTGTATGCTACACTGTAAGTTACACTGTACACTACACTTATGCTACACTGTACACTACACTGTATACAACACTGTACATTGTACAGTGCACTGTATATGACACTGTACATTGTACACTACACTATATACAACACTGTACATTGTACACTACACTGTATGCAACACTGTGCATTGTATGTTACATTGTACACTACACCATATATTACACTGTACTCTAGACTGTATACAAAACTGTATGACACTACATTGTACACTACACTGTAGGCTACACTGTACATTGTACACTACACTGTATATGACACTGTACATTGAACACTACACTGTATATGACACTGTACACTACACTGTCTTCTCTTCTGTGTCCTGAGTTTCACTTTGTCAGTTACTGTCTGTAGAATTATTCAGAGAAGGTTTTATATCTGAGTTCTTTACTGAACTGTAGATCAGAGCTGACTTTCACTCTAACCAATAGCAACGCTGTCTTCGCCTCCTTCACACAGCGAGCGCCTGCGCTCAGCTAATCCTACTCTCGATTGGCTAAATACAATGTGATTTACAGCAAAAATATAACGTTTGATTGGCTGCAGTGGGAAATGACGATGACACTGTCGCGTACACTGACTCCTCCCACTGGCGCTCCGCCTTGCAGCTTTACAAACATGACCACCGTCACAACGCAACAGGGCCGTGACGACATCGCTGTGCGACCGCTCACGCTGTTACTGCTGAAGGACGTAATGTACTCGGTGTGTTTTACAGCGCGTTAACGTTTAATGTGAGCGAGTTACTGTGAGTGCGTTACTGTAAGTGTTACTGTGCGTGACTGTGAGTGCGTTACTGTGTGTTATTGTGAGTGTCACTGTTTTACTGTGTGTTACTGTAAGTTACCGTGAGGGTGTTATTGTGAGTGCGTGACTGTATGCATGTTACTGTGTCTGCACTCTTTATTGATTGTTTATAGGCCGCTGTTTACATGCAAATTTCTGCAGGTTCAGGATGCTAGATGGCTAATAGCTAACCTGGTGCTGGGTTTGGTTCTCAGTCATTTTCTGTTCTACCTTAAGTGGTGGGGTTTCATTCCGTAAAGCCCTCTGATCCACTATAGTGCACGCTAGCAATGGATTGGGATGTGTAGCTAAAGATCTTCTCATTTTACCTTAAAGAGGCACTAACCTCCACTAAATCATTACCCTCTCGACCTGTTCTTTACTTCTGCAGGTTCCTGTGTGATGGCCCTGTCTTCACTCTGCAGTGCTCTGAGGGTCCTGACTGTGAGGACCAGGACCTCTACCTTGGTCAACCATCAGGTGATAAAGTATCTGTTTATTACTCTGCTTGGACACTATATCATAACTTCCTTCTAATAAAGAAGCAGACATTTCTAATAAAGTGGCCAGTGAGTGGTAACACAAAGTTGGTTATCCTAATAAAATGGGCAGTGAATTTCCTGCTAATGCACAATGTAGCTGAGTTTTCTTTAATCCTGTTTAACCCAACAGGTTTGTGGTAGTCCTGTCCTGAACACTGCTCTGCTGCCTGCATGGCCCGTGAGTTCCTCACTGCTAACTTACAGGGGCCTCCTGACTACAGCTGCTCTGGAGCAGAACCGGACGCTGTGGAAGCAGACAGACAAATACACCATCCGACCAATCGGGGTCAAAAAGACTGGTGGAAGAGATTATACTGGTACATTTAACTTACTTTGTGTTTCAGTGAATACAGTATTCAGTTTTCCTCTGACTCACAGCCTCAAGGCCAATACACACACAAAAATACTTCAGGTTTAAAAAAAAAAAAACCACACACATTAGTATCCAAAACTGACAGACTGCAACACTGCATCAGATTTTTCAATTGGAGCCAGCTTGATTTTAACGGCTCCGACTTTGCAAGAAATCAAGCTGGCTCCAATTGAAAAATCTGATGACCAATCAGAGCTCTTTTATTGTGGTTGCAGAGCAACTCATCTTGGTCATAGCATAAAAAGTTTGCATGACCAGAAACGCGCTGACTATAAATTTGTGGAGGTTGAAGGAAATGTATGATAGAGCTGAGGAAAGATGCTGAGAAATAAGTGACTTTATGCAGCTATTTTTTATAGTAAAGTTTATCTAGGTTCATCGTAGCCTCTTCATGGTCAAAGAGCCACAAACTAGAGTTTCCCTCAGTAATGAGCACTTGTGGTGGAGGGAAATTAAAAAGAGCAGAAGTGGACATGGAGCAGAGAATAAGAAAGTGTGTATCTAGTCCCAGTTACAGACAACAGAATGAAAAATGCATCAGATTTGGTGTAAAGGTTCCATTTTGTTTCTTCTGTGCAGGTCTGGTTGGAACAGTGTAGCTTAGTGGGGGGGAAAAAAGGGGGGGTGAGCATCCATAATTTTAGTGTTAAAGCAGTTACATTTTGTGGTGTTTGTGGAAACCCCTTCTTATGAATGCATTAAAAAATGTATTGCTCACACAATCGCCCACCCCCGATATCTAGCATCACTCAGATACAAAGGCTATCAACCCTAATATCAATGTTCATTCTGCTTGTGCCCTACCAATCCAGTAGACATTGTGAAGATGTGCCCACTTTTAAGGTTAACCATTCTCAACAGTTATACCTTCTTTGATGTCTCTGTTGTTATCTGTTCTGTAATGTTTAGGACATACAGGTGCACCAGGGTTGACTTGCAAATGGAGAACATGTTATGAAATAAAGGGGAAAGCTTAAAATACGGACCCTGGTACTTAAAGAGCCACAACAGCAGCATTTTAGCATCACCTCCATTCTGTGTTTTTTGGAGTTCTAGAGGAGTCACATGGTATTGGCATACTCTGTACCAGCCTACTCCATCATACTACCAAAACATTGGAGTGCCAGCTGCACTCCTTGTCCAAAATTGCTGTTAGTGTGCTGGCTACCAGCCTTGTTAGTACTGTTTTTAAGCCAGCCCCTGTATGAGCTCATGTCATGTTCTTTACACCCAACGCTGTCATAACATTTTTTGGAGATTCTCTGGTGAGCAGATATTTTTGTATAAGCTCATACATTATGAAGACAACCAGAATTTTAGGATATTCACTGGAATTGCTCTTTTAAATGCTTTCCACTGGTTTCATGTGACGATCAGAACAGTTTAAAATTAAAGTAGCTTGCTTGCTTAAAGTTAAATGTTCTGTGAATTAACAGCACGTCACTGACCTCACACTGTTTCACTGAATGCTCTCTTGGTAGGAGTGATTAAAGCTGGGATACAAAGTACATGAGGTGCTAGTTTCCTGAGGGCTGGGAATTGGAGCCTCTGTGCTGGGGTGAATTACTGATTTTTGACATCAGTTCCTCTAGACAGGAAACAGTGTAGAGCATTGGTTCCAGTGATGATGTACAGTGTTCCATAAGTCTCAGGGTAAAACTGATGGGCAATTGTCCATTTCCATTGTGCATCTTTAAAATGTGTGAGAAAAGATGCTAAGTTATGCAGACTATTGATATCAATACATCTAAGCTTATTATACTGTTTGTTGTTAATACACACATTGAAACCAGACTGCTGTAGCATAGAATCCAACATATGAAACACTGTTTACCAGATGTTGTGCCAACTGTTGAAATCCTTCAACAGCCAGCTAACAAGATTGAACAGGTCATTTGAGGTTTCTATGCAGTTTGTGTAATTCATCTCGTCTGAGCACACTGGTGGTGATGAACTTTTAAACTGACTTTTAAACTGCAAAAGTCTTGAATTTATTACACATCTGTGATGACACTAACTATATGTGTATATAATGGAGTACAATATACAAATTCAGTATACAGACTGTTGTGTAAGGTGTTTGACCCACTCTGTATTTTGGAAACGCAGGGAAGATCAGACGGCATGGGATCGGAGGTGGACACAAGCAGAGATATCGTATGATAGACTTCCAGAGGCTGCGTTATGAAGTGGGCAAGGAGGGTCAGCAGATTGTAGAGAAGGTCATTGAGGTGCGATATGACCCATGCAGGTAATGGACTACACTATCAGAATAAATGTGTTTCACATCTTAAAACACAGTATGTATGAAAGAGAACATGCTGGTTCACTATACTGGATAAAGGAGGAAATGTAATGTAGAGCTGGGAAGAATGAAGTATGTCGCTCTGAGTAGATGTAACCAGTTCCTACCCACCTCTGCAGGTCGGCAGATATTGCTCTGGTTGCTGGTGGAAACCGTAAGCGCTGGATCATCGCCACAGAGAACATGCAGGCTGGTGACCTGATTAAGACCTCTCCTGTGATTGGACGGATGGCAGTGTTGGCCAACGAGGGGGATGCCCACCCTCTGGGAGCTCTGCCTGTGGGAACTCTGATCAATAACCTGGAGCTTTACCCAGGGAAAGGGGCCCAGTATATCCGTGCTGCAGGTACTAACTCTACAGCATTCACACTTCAGTGTTTCATTTGATAAGTGGTGATCTAGATATTATTTTCTTCTTTAATATTTAAACTTAATACTTAAAGTTCAATCTCCATCCAGGCACTTGTGGTGTTTTGCTGCGTAAAGTCAATGGAACGGCGATTGTTCAGCTGCCTTCAAAACATCAAATTCAGGTAACTTTTTACTGATTTTTCTTTTCTGCTGGTGGGTGATGTGACAAACATGATGTAATTTCAGAAATACATTTTGGCATATGACCTGCCTCAATTTTATATATTGTCAAAAATAGTTGCATAAAACAGGTGCAGTTTATATATTAAAATATTTATAATCGGCAGTATCAGCGTTGTCCTGTTGGAATGGCGCACCAAAGTGTGGGTTTAGAATAGGTAGGGCCACTGGTTGCAGAACCTCATTAACATACTGTCAAAATTACACCCCACGCCACGCCGTGACAGCAAACCATTGATCTTGGTGCTGACCGTGGTGCCTCCACACTCTGATTCATTGTTAATTTCCACCAAGGCAAAAGTGGCACTCCTCACTGAAGATGACCTGCTGCCATTCTGAGTGACTTCATTAGTTTGCACTCATGCTATTCTTTTGACAATGAGTATAATTTTCTGAAGTATTTTTGTGACAATAAAACAACAAACTATAAAAACGCAAATGCTACTAACTGTCCATTCAGCCTCATTCACTAAGCCGTGGTAATGCTGAGTGCTGACTCTGTACAGGTGCTGGAGACGTGCATGGCGACAGTGGGTAAAGTGTCCAATATTGACTACAACAAGCGCATCATTGGTAAAGCTGGCCGAAACCGATGGCTGGGCATTCGGCCATCCAGTGGCAAGTGGAAGAGGAAAGGTGGCTGGGCAGGACGCAAAATCCGACCTTTACCCCCCATGAAGAGCTACGTCAACTTGCCCTCCATCACAGCCAATGCGTGATGAAATGTATGGAGTTCTTCGTCAAACCTTGTGCTGCAGCTTAAACTGGAACAGAAGATCTGAACTCCAGTCTGTATTTTAGACCGTCATTTGAGGCTTAATTGAGGAACTGTCCCATAGCACTCTTCTTGTTGGACAGTGTGGACTTAACTTATCTGGCAAATCCTGCTTGGGGAAATGAGAAGTCATCTAGTATACTGCAACAACAACCTATTACAAACATTAAAAAATCATTTAAGCTTTGTTCAAACATCTGTCTTTTTCTATCTACAATATATATCCAAATAGTTGTGAATACCCCTTTTAATGAATGCATTCAGTTACTTGTACATAAATAGTCAACAGACTAGAATATGAGCAGACAAACATCAACTTATTGACACCTAATATCCTGTGTGGGCTACAGCACTGTGCTTTGGAACTGTATTCACTGAAATGATTGTGACCCATTCAAGTTTTGGGATGTTGACAATCCATCATTCTGACCTTACTAATGCTCATGTGGCTGAATGCAATCAAACCCTCACTGCAGTGCTCCATAATTTAGTACACCTTCCCTGTACAGTAGAAAATTACTCCAACAAAAGCTGTATAAAGTTTTTAATACCCTTTATTTCAGAAGAAACTATGTATGAGCAGGTGTTTTTTAATACCGTGTTTCTGTACCAGCACTACAAATGGAGACATATTCAAAGTTAGTTATTTTATTAAACACAATATGGAAAGAAAATATAAAATCTGAACATGCATAAATGTATCACATGCACAGGTTAAAGCAGGTACATAAAAATACTGTTCATTTCAAATAATGGTTTGTGCAAAGACGCCTTTTAAATCTCCCAGATTAAAGAGATCAGAGAGAAGCTCTGACTGCTCCACTGAATCTGAAGAGTAAAATCTCTTCACTGCTTAAAGGGTTTCTTTACTGTAGGGCCCGACTGATGCACCACATAGCCGCAACAACAGTCCAACTCTAATCAGCCTGGTCTCACGCTGGATTCACAAAGGTGTCTTCAAAAATAAATTCTTAGATGTGCTTTTTTTTTTTTTTAAAAACTTCATACTTAAGAAAAAGAGTTATTCTATATTGTTGAACTCTTCTCTGTACTTTTTTTAACCTATAAAGACAACTGGTATCCTGGAATCACCTTTACACATTAGACTGTAAAGCAGTGGTCACCAAACCTGCTCCTGGAGAGCTTTGTTCCTGCAGACTATAGATCCAACTCTAATCCACCAACATGATCCAACTAATTACTGCCTTCATAAGTTTTTGATTGGCTGAATGGGATGTTAGATTTGGGTTGGAGCTGAAACCTGCAGGGAGGTAGCTCTCCAGGAGCAGGGTTGGTGACCCCCTGCTGTAAAGTGTTCAGAACTTTGACCTTTAAAACTGATTAATTTAAATAGATTAATTACAGAATTCCTTGTTTGACAAGATGTGAAATGCAGCATAAAAAACTAAAACAAATGGCCTAAATATGAAACCGACAATCTCGTTTTTTTTTAAGAACAGAATGTTTAAAATATTTATCTGAATTCTCAAGATTTTTTTATGCAAGTTTTTCTTTTCTTAGAAAAGTTGTGAATCTAGAGCTCCAATTTACTGTCTAAATTTCCCTTTTTGTAAATCGGAAACTCAGTTTGAATTTTATGAAAATACTAGGATAAAAACTAATTGGTTTTAAAACATTTACTAGTACATTCTATTTTCATGATGTGGCTTTATCAAAAAATATATTAATTATCAAACATGCAAGATTTCTAAACTCACCTTTGACCAATACAAGTAACTAAATCTTACACTTCCATTTTCAATATCTAAACATGTCCCTTTTCTAGGCAAAACCTAAATAGCAGGTTCAAATTTGCTTCAAATGGGTAAGAAGTGCTGCTCCATTTAAGACGAATTCAGAAAATCCTGGAAAATGTTACAGATAACTTTGGATAAAAAAGCTAACTATATTATTATAACTATTATTTCAGATAATAAAGATAACTAATATATATACAGCAAACATTTTATTGTAAAAATAACCGGAAAAAATAACAGGTGAACAACTATCAAACCACTAATTCAAAAAAACAAATGACAAGGATTTGTGGGAAGCTTTTTGCTGTTTGAGTTAAAGAAGTGTAAAGTTTAAACATTTCATTAAACAGTTTAAATCCATTTATATATTTTTTACCATATAAAATAACAATCAGCTCTGTGAAACAAGAATCAGTCGGGCCCTAAAGCTGTAGCAGTACAGCTACAGAGATGCCATGCTAAAGGAGGGGTTCACAGAAGAGGCTTTTTGAGCGAGTGTGCGATTAAACTGCACACGTGGATGAGTTCAGGATGGGAAGTGAGAAAATGTACACAACAGACTAGAAGCATGGAAGCAGGGCTAAAACCCTGTGATCCCAATCCTGCAATCATTTCACTCTTTACCAGTTCACCCAGTTATTCACTCTGGAATTATTACTTAACAGATAGTAACAGGAACAAACACTGCAGATTCATACTGTATGAAAACAGTTTTTGTTTTACAGCACCTTCACAAGTAAAGGCAATCCAGCTCTTTCCAGTGCTACAGATGATGTAGATTCATACTGGATAATAATCACATTTCTTTACAGCACTTCCTTAGGTAAAACCAATCCAGCTTTTCACATGTAGTAAATGTTGACTACGTGAGTAAACAAAAAGCACTCAAAAATTAATATCTTTAGGCTAGACTGCCCAATTAGTGGAACATCCAGAACACTGGATTAATTACATGGTAATGATATTTGTTTTTGACAAATTAAGACACAAAATAGTTCTGAGTGACATGATTTCAAATCAAAATCATGATAAACTGAACTTTATAGTTCAATTATGATTAATGAATGATTAATTATTTATTTTTTAGTAATGAAGGGGCATATCTGTATTTTAAAAAATGAATGTCAGGTTATTTTTTTCATTTTACTTTATTGAAATTAAAATAAAAAAATACATTACAAAATCTAAAAATTCCTGCTTCTATACATTTAACCTGAAGTGTACAATTATTTACACTCATTAGGTGAACTTCTATATCCTGGCCCCACCCCTTTATGAACATATGAATGTATGTGCAGCTATAGGTTGTGTAAAACTGTTTGGCAGTATCAGGACTGTAGTGGTTCTTTAATCAAACAAGAATTTTCACCTTCCCCAAAATATTTTTTGCTTGCAGAAAGTGCATTTGTTATAAATGACAACTGTGCAGTTGTTCATGTGTGTAATGCAGACACACACACACATATTGTTTGGATATTTAACCCATCCATCCTTTCAGATTTTCCACTATGACACAAAAATGTAAATAAAACATTAAATATTACAACACAACACTGCAATAAAAAAGGCAAAACATTCTCCTTTTGGCATCATTAAAAACAGACCAATCAGAACTAGAGACACTAACACATAGGAGTGAGGGAATCCAGTAAAATGAGAGAAAACAGTAAATAAATAAGGTCATTAAATGAGGTGAAGACAATTGTATAACATAGTAAATGAGGGCAGTGCTACCATAAATCATATCTCAAAGACAAATGTGTCACAACGCTGATAAAGTAATACTAGGCCAGCAAAAGGTCCTGCAATGAGCCACTGGGAGGTGGTGTGGCAATTTGAACAGTCATTGGTGCATAGTCAATAATTTCACCAACAAAAAGAATTAAATGAAGCCTATTTTTGTGACAGCTCCAGCTTCCAGTATTTATTTATAATGTATCCTCACTGCTCTTTTGCATTTTCTTTAATACTGTTTTCAGTTCACAGCTGTTTTAATTGGAAAGTGCTACCTAAGCATTCTAACACCCTCACAGGATTCCACATCAACCACCTGGGAATTTTACCCCTCTACCACTACCGACAATTATTTTTTTTCTTTGCTAAATCAATATAACAGTATTTGGACATAAACCTAGTAAACCTAGTAAAACATTGAAATCATAGGCTGCTTCAAATCCATGAATTTCACTCTGGCAACTCATAACGTTACTCAGTAGAGTGTATAGCCCCCCACATGTCTGTGTGTGCTCTCTGCAACATCTGGGCATATTTCTGATGAGATGGGGGATGATGTCCTGCGCATGTCCTCTGAGATTTGAATCAGGGCATTGGTGCGCTATGGACAGTCTGTGGCATGACTTGGCAGCATTGGATATACCAATACATAAAGAGCCAGAGGTGATTATTTGGATTCAGGTCTGGGGAATGCAAGGGCTAAGCAATGGCACCCATGGCTTCATCATCCAGGAACTGACTACACACTCTGGCAAAATGAGGAACCCAGTGTAAGGTCTGACAATGACTTTGAAGATTTCATCTTCGTGCTTAATGCGAACCTGCTCTCATCTGAACAGAACGGGGCACCTGTTGTCAGTTCTATTTGCACCAAAGCAGGGGAACGTGATTTGTTATTGACCAATTGTTTATGTTTCCTAACTGGACACATGTAGATCCATGTAGATGTAGAAATGAGAAAAATATAACACTTGGTCGCTTATATTGAATCATTTTACTCAGTAAATTACACATCTGTGAGTGGTAAAAGAATGTGAACCTCTACAATTAGCAGATCATTTTAAAGTGAAAATGGTGTTTTCAGTCAATGCTCATTAAAGTCATAAAAGAACCCAAGGTAACTTCTAAGCAATTAATGTGAAAAACAATGGTGTGCATGGCAGGGTTGCAAAGAGAAAGCTGCCACTCTCCTGAACAACAATGCTGCTTGTCAGCAGTTTGCTGAAGATCATGTGGAAAAGCCAGAGGGCTACTAGAGACCAATAGATAATTTTGTTTAAATGAGAAGCTTGTGTTATGTTTGGAGAAAGGAAAACACTGCATTCTACTATAAAAATTCTATCCCATTTGTGAAACACAATGGAGGTATCATCATGGTTTGAGCCTGTTTTGTGGAATCTGCAGCAAGACAATGACCCTAAGCACACAAGCCATTCTACCAAAAATTTCTGACCTGGACAGGCTTAATTCGGCCAATCCATCTTCCACTCTGCGAAAACAATAATCAGATTTGCAAATGGAAACAGACCTTATCACCACGGCTAATTCTGAAAAACTGCTGTTGAGAACATGTAGCAACTATTATGAACATGGTGTCAGGCCATCCAGACTCTAGCTCACCAGTTAAATTGGAAAGCAGCATCTCAGTTAATCCCCCAAATTGCAGACTCTAATGGAACCCTGCATTTTAATCTGTCATCTATTAACAATACCTTCAAATCTTTCTTTGTGAATTTAAATCGCAAAGAGTCACCGGTGAATGAAACTGTGATGTCCACCTTTCTGGATGGTCTTGACATCCCCTCTATTAGCCATGCGGATGCAAATGTGCTCAAATCTCTACTGTGTTTACAGGAACTTGTTGCCTCTATTAACAATTGATGTTGTATGCAATTCAACAAGGACCTGATAGGTTTCCTGTCAAATTTTTAAGAAGTTTGTAAAAAAAACTGGCTCTTCTGCTTTTATCAGTGTTTACTGAATCACTTTCATCTGGTTTATTACCTCCACATCCAACAGGATTAACTGTGGACGCAAGAGGAAGCTGTCTGAAAGGTATGTTCGGGTGCTAACCCGGATTGTATCCAAAAAACATAAAACCACAGCTGCCCAAATCACAGCAAAATTAATTGTGCACCTCAACTCTCCTGTTTCCACCAGGACTGTACGTTGGGAGTTCCACAGGGTCAATATACATGGCCGGGCTGCTATAGAAAAACCTTTATTCATTCGTGCCAATGCCAAACGTCAGTTTCAATGGTGCAAGGGGCGCAAATCTTGGGCTCTGGACAATGTGAAACATGTATTGTTCTCTGATGAGTCCACCTTTACTGTTTTCCCCACATCCGAGAGACTTACAGTGTGGAGAATCTCCAAAGAAGTGTACCACCCAGACTGTTGCATGCCCAGAGTGAAGCATGGGGTGGATCAGTGATGGTTTGGGCTGCCATATCATGGCATTCCCTTGGCCCAATACTTGTGCTAGATGGGTACGTCACTGCCAAGGACTACCATGTGCATCCAGTAGTTCAAAGAATGTATCCTGAAGGCAGTGCCATGTATCAGGATGACAATGCACCAATACACACAGCAAGACTGGTGAACGATTGGTTTGATGAACATGAAAGTGAAGTTGAACATCTCCCATGGCCTGTACAGTCAGTCACCAGATCTATATATTATTGAGCCACTTTGGGGTGTTTTGGAGGAGCGAGTCAGGAAACGTTTTACTCAACCAGCATCACGTAGTGACCTGGCCACTATCCTGCAAGAAGAATGGATTAAAATCCCTCAGACCACTCTGCAGAACATATGTCATTGTATATGTCATTCCCAAGATGAATTGATGCTGTATTGGCCGCAAAAGGAGGCCCTACACTATAATAATAAATTATTGTTGTCTAAAACCAGGTGTTTCAGTTTCATTGTCCAACCCCTGTAGTACACTTTGGTAAACAGCAAAAGCAGTCTTAAGAGGAAAAATATCATCATAATCCACAAAAAAGAAAAAAGAAGAAACAGCAAGAGAACATTTCCTAGAACAGGAGGTGAAGAGACTAGAAACCCTGGCCTCTCAAACGCCCACAAACACAATTAATAAAGAATTACTTCAAATAAAATACAAGCTCAATCACCTTATCAACAAAAAAACACAACATACACTTCTTAAACTCTGACATCAACATTTTGAATTTGGCAAAAAAAAGATGGTAAGCTATTAGCAAATCAACTGAAACAACAAACCAAAAAAGCTAACATTACTGCAGTAGAAGACACTCATGGAAACATAACGCAAGATCATATCACAATTAACAAAATATTTAGGAATTACTATTCTAATCTATACACCCCAGACCATACCACTACAACCACACAAGCTGACATGTTTCTAAGGAGTGTCTCCCTCCCCATATTATCCACTGAGCAGACACAACATCTGGATAGGCCAATCTCCATAAATGAACTGGAAAAGGCACAACTTATGCCTAATAATAAGTCCCCAGGCTTATGGTTGTTGGTTTCCCTGCAGAATTTTATAAACACTTTTGTCCCTTTATTTCTCTCCTACTTCTTAATATGATCTCTGAAACCCTACATAATTCCAAATTCCATCACATGAATACAGCTTTAATTGCAATCTTTCTCAAACCTAATAAGAACCCAATGTTCTCACAATGTTCTAGCTACCGTCCTTTATCCTTATTTAAAACAGACATTGAAATCATAAGCAAAGCCCTAGCACTAAGACTAGAATCTGTTATCGCATCACTCATACACGCAGACCAGACTGACTTCATTAAAGAAAGACACTCCTAAGACAACATAAGAAGACTATACAACATAATGGATTTTTACACACATAAAACATACAAAAAGACCTAACACCCAGCCACAGCATTAACTTTAGATGCAGAAAAGGCGTTTGACAGGGTGGCCTTTTCGCTTTACCTCCCTTACTCATTTTGTCTTCGGTTCCCATTTCTTCAACTGGATCAAAATACAACTCCCCATCAGCATCTGTAATCACTAATGGAACAATAGCAAAATATTTCACTCTGAACAGAGGTACCAGACAAGGATGTCCATTATCACCACTTCTTTTGCACTTTTTATTGAACCACTTGCTACAGCCATTAGACTAAATAACATCACAGGTATTCAAACAAACTCACATTGCCACAAAATCAGCCTATATGCAGATGACATCTTACTATACCTAACAGCTCCCTCCACCTCCCTTCCTTCAGTCCATAGTCTCATCAATAGTTTTGGTAAAGTTTCTGGCTACTCCATAACTTGGAATAGATCTGAGATTCTGCCTCTTACAAACATTGACTGGGATGGTGAGGTTGGGTCTTACCCCATAAACCAATCAATCCATTAAATACCTTAGAATCCATATCTCAACCAAATCAAAAGACTTACTCAAACTGATTTCACACTACTACTACAAAGCATCAAAGAGGACCTGCAATGCTGGAACAAACTACCATTAACCTTAACTGGCCATATTGCATCTGTTAAAATGAACATTCTCTCTTTACCCAACTCCTGGACTGGTTTTCCTCTCTGAATTCAGCAGTAAATTAATTCTACTGAAAAGGTAAAAAACCCTGGATCAAATTAACTACCCTTCAAAAACCAAAACAGTATGGCGGAGTAGACGCCCCTAATTTTTACCATTATTTTCTTGCTCATCAATTACAGTATATTTGTCATTGGAACATTCATCCTCATCTCTACAACAATGGCAAAAAAAATAATTTTACTCAACTGGAAAGATGAACAAAATTATCTATAAAACACAGGTAATTTACTATCTGAACACTCACCTGGAAAAACTTACATTCACCATAAAAGATAATATCAAGTACAACAACATCTGGGCCCCCTTTTTAAAATTCATTCAGAGCTGATCCCTCCAACTATTTGTCACAATCATTCCCTCACTGTCTCTCTCTTCAACATACCTGCTCATATCTCAATATTACATTAACACCCTCTGTTGTCTTATCTTAATGTATGTTGATAATCTGTCTGTATTTTAGCTACCTCTTTTCCCCCATACTGTTATGTTTACACCCTGTATATTTGCATAAATAATAATAATAATAATAATAATAATAATAATAAAATAAAAACATTTCTGTGCTGACCACACTTCAATGTCAGGTCAGGTAAGCTTTTACTTCTTTATTACCGAGGTAACACTCTTCTGCTATGGAAGTCCCCAACTCCTCCATCAATTTCCTCTTGGTTTCAGGATGTAATTTACTTTTTAAATCTGGAGAAGATAAAATTTACAACAAAAGGTAACACGGCCACATTCTACCATAAATGGAATTCACTTCTGTCATATGGTGCTTCACTTAAGGTTTTTCCTGATGACTGACCGACTCTTTGCCCTTCCACCCATTTTATTGTTTATCTTATTTACTTTTATTTAGTACTCACCCCCTCCCCTTTTTTTCTTTTCAAAAACTTTTTTCTGCTTTTTCTTCCCCCAAATTTGTTTTGTTTGTTTGGTTGTTTTGGTCTGTCTATCTGTCTGTGTTAAATGTATAATGTGTGATACTCTACTAGTTATTTATTACTTTTTATACTCTGTGTGTCAACTGTTGTATGTGTGTCTACCATTGTTCCAAATGAAACATTTAAAACAAAAAAAAAAAACAAAAAAACAATAGAGCAGTGGTTAGAGCACCACCCACAATCCCAGCAGCCTGGGTTTGAGCCCCACTCAAAGCAGGTCTGCTTTGTTGGCGTTTGAGCCCACCCAGCACCAGCTGAGAATTAATTATCACGGTCACACGGTGGGTTTACAAATTAATTCCCACCAGGGTTGGACTCAGCCAGCCAAGCTGCCCTACACACCACTGCCATGGGGTGCACGTTTGATAGCCCAGTGCGAGGTGCATCAGGGTTCACTCTCAGTCGCCAACTATACCATCACATTCCGCATGTGGGCAACTAAGAGTGGGTGGAACCCTGTGGCCCTCATGGCAGTATACGAGCAAGGATGAAGAGGCACCCCAGGTGAGAGGCCCCATGGTAGGCCCATTTTAAAACCCCAGCACTGCTGTTTTTTTCCCAGTCTGTGACCTTGGTACAGGAAAAACCCTCAGGGAAGAAATGCCTTCAGGCATTTATTGATTCAGGCATGGCAGGAACTGGTTCCAGCTGTGCCCGTGGCAGCCATAGACTGGTTTCCCCTCAGGTCTGGGGCAGTCCAGAATCAGACGATGTCCATTGTTATGAGGATAGGTCAGCACACGGAATGCCTCCTGTTCCTCTTAACACTGGCGCCCAACCTACTCATAATTTTGGACTTCCCCTGGTTGGTTCAACACAATCCACGGATCGACTGGCTCTCCAAGTCCATCCTGGACTGGAGGCCCCACTGCCAGGGCTTGTGCCTTTGCCCCAAGCATTTTGGGCTCTCCATCCCCCCAGACAGTGAGCCAGTCAATCTGCGAAAGGTGCCCACACAGTACCACGACCTCAGGGAGTTTTTTTTGTTTGTTTTTTCCAAACCAACAAATAAAAAAAGACAGTGGTGCTTCCACCTCATCCATTGTGGGACTGTGCCATTGACCTCTTACCGGGCGTCACCCCTCCCAGAGGCCACCTAGAGGGACCCGAGAGGGAGACTATGGAGAACTATGTCCAAGAGACTTAGCACTGGGGTTCATCCAGGGCCAGGTTCTTTTTCATGGGAAAAAAAATGGGGGCTTCGCCCATGAACTGACTACTAGGGATGAAATAAAATCACCATAGACTGTTACCCACTGCCCCTCATGACCCCTGCATTCGAGACACTACAACAGGCATCCTGGTTCACCAAGTTGGACTTGGTTAGGACCATAATAGGAGATGAGTGGAAGACTGCGTTCATCACCTCTATGAGACATTATGAATACTTGGTCATGCCCTTTGGGCTGACCAATGCTCCTCATTCAAAAGGTACTTCGTGAGGCCCTCATCATCTACTCCTTTATATATTTGGACAATATCTTCATTTTTCGAAAAACCAAGGAGGATCACGTCCATCACATCCTGCAGATCCTGCACCTCCTCTTGGAGAACCACCTTTATGTGAAATTGGAAAAATCCAATTTTCATGTCCCCTCAGTCCACTTCCTGGGGTTTGTGGTCTCCAAGGGGCAGCTGACAATATACAGTGGGGAAAATAAGTATTTAGTCAGTCACCAATTGTGCAAGTTCTCCCACTTAAAAAGATGAGAGAGGCCTGTAATTGACATCATAGGTAGACCTCAACTATGAGA